>WAAD01023287.1:289388-330770 GCA_013389945.1 Fregata magnificens | reverse complement strand
CCCCAAAAAAAAAAAAAAAAAAAAAAAAAAAAAAAAAAAAAAAAAAAAAACAAAAAACCCACAAAAGTGTAAGCTTACTGTTTCACATTAGTGAGGCCGTGCCTAACCATGGAGTCTTCCAGAATAAGTGAAGCAAATGAGAATGGTGTATCGAGTGATCTGTTGTTAGCTTACAAGCCTCTTGGTTTGGTTTAGTTGGCCTGGTTAGCACCTTTCCATAAGGCTTGCTCCCTTTTGCTGATTTGATTCTTGTAGTTATCAGTTTCCACATTAATGTGGCAGAATTTTGAGGGTTCAAAGCTGTGAAGGAGATAGTGAGGGACGTTTCACGGTCTAGAAGTAATGCAGGCGATTCAGCTAAATTAAGGGAGGCGGGCAATAGCTCACCTCTCCTTCTGTAATTTATATATGACCTGTATGTATGAGAATGAGCTAATGAAAACTAGTTTTCTTCCCGTTTCTCAATAGTTCCAGGAGAGGAACCCACTTCTGCTGTCTTGGGAGAAGTCCGAGGCTTGCCATAGGTCACGCATCTTCTGAAACAGGACAATCCTATCTTTCTCTTTTTGCCCTGAGCTTACTGGAACTGTTCTGAACGGAAACTGAATTATCCAGATTCCTCTCTTCCATTTTGTCTGAGCATGGAATACCAATTAAAATATTAATTTAGCATTATTGCAAGACCCATTTTGATATTGTGGAGGTGTCCAGAAGTCTGAACTGCCTTGCTTACGCTGAGCTCTTCCAGGTTCTTATTCATGGCATTCAATTTCCTTGGATATTTGCCATGTCTAAATAGCATCTCAGTGTTTTGTAGTTGAAAACACCTCTTAAAATGAGTTAATTAACCACAGTTGAGATGTTTTTAAATAGAGACATTTTACTTGTTGTCCTGTTTGCAGTGTTTAATGAATACTTTGTGGGATTCTTCCTAGACAGATTAGTCAAAACCTTTGAATCTTGTGATTCGGTTGCTGTATTATTGCTGGAGCCAGTTTGCCTGGATAGTTCCTGAGATGAAAAAAATACTTAAAAATATTTTTCATAAAGAAAGGATAAATTGCTTAGTCTAGAAATTTCTTTACAGTCCCTTAAGAACTTTGAGAAAGTTATTTGCACTATTTTGTGAACCTTTGTCAGATATGGTCCTTTTTCTCCCCCAAATAAATTTTTCTGTGAAATTTGTACAGTTTGGGAGCAATCCCAAAGGCTGTACCTTTCTGTGTTACTAGTGTCTAGTAAATGAACTTATTTTTCCTTCTTTGAGATGATGTATAGAGTACCTTTAAAGGGCTGCTCTAGAACCAGGGATGAGGTGTCTCCTTGTTTCAGCAGCTGTGTGTGCCATCAGCACTTTGTGTCCTATCCAGTTAAGCTTTCAAGTGGGAAGTATAACGGCTCAAACTAGACGGAGAAAACAAGAAGCTGAAGGTTAAAACTCAACTGCTCCAAGTCAAGTGACAGGAATTGGGGTGTTCTGGGATGTCTTTGCCACGAGGATCTCCCAGATGTGCCAGCTCCTCAACTGGACTCAAATAGTTTGCCTTTAATAGGCAGGATTATCAATAAATATTGGGATATTTTCATTGGGGTTTTGTGTGTCTAATAATTTGAAGTTTTCCTCCTTTTTTTTTCCCTAAACTTCATTGGAAAGTTATAATACAGCCACCAGTGTAGAGTTCAGTGTCACTTTAGAGTTCTTAAAGTGAAAATTGGAGATTTTACAAAGACTCAAGTTATTTTGATAATGTTTATGCAGTGTTGAGGCATGGGGGTGGGCGTGGTGGCCTTCAAAAATCAGCTGATTTTGATGCATTCATGCTGTGGTAATAAAACACGCAGAGGGAATTCGGTTTTCTTCTGGTGTACCTGCAGTGACCTCACATTTTTGTAGAATCTATTTATGTGCTAAACTAGCAGGACTTGATCCATGTAACCTGTGCAGTGAAGTTGCTTGATTCACCATCTCGATTTGGGGCTGCTCCGGAATGAGAGAAGATGCTGTTTTGCTTCAATAGTTCTGAAAGCTAAAGTTAGGATATTTTACTTAGCAACGACTATTGAACTTCATCCCAATTTCTCTATTCAGTTTTGGCTTTTTGGTCAATTTCTTGAGAAAAATACAATAAACATTGTATTAACTTTATTAATAGACTGAATTAAAACTTCATGCCTAGTTAAGCAACACAGTTACTTGAAGCAGCTGAACACATCCTCATCAAGACTTTCCACAAATGTTGAATCGGTTAAATAGCATTCACTGACTTTCACTGTCAATAAATGTAGGTTAAAGAAATTTCTTAGGGGGCAGTTTGGTATGCCTTCCTGGCTGCAAAAAATTTGAGATCTACTATTCCTTTAAAATTGAATAAAATAGCCTTTTCCCCTTATAGCTGTCCAAACTTTTCAGTCCCTTTTCTTCTTGTGTTGATTTCTGCCTATATTTTCTGCTCTGGAATAGACGTGATTCCTTTTGTATCTGGTGAATACAGCTTTTCATGCACATTAATGTAATCCAAATAATATTTATAGCTGATGATACTGTTGCTCTTGGATTATGTTCTCAAAATCACCAACATCTGGAGAATATTGGATTGACCATCTATGTTTAGGCAAGATTTTTCCCGTGTGTGTGTAGTCTGAAGTAGTAGGAATATATTCACATCTCTGTCTTCGGCAGTCTCGGTACAGGAGCAAACTGCACAGGTAATTTTTGATCAAGACTTGTTTTAGGGAAGAAGCATCAAATACGCTTCACTGAAGTTCAGTTTTGTAACCAATTTTAAATTGTAATTAAACATTAATGTAAAATGATTTGGTTCTATTAGACTGTTTACTGTTAGGTTGCTGTTCTTCTTTCTGAATCTTATGCCTTAAATTAAAAGATGCAGGACCACCGGGATTCGAATGCTCTGAAGGTTAGAGTGAAAAATAACCCATCACAATCCTGGGACTCTGTACCAAAGAAGAAAAAGAAGATAATCTGAGGTTATCCAGGAAGGAGCCTAACTAGCAGCTGAGCTTGGTGGTTTCAGGTAGCAAATCATTAGGCATGGCAACAAGTCTTTTCACTGATGTAATTTCTAGTGTATGTATTACGATTGTCATTGATAGTACTCAGATCTCAGGAGAAGATGAATGATGCAAAGAAAAATTCAGGATTTCTGAAAGTATTTAAGTACTTTTGCATAGGGAAGTCTCTCTTGTTACTGTATTATGTTCCTCAGATATTAAGATTTGTTTTCGATAGTGGTAGAGAAATGGACATTAGTCTTTGTGGTGCCTTACTGCAGAGATAATGAAACAGATAATTCTGCAGGGAAGTGTCACCAGCACAATGTAATTCTGAAGAATCCGGTAGAGTATTCTCATATTAGATGGTGTATTAGCCTATCATTTTTAGTTTATCTTATTTTAACAAAAGTTATTTTTTGAAAACATTGTTACGTTTGAGGATTTATACACAGATTCCTGTGTAAACTGCCCATGAATCTGGTTTATTCTGGAAACAAATACTGTGTTAAAGGTATTTAAACCAGAAATTCATTATTATCTTTTGAATGTCTGCTTCTTGTTTTCAAAATGTTTCTGTGGCGGTTAGTTTCTCATTCAAATTGAGAACTTAAAGTGGCAGTAAAATCTGGAAATCTAGTTGAAGGGATATCTTCTCTTGCCACTTTCTCACTTTTTCTTCAGTAAATATGAGCAAGTGCTTCATAAGATTGTACTTTTTGCTCATATTCACCTAAAGCCTACTGATTTTGGAGAAATGGGATGAAGTCCTGAGTATTTATTTTTACTCTTAACATGCTCATTCCAAAAGCAATTGTAATTGTAGGAGAGGGAAACAATTGTGTTGATTCTGACTTTACGCCAATATAAAATACTGACAGCAGTTTTCTGAGTTTGGAAATATCATTTTTATAATAACTGTTTTGCTTGAATCTTGTGGTCTAGGTGATGGAGGAGCTCGTAGCTCCTTCCCCTTTGGCAAGAGGACCTCAGTGCAGAGCAACAGTCGCGCTTAACCAGAACCACTCCTTAAAGAGCAGATCCACACTTCCAATGTAATGTCTGTCCAAAGTGCCTTAATTACTTTTGATCTGTGTATGTAGCATTTTACATCTTCCAAGTCTTTTACAAGCAGATAATTAGGTATTTAAAAATAAAATACTGGGATGTAAAAATTGGGTCTTATGAATGATTAATTACTGAAGGTCTCCTTGTGGATTTTCGCTCAGTGCTGCGCTTGTTCTTAATGGGGTGTCTGAATGGTATAGCCTATATGTAGTATGTGCTTCAAAAAGTGAATTCATCCCCGTAGGCTTTAACTGCCATCATATGTAAAGTGAATATTAAGCTACCCTTGCATGACAATGATAAAACTTAAATATTGCTCTTTTAAACTTGATAGGTTCAAATTTTTGTGTAAGAGGCAAGTGGACCATTAAAGCAGTTGAAATAATAAAAACAACCTTAACCAAACCACCACCCAGTTAATAAACAAACATGCAGTTAAAATTAAAGGCAGAATAAACATTTAATGGACCAAACTGTCCTTCCTTTGGCTTTATTCTATGAATCTAGCTTAGAAACCATTGATTAGGCTAGAAGTGACTTGGCATTCAGTATGTATTGCACGTCTCAATAGTAAATTTGTTGCTTCACTGAAATGCTTAGCAGTATAACTTTACAAGAGCTCTTTCTGAAACAGCCTGACCCAAGGGCTAAAGCTTTTTGGCGAAGATGAAGTCGTCTTAACATTTGCAACGTGTGCTAGTGTAAAAATTCTAAAAATACACTTAAATTGGAATGGAAATTCTAACTGAGATTTTGTGTAATGTTAATGCATAAAAGTAGAAATACACCAAGTAGAAATTGTCTGTAAGCTATTACCTAAACAACCACCATTTTTCCTCTCTTTGCTTGTACTCCAAGCACCTTATGAAGTGTTAATGTAATTGCATTTCTGCCTGGACTGAAGATGTTATAAGGATAAGGTGTCTCTAAAAGTATTTAATTTGTCTGAATGTGCTCACAGCAAAGCTGTGTGTGTTATCATTCAGTAAACTGGAACACAGTTAACTAGAGTTGTTCTGAAATTCCAACCTGAACACCACAATCCAAAATTGATTTTGTCCAATAATTGCATTATTAAGGAAATGTTTAGCCAGAGTGTTGCAGGGACTATGGGAGTAATAACTAAACAGGGTGTTTTGGTAAAAAGCAAATACTAAATGTCATCTGTTCTGACTCTTTGAACTCCTGTTTACTGCCCAGCTTCAGCTTAGTCCTTACCACTTAGAGGACACTTGAATCGCAGCCCAAAGGAGATAGCTCTGTACTACCAGCGGTCTGCCATGTTTTGCCTAGGCATACGGGTGTAATTTTAAAGCCTGAATTAACTTTCAGTCACTGACTTGCTAAGAATATAAAATGCATTTAATCTTTCTCCAGTGGGACTTCCTAGAACCTTTTTCCACATGCTTACCTCAGTGCCATTTTGTCTTTAGTAATGGAATTATACAAGATGTATTCATTCTTTGATTTTAAACTGAATCTTGTAAATCCTCATACTCTGGCTCAGGGACAGGCAGCCATTCCCAACTAAATTGCAACTGGAATGCAGAGGACTTCACTCTCCAAGATCTAGTACTGTTCCTCCTCCTTCCCTTTCCCCGTCATCCTCCAACTCCCCTGCCTTCCAAATCCGGTCTTAAATGGTTTTTTCCCTACAGAAGTGTACATACAAATATAACTTAGCTTAATATTGGAGATGGTTGTACAGCCTGGTAGTGGAATACTTCTCCATGTGTTACGTGAAATCCAGTGTTTAAAAGCAGAGTGAGGAGTCCAGAAGACATGGCCTTGCAAGAACTACTGCTGCTGCTCATCACCTTTTAAAAAATATCCTAAAAAATATTGGGAGGAGCTTCCCAATAACATCTCCTGCATGGGATGTTTTCTGCTTTCCAATCTGTACTTGCTGCCTTCTTGCCAGCTGAGTTGCTGATTATGTCCACCTGAAATTCTCTTCCTTGTGTTGACCTGCAGCTGAGAGCTCCTTCCTCCACTTGCTGTGCCTTGCTGCTAAGAAGTTTTGAATACAGACTGTGATCACATGGACTTCTGTACTGCTGAATCTTTCTTATTCCTTAGCTTCATGGTCATCCAGACTTAATCAGAAGATCCTTGGGACACGTTTTACAATATTTCCAAGTGCTCTTATAGTTTCGTAGAGGTGCTGCTTTGTGTTATCAATATTTATGCTGAGGCTTGAAGAGCCCTACTTCTGAGGCATTTCGTGACCAGTTAAAATAATAAAGTCCTTTGGAGAATATTTTAAGCCTAATTGGAAACTTGTTTTAAAAAGCTTTAACTATGTAAGATAAGAAGGAAAGCTAGATCTTCAGGCTGTGGTGAAAAATATCCTCATGAGACTGTAAATGTTGGGGTTGTTTATTTTTTTTTCTCCATTCCCAGCAAATAATAAAAAGAAACTGTGCAGCAGTCTTTGAAATGTAAAGGTGACCTGGGAGTACCTTTAGTTAATTAACTAAACTTAATATGTTTTTTCCCCTGTTTTCCTGCATTTCTCACATAGCAAATGTGCATGTATCATTCATGCTTCTTGTTCTCTGGTTGGTTTTAAACTCATCTGCATGACAACTGCCCCTTCTCTCTGCTGAGGGCAAGAATAGTTACTGTTCGGGATGTCTTTTTTCAAAATACTTAAAATGAGTGTCATCCAAAGGTGAGTATTTTCCTTTTAGAAATACGTAAAGGCTTAATATCCTCATACTTGGGACTCCTACACATGCTCTTGAAATATGGGCGCTTTTTTTAACAAAAATTGTGGTGACTATATATGAAAGGCATCCCTGTAGCTTACTGCTGCTTCTAACATAGTGAACCAGGGCCTAAGAAAGTCAGGAATAGCAACCTGTTTCCAGAATCCATTCTCAAGAGCCATAGCGTTAAAAAGTAGTGTAACAAAACTCAGTGCAGGCCCTTATGGAAGTGAAAGGAGTTGTTTGTTTCCAGTTGAACAGATTTTACTCAGTCACTCTAGCGTAGATTTTACTTGCATGCACTCTCATCCGTGTCCTCAAAAAGATCAAGACGTGTGCCCAAGTGCTGTGGCCAGAGTTGCTTAATGTGACACAGGATAGGACACAGCTGAGTCCTCATCATGTCTCTTGGATTCTTCTAGATTTTATAACACTTAAGGGATACTTGTGGACTGTACTTGTGTACCACATAGGAGCTGAGCTGAAACTGTTTGGGACCTTTCCTCTAGGTATTCTGTCTCATCCCTCCTATGGCTTGGGCAAAATTCCTGAGTCTCCTTGTTCTTTTGTCTTCCTTATCTGGGGACTTACGGCTCCAGTTCTTGATCTTCTTGTTACCTTATCTTAGGTTTATGCTTCCTCTTCTTGCTATCTGGTCATTTGAATGAAACCACATTTACCACACTATGTAGCAATTAGCATGTGCAATTCCGTTAATCCTTCTGCTGTTGCCTGTTGTTGCAAGTGTTTACATGCATATTTCATTTGTACCATCTTAGCATTTTTGTTACAGGTCTTTACGAGATTATAAGACTCCCTTCCCGCAAGGAAAAGCTCCTAGCTTGGTCTGCTGTGGACAGTAGAAGACAGTTTCTGGCTTCCACACCAGCCTAAAGGGTGTCTGACATTAAGAAATGGGCAGGATTCTGCTTCTTCAAAACTTAATTCAGATTCCATCTTCTCTACCTGTGAGGGACAGTTCGTGCGCCTGCGGCATGCATGGCTCAGGAGACAGCAGAATGTTCTGCCCTCCTGTACAAGAAGATGGAAGAGTCAGAGCTCTAAACGTGAAAGATGAGAGATGTTCTCGCTAACAGAAAACTGGAAGTATGTCTCATAACGTGGTGTTGTGTAACTTCCTAGATGCTTGGTGTTACACCAGATGAGGAAAACTGAAATTGCCTGAAGGTCCTCTTGGTGTGACACTAATTCTGGCTCTGTGTTGTTTTTAGAAATCTTTTAAAATGTGAAAATAGCACTGGTTATGTTACGTGGTTGACTTGGAACTCCTCTGCAGAAAACTAGACAAGTGGTTTCATCTTCAGAACACAAGGCCTATATTTTAAAATGAATTTTTGTAGCTGTGCTTAAGAGGTAACATTTCCATGCTTTTTTTATTTTACTATCTTGACAGAGTAATCAAACTATTGTATTTTGCTTTGTATAATTCTAATAGACTTACTTCTTCCTGTTCAGTAGCGAGGGGCTGACTCTTGTTTATTCTTTTCTACAGGTTAGTGAATGTGGTGGGAAAAAAACCAGCTTTTATATGAAAACTTTGCAGTGTGTAACTTAATTGTTTTTAATCAATCACAGCTGCAAAGTCTATAAACTAGGGGTTATGAGATGGAAGTAGAGGATTGACCCATGTTCAGCGTTTCATTTCTTCACGGCCATGACTGAGCAAATAGAACAAGATTTTTTTGCATTGTGCTCTTTTATCTATTTCCCATTTTGGGAGGAAAAGTAAAGCTAATTACTGACAAAACCCACAAGAGTTAATGAAGCTATTTATCACCATGTATTTTGTCACTGTCACAAGGCTTGGTGTGCATCCCAAGGGAAATCTTGCCCATGCATTAATAATCAGTCATATTGTTCTACTTTTATCAACTATGCCAGCGCTTATTAGGACTTACTTAGTGGAAAAGAGTATTGAGTTTAAGCCATTGAAGTTGTGGTTGGTCTCCACAAATTTTTATTGATTGTGTGAACCTTTCATATACCAAAATACAAAGGGAAGCCTTGTCCAGCTTTACCTGTCTGGGCTGTGCCTTTTACTCTGGCCTGCTACAGGCCATTAGTGATCGGTCTCAATATGTGGCTTAGTTTATTACTGATAAATAGAGATACCAAACTCCAGGTAAAACTAACTTGCATCTCTCTCAAGAAGAAAATGTAGTACTAAATAAAATAGGATTCTAACATGTCTAAAGAAAGCAAGCAGGCTAATGTTGACTTAAAAAAAAGACTGATAGTAGAAAATACCTTTTTCTGCCTCTTCCCTTTAGCTACTGCCAAACTTTAAATACAGGTGACAATTCTTTGCTTCTCTTGCTGGTCTTAAAATGCCTAGAGACAGCATAAAATACATCCATATGGCGCTGAGTACTTAGATCAGTGGCACAGCAGGCTTTTATCCAGCCGCCCCTCAATATCTAGCTGTCAGCTGTAAAAACTCCCCCCCCCCGCCCAGTGTGGCATTTGGATCTTGGAATGGTTGCATAAAAGGTAGGATCCTTTGGGAGAATTGTTACTCTGCTTGTTAGAGGCAATTTCTTGTCCATTTTCTGTCCCTCGGGAATGTGCGTGTGAGGTTTAACACAGGCTTAACATTACTTCAGAGTGCATCATGTGATTATATTGGGCAGCGCATGCAGTGTTTCAGGAGCTGCGGCCTCATGGACATTGAGGCTAGCTGAAGCCAGATTTGGGGTGTGCCGCTTGAAAGCGATTAGCGAAGATCATAACGAGGATGTTCTGGCAGGTGTTGCACAAAAGGACCCTGGTGCCAGAAGGACTGGCGTTTCGTGTTCAGGAGAGCTAGGCAGGTTCTTCTCTGACCTGTATAGGGAGGCTGTTAGGTTTTTTTATGCAGTACAATTGTGCTTTTAATATTGCGGGCTTTGCCTTCTGACACTGAGGATGTTCTTTCGAGTGTTTCCTGTTGGCTGAGAATTGTCTGTTCCCTCCTGTTGCAGAGACGGTCTGTGAACAAGTGTTTCCTGGGGTCTGTGTCCCACCACAGCAGCCTGAAGTCAAGAGAGAGCCTCAACAGCCAGTTGCAAGGACAGTATTTTTCACACTTGTCCTGGCCCACACTTCCCCAAAAGTCTTCCAGAGGTATTAGTAGATGATCTTGATCAGCAGAGCCTAATTCAGGACACAAAATACTTGAACGTACGCTTCTTTAAAAGGGTGGTGTGAAAATTTGAGCAACCTGGAGATGCTAAAATATAACAGTGAGCCAACTCAGCAGTCAAAGTGGAAGGAGGAATCTTCTAGCAAGATGTTACCAGAAGACCTCTCCCAACAGAACAAGGGGCTTTTCAACTTGTCAGTGTGCCTGCTCTCATCTTTTTGAGTGGCAGAAATGATGCTGTCCGTAGTTCCTCTCTGAGCTTTTTTTCCTCAGCATTAAGAGCAGGTTCCCTTGGGGGAGGGAAGTCTAACCTGAATGAAAACCGACAAAGTTGGTACTAAGCAACATTTAGTGCAAGATGTCCCTGCCCATGGCAGGGGGGGTTGGACAAGATGATCTTTAAAGGTCCCTGCCAACCCAAACCATTCTGTGATAACTCTTTTGCCAAATATGTACAGAAAACTGAAATAGTATACAATGGGAATTGGACGGGAAAATTTGTAGTGCAAGATTAAGAATAAAATGAAAACTTTTTCATTTAAGGAAAGAGAGCAGTCTTTTAATAGCTTTCAGTGACTAGCTATGCATTCCCTGTTACAGAGACTAAGATATTAACAGTGTTCAGCTAGGTTTAATCCCAAGTGTGTGTCTATATCCAGATGTTTAGCTTATCTAAAGTAAGGCTGAGAACTTCAAATTTAAGATGTGAACCAATCTTGAACTGCTAGGTTTTGGAAAGCTGCTTGTCTCTCTTGGAGAGAGAGAATAAATCCTCAAGTTCTGCAAAGTTTCTCTGCGTTGGATTGTATTGACTTTTACTTAAAAACAAGATTGGGAGTGTAGTTTCACAGAGCTGATGTTTCCTGTGTCTCTCCTATAGTAATATTAGAGAGTAAAAAAAAAAAAAAATCTGGAGCAGAAACTTGACACAAACTAATACTTCAGTTAATACAGATGCAGAACCTCTTAAATCGCCTTGAATATATTCACAGTTGTCTTGTGGCAGACTGGAGGGACAGTTTATTTGTGGAGCATGGTATTCCTGAAAATTTAATACTTATGCCAAAATCTATTGCAGATTCCTTCTAGAAGACAGTCGCTATAGCCAAGGCAGCTTTTCAGTCCTTGGTTCTGCCAGTGTCTACTTCAGTCCTAATCCCTCTGAATGAAGGGCCTAAAGCAAGCGGCCATGTGTCAGCATAATCTATCTGCAGGGCTTTAACAGTGAATAAGAATCTTGTTCCTATTCAGTGGGCCAAAAATTAAATATATATAGTCAGGGACAACCTGGCTATCAAAGATCATGTTCTGCTGTTGAGACAGGATCCTTTCCAGCTGAAGTCTGAGCTTGTTAAACCAGAGCTGGTGGTTTCCTTAGCAGGAATATAAGAAGCCGGGTTGGAAGAACTTAAGTTACTTAAGCTTGTGCTTTTGTGTAACACCAGCGTTCAAATGTTATAGGCCTTGCTGGGCATGGCTGTTAGCAAGACCCTGGGAAAAAATACTTTCTGGGTCAGAGAAGTGCATCAACCTCAATTTCCTTCTGTCTTGGGTGAAGTATTGTGGCACAAGCAGGGCCTCATTGCTTCTCTCAGGAAAACAGCACTTTGTACGTGCTCTTCTGAGGTACTCAAAGAAAAGACTGAATGAAAATTAATGTTAATGAGCTTTTCAGACTAACATGTATTTTCATAGTCATCTTTTTTTATAAGGCAGTTACTGAAGTGTTAATCATTTGATTACTCGTTGTTGTAGATAAGGGAGTAATTGGTCCCTTTTTGTAAATTATGGAAATACATGACAGGAAAGAGCAGTCGGCCAGGCAGCAGGCATGAAAACTCTTGTTTGTGTGGGTTATTGCCTGGAGAGATTGACTGGAATGAAAACCCCTTTGCTCTGATGACATCTGGGTTGTGACAAAAGTATATTTCCTACTTGCTTCTCAGTAGCAAGGGCATGTCTTCTAGCAAGGTCTCAAATGCTTGTGGAACTTGTGTAATTTTGGGCATCGCTTGAAATGTGTATTCATCAATTTCTATTACAAGCCATTAAAAAAATTAATCTTTGGCAATGGCCAGGGAGAAGAGTTGAATCTTTGCCTCCTGAGTGACAAATAGCTTTAGCGGGGTCTGCTGTTTGAAGACATTTTACTGAGACTTAAGGAGCTGCAAATTTCACCGATTTCCTCGGGCTATAACAAAAATACATATAGTAGATATTTTTGCTGTAATTCTTTAGAATCCCGTAGGAAAATCATACTATGCCCTCTGTTTCTTGAAAGGAAAAGCATTGCGTGAACAGCAATGGATGTGAAATGCAGGATCGTTGGACCTTTTTTTCATACACTTAGTGTTTAAAATGGTGCTACTGTGAAAATGGACTTGCTGCTTTTCTTTGTGTCCCTGTTATTGTAGCATGTGAGAATAAGCTGCAGATGATACCAGCCATTCACATAATAGATTTATGTGTGCTCATCTGCTAGGTAGGTGTTATTCCTTGTTATATCATGCTAGTTCACTCGACTCTGTTGCTTCCCTTCCTGCTGTTCTGCACCAGACAGTCATAAATATTCATGCACGCTTCCTACCATCCACTTAGGCTTGTATACCTAGCTTATGGTCTGTTCTAGTTTGTTAAATGCAGGCTGTTTTTAACACCGGAGTGCTGAAGGCTGTCTAGTGAGCTAAAAGGCTGATGTCACAGTTTCAGGCTTGTGAGGTTGCTGAGATGTCGAGGCTTTAAAATATTTTGCTCGGAAATTCTTCCATCACAAAGAGTTGACCGAAGTTCAAGGCACTTGATTGTTACATGGTAAAATGAAAATGGAAGTTCCCTCAGCAGCAAATGTTCTGGCCATGCTGTTTCTTACTTAATTGCAATAATGAGTAAAACTTGTCTTTGCATCTGAAGCAGATGCTCAGCTGTAATAACACTGTCTCAACTTGCCTTGAAAAGTCCAGTTTGGATAGAATCTTTGTAAGGACTAAGAAAATCAAATTTACAATGAGAAAATAAGTAATTTTTGTTCAGTATCTTTCAGTACTTTAAAATACTCGGGGCTCTGTATAGAGGGGAGGGGAAAGGGTATGTTTCTGAGGCCAGTTACTGTCTTGGTCACTTCATGGGTTCATTGGTCAGATGCTGGATTGCATTAAATTCATCACCATTCATCAACTGACTGAACGGCAGAGCTCAGAGTTGTGATCAACGGTGCCAAGTCTGGTTGGAGGCCCGTAACTAGCGGTGTTCCCCAGGGGTCCGTACTGGGTCTGGTCCTGTTCAACATATTCATCAATGACCTGGACGAAGGGATAGAGCGTACCCTCAGCAAGTTTGCCGACGATACCAAACTGGGAGGAGTGGCGGACATGCCAGAAGGCTGCACTGCCATCCAGCGAGACCTGGACAGGCTGGAGAGCTGGGACGAGGGGAACTGAATGAAATTCAACAAGAGCAAGGTCCTGCACCTGGGGAGGAACAACCCCACGCACCAGTACAGGTTGG
Organism: Fregata magnificens; assembly: GCA_013389945.1. Taxonomy (NCBI): domain Eukaryota; kingdom Metazoa; phylum Chordata; class Aves; order Suliformes; family Fregatidae; genus Fregata; species Fregata magnificens. The sequence continues at coordinate 317,333 of WAAD01023287.1, read as the reverse complement.
GGGTTGACCTGCTGGAAAGTAGCTCTGCTGAGAAGGACCTGGGAGTGCTGGGGGACGGCAAGGTGGCCCTGGGCCAGCACTGTGCTCTTGTGGCCAAGAAGGCCAACGGGATCCTGGCGTGCATCAAAAGGAGTGTGGCCAGCAGGTCGAGGGAGGTTATCCTCCCCCTCTACTCGGCCCTGGGGAGGCCACGTCTGGAGTACTGCATCCAGTTTGGGCTCCCCAGTTCAAGAAGGACAGGGAACTGCTGGAGCAAGTCCAGCGGAGAGCCACAAAGATGGTCAGGGGGCTGAAGCACCTCTCTTCTGAGGAAAGGCTGAGACTTGGGTCTGTTCAGCCTGGAGAAGAGAAGACTGAGGGGGGATCTTGTTACTGCTTACAGATATCTGAAGGGTGGGTGTCAAGAGGACGGGGCCAGACTCTTCTCGGTGGTGCCCAATGACAGGACAAGGAGCAATGGGCACAAATTGGACCACAGGACATGAGAAAAAGCTGCTTTACTGTGAGGGTGACAGAGCACTGGAACAGGCTGCCCAGGGAGGTTGTGGAATCTCCTTCTCTGGAAATATTCAAAACCCACCTGGACGTGGTCCTGTGCCCCCTGCTCTAGGTGAACCTGCTCAAGCAGGGGGGTTGGACAAGATGATCTCCAGAGGTCCCTTCCAACCCCAACCATTCTGTGATTCTGTGATTTTGTGCAGAGCCCTTGCTCTTGGTTTTCTTAACTGGGGCAATGCTATTACTGGTCAAAATGTGGTTTGTGTTTTGTTTTGGGTTTTTTTTTTTTTTTTTAAAAAGTGACTTTTTAAGAGGATCAACTCCCCCCAGCACCTTACCTGAACAAGACCTAGTAGATGAGCAGCATACCTTAACCTGAGCCAGAGGAGTGGGCACTAGTATTACTTCACACTGTGAATTTGGGACTTCAAGGTTAGTAAAGATGTTGAGATTCTATGTAATGTCCAACACTATAGCCTGGGAAAATGATAGTTGGTATGCTTCAGGATGAGCTTGGGCTTCTGAAAGTCTCTTGTGTTATCTGGTTGATTAATTTCTGTAGAGTTATTACTTTTAATTGCTTCTAATATAAATAGTCTTTGAACAACTATAGTGATGGCTGTGGTCAGTTATTTCTTGCTGTTTTGTCAACTGATGACTAAGAAATATAAATAGAAAATATGAAAATGCAAAGCACACCTTTCCCCGTAGTTCACTAAGGCTGGACAGGCTGCCACGAGCATGAACTTGGACTATGGAAATCCTCCACCGGGAATTCCCGGGGACTCATCTGTCTTAAAACTTCTGATAAGAAATAATGCCTGGTCAGTCCAAACTGTCGCAGCCGAGCATGATGTGAAATGTCTCTGCCAGTGCTGGAGCCTGCAAGGGCAGGTGTGAAAAATGTGTAAGGGTGAGACCTTCAGCTAGGAAGGGTGATGTGTCTTTCCAAAGATGAGGAAGAGGCAGTAGAGTTAGAGAAAATCCTGATGGACCTCACGCTAGTAAATTTTAGCATGTGTGTGCCTGTGTTTTACTGTCTTGATCGGTTGCTCTGTTTTTATTTGGGGAGGAAAAGGAAGAGAGGAGGTGTCAGAGCAGGGTGTTGATGGCAGCTTGAGCTTTCTTCTTTCTTCACCTCCAGTTGTAAGAGGCTACTGAATGGAGATACTATTTTGTGTGAAATAACACTCTAAGGGGACAGTTATTCCTTAGGCTCCTGCTTCCTCTGAATTTGAATCAAAAGGAACCCGTTGCCATACACCTGCTACCTTGTAGACATTATGGTGCTGGTTTCATGCCTTTCTGCAGACTTGTAACTGCTGATTTTTATAAGCTTAGTGCACATCCCTTGAATTATTGAATAGCACGATACAAACATCGCAGTGTATTTTACAGATGTGTGGACTGATACAGCTGTGCTAGCAACGTGCAAGCTGTAAGACGCGTACCCCAGGAGTGGTGAGCTGACTTACCTACTCTGCTTTGTGGGTACAAGCCAATGATTCTCAAATTGATAGCTATAGACTACTGGCAATCCCTGAGGTCAAAGTAATTGATCCAGGACTGTATCAAACGGTTTTCAATAGTGCTTTTAATTAAAGGAGGAAAAAAGGCTTTGTTGTGGGTGGTGACCTGAAAAGAAATTAAGGATTGGCAGGGATTCATTGGCCTAAAAAGGTCAACTACAGTTGCTTGACATTGTTATTGATTGCGTCTGCCTTTCTAGAATTACTTTTTGAGGTAGGATGCCATAAAACCTACACAAATAAGCTGCCAAAAAACCCTCTCTGAATTGGTTGCTCTGTTGTCTGTCCTTCTTTCCCCCCACAACCATGTACGAACTGCTGGCCGCTGCCAGCAGCATCTTTGCTGCTGTTTTTCACTGTGTGATGATCCGTTGTTCACAAAGCAACAGTTGGTTTCCTGTGCCGCTGCCTACCATTTGCTGTGCATAGAGGACTCCGAGCGCAGAAGTTTGTGGAGTTCATTTGTCTGCAGCCCGTAGAACCTGCCTGTAAGTTCTTGAAGGACTTTGACTTATTTTTTTGCATTTTAGAAGTGTCCTTATGATGGACCAAAATGTCTACTGAACTGCCAAAGAAATGTATAAATACCGATGTTTTGCATCAGCAAGTTATCTGTAGATCTTCACTGGCCCATAGTTCCTGTGTAGAGCAGTGTAACTGCAAATTTCCTTTGTCGAAGCTGCAACTAAAATAGAAGTGACAAACCTGCTGGAAGTGTATTAAATGGACTTTCTGTTCAGAGTATGCTCCTTGCTCAGGGCTCCTTATGCCTCACTCAATCTGAAGTTGACAGATTCACTGTAGGTACTTTAATTTCCTTTGCTGATCTTTGTGTGTTTGATCTAGGCTGCAAGCTTTAGTCCATTGTTTGTTCTATTGCAAATGAGTATGAAAAATATAACCAACTAAAATCAAGGTGAGTTGCCTCTGTTCTCTGGGATGAATGAAATAATATATATTTAAAGTAGAAAATGATGGAACATCTCTTTAATTACTAAAATTATTTAAAACAAAAAAAACTGTTCCTTGTTTTTCTGGGTCTTGCTTGTTTCCCTTTGACTCTCTGGATATTTTACACTAACTTCGTAAACAGAATCTTAAATTCCTTCTTAAAGAAGCAAATCTGTTTAAAAGGACAAGAGTATAATTTATAGCCTAGACCTTTAACTAGGCTGGGAATAAATTATCTTAAAAGAGGCTATTTGAACCATTTTGTACATAAAGAAGCCATTGCTGCTTTGGTATAATGCAAGAACCACTGCAGGAGTACGAAAGCAATTTGCACAATTTTTGTAGTGTTAACAGTACAAAATGTTCTTCTTTCCTGGAATCAATGGGGGCAGCCGTTCCATTTCAGCAACAAGGCTGGGAGGGCATCCTTCAGCCGGCTTTATCCTGCGTAGCCAAAACATGCTTTGAAAATGTCTGATAAATGTCCATTTAACATCGCCCTTTGCTCTAAAAAAAATTTTAAAATATTGATACATACTTTTTAAAATTAAAAATGACTTTTTTTTTACCAGACTCTATAATTTTAGTTACAAACAAAGCTGCTTACAGAGGGTAGAGCCATGGGTGTATTTCAAGAAGGTTTATTCTTTGCAGGCTTTCTTCTGATCCCATCCCTCCCCCCCCGAGTTTTGTGGGGTTTTCTTAATTTTTTTTTTTTTTAATTGGAGACTTAAGGATACAAAGAATTGGCTCAGATAGTCCTTTGGTCTGATCTCATCTGGTGTCTTGCATCAGGAAAGAAATGGCAGAATAAGAGAGATTTGACAATAGAGCAGAAGTGCAATCAATGGGGGGAAAAAAACTTCAGGGTAAAAAAATTCATTAATTACAGCAAGGAGGCGAGATCACATCAAGTCTGCCTTTTACCTCTCCTCTCTGTGACTAGACCTGATGCTATCCTCAGAGTTCCTCAGCTGTGACTATGGATAAACTTAATCTTACTGAGAATTTGTTAGATGGATTGCAGTTGTCTGGCTCTGTTAGTGTCTTTGTGATAACGAATGAGTTTTGTTTCTTGCTTTGGGGGAACCGGGTGAAATTGCCATAGCTTGACAGTGAAGAGCAGAGGAGGATTTTTTTTTTTTAAAGAAGCTGCTTTAATAACTTTAATAGAGCATTTCTGTTTTAAGAGCTCAGACTGACATACCTAAAAATACTCTTCTTGGTTACTGGCTCACACAGATCATTTTACTTCAACTATGAACATCTTTCTTTTGGGGCTTCTTTTTACATAAAAAATCTAAAAATGGTTTTCATGCATTCAAAACTCAGTATATCGTTGTTAGCAATGCTTTTTCCTCTTGTTGCCTTGGGTTGTTTTTTCCAGATATGGACTAGCAAGTTCTCTGATCCTCAGCATTAAATCTTTGAGTATCTTTTAAGCATTGGGTCTCAAGTACCCGTAAATCTGAGCATGAAACTTGATGTGAGGCCGCTAGTCGGAAGATCTTGGACCTGTAACTTTCAACAGGACTCCTCAAGTGGTATTGGGTCATCTGTTTTGAGAGTTGAGGGCAGTAAGAAATACTGTTCCTTGTCAGCACCGCAGTTATTGCTGGATTAGCTGTGTTATGGTGTGTCTAGGATTAGCTGTGTTATGGTGTGTCTAGTAAAGGAAGTACTTCCAGTGAAGATTCTGAGGTGAGCTTAACTGTGGAAGAAAGTTGTAGTGTCACTGGGGTTTATCCTTCAACCAAATATTAAAGCAGTCTTGCAAAGGAAAAGTGAGATTTTGGGATTATACTGCGATTTCTCTGTATGCGTGATGAGAAGGCTTTCTTCGTCTTCCTCTCTTCAACTTACGCTTTTAGCAAGTTGGATCTCTGACCTCTCCCAGTTCTCGGAGGCAGACTTGGTTAAGTGGAATTTTTTAGCTTTACAATGAAAAGGCTGGATAGATTGGTTATTTTCAAGATTTTGCTTTGCAGATGTTTCTTGGTTTATTTTTTGTTGCTGATGCTTTGAAAGTGCTAAACAACAACTAGCTTGAACTCCGAGATTTAGGTGTGACTCTTCTGGAAGAATCCTTGGACAAGATGTGAATCTCTAATATAAGAGAGGCAAGCATGTGCCTAAGAAAATGAAATGGGGAGACAAGGCCTGCTCCTCTTCTCCTACATCATACAGCAGAAGTGGCACAATCCCAATTACTTTTCCTTTGTAGGTCACTCTTGACTGTTGCCTGAGCCCTTTGCAGATTCTGCCTGGCAACAAATGACCTTCTAATCCCGTGCTGGCAGGGAGATGATTTGTGTTATTTAATGGGTCTCTTCCATGCCTGGCTCTTGTGAGAATCTCCCCAGTGACTCGTTACAGCACACAGCGTGGAGTGCTGCTTGTGCACGCGGGCGTGGAGGAGTTTTTGGTACCCACCATTAATCAATGTCATTAGCGGTGGTTGGCGTTGGACGTACAAATCTCCAGCGCGCAAGGCCCCAGAAGTGGGATGAGGCAGTCTTCAAGAATCAGATGAATGACCTTGAAATCTCTCCAGTTGCTGCTGTCAGATCAAAGTTGCTGGAACTATGAGATTAGTGTATTGATTTAATCTTGCAGATGAATGCTTTTTCTGAAGTAAGTGCTAGGCAGTGGCTCAAGGCTTCCAGACAAAGAGTATTGATCAGGTTGACTCAATTAGCTGTTGAAGGCTTTGAATTTGGGCCCTCATAGTTAATGGCAATTTCGCTGATAGGAACTTCACAAGTTCCCATCTTTTAACTCAGTTATGTGTCTTGGGTACTTTGCTGTTTGCTGCCACTGATTCAGTTGCTGATTTCTACTTGTTTCTGCGCTGAACCAGTGATCAAACCTTTACTTTTAGGAGTTTCCTATTTTTATATATCAGAACAGCCTATTTCTTTCTGTCCCATAATGTATTAAAACATTGCAGCTTAGCAGAATTAATGCGGGTGAATGCTTCCACTTACTGCCTTGTGCAGCAACGCACTTCTCTCTGCTGTTCCCGCAGCCTCCCAGAAAAAAAGCCCCACACAGGCCCTGCTGTGTGTATTAACGTGTGCTGTTCAGGTTTACTGGTTAGGAGGGTGAGTACCGTTGCAGCTGGTGAGTAGCTAGTTCAGTATGGGAGCCACCAGTGATCTCTAGGTCCAGATTCTTCCAGAGCTGGTATAGCTGAAGAAAACCATCTGAGCAAGTTGGATACAAGCTGAAAAATTGCTGTTGGAGCTGGTTGCTTTCCCATCCAGGAGTGTACATTGATAATCTGTGCACTTAAGCAATGGTGTCTGAGCCACAGCTGTGCGCTTAGGAGCCAGTTAACGTGGACTTTTTTTTCGTTGGATCAAAAGCTTGAAGGAGCAGAAAACTCATCTAATGAAACCCACGCTGCTACTGTTGGTCAGCCACTTAATGACAGAAGAGTTTCCAAAATTGATGTTCAGGTGCAGTGTTGGAACAAATGGCTTCTTTGGTTAGTCACTTATTTTCTTAGCTTCCCTCTGCTTCAAAAAATTCTCGGATGCCTTGCATGTAAATTCCTACACTAGAATAACATCTGACAACTCTGTGCTAAGGAACGGGGGAGAATCCGCTGCCCAGCTGAATAGGTTATTTCAGAGTTTAATTATCCTTACTTTTAAAATTGCATGCTTTTTCTGGTGGGACTTTGGACTTGGCTTTCAGCTGTTAGATCTTGATCTACAGAAAGACAAGAGGCTGGAGACCACCTTTTCTTATCCTTAAGTTACTTCTCTGCTGTCCGTCACCTTTCAGTTGTTCTGGTAAACTATGCAAGCTGCCTTTTTTTTGTCTTGCCAAAAAGCTCCTTCTCAACTCCTGAACTGTTTGAGGTTTTTCCTTACTTGCTGTCAGTGAGTCCAGCAGAATCCCCCTCGCTGCTCCAGCCAAAGCTGTGCACTGCGGTAAAACCCCATTCGCAGCATTTCCTCCCCCACCTTTATTCCTCCAAGGATAATGTTAATTTTTTTTTTTGTCCCAGCAGGCATACCTGAGATATTTTGGCCTAAAGGATGTTGTATGCTACTGCATCGCTGACTAATGCTGCCCTGGACACATTTGTGTGTTGAAATTTTTCCCAGAGATTAAATTAACCCAGTAGACTTAAAGAAACCTGCTTAATGAAAGAAGGCTGAAGTCTTGACTGTCTTATTTGCTTCCTTTGGTTATAACCCCCAGATTGCTTACCCAGTTGTTTGCAATCTGTATTTTAAGCAGCCAGTTGTTCTTCTCTGTGTGTATTACCTTGTGCTACTTCTCCCTGCTGAGTTTCATTTTCCTCTTGAGGTCACTTCTGCATTTTTCAAGATTATTTTGAATTCTGATTCTGTCCTCTAATTCGCTTGCAATCACTCCCAGATTAATGCCTTCTGTGAATTTGATAAACATACAGCCAGCAAGACGGAATAGAAAGCAAGGGAAAATATGTAACAGAGTGGAATTCAAACTCTCCTGCAGATCCTCAGTCAATAAATTGGTTCTTTTTTTAGTAGTGTTCTTTATTATTATTATTATAATATTTATTTCTTTTTAAAGTCATGCACGAGGGCATTATGTGATCCCATAATTGACACTAAATTAATTTCTGTGTGTTTTCGTTCTCTATTCAAGCTCCCTGAAACAGGGCTTATAGCAGCACAGCTTCCACAGGAGAATCAACATATGCATCCACAGCACTTCAGTGTGCAACAGATGGTATATGAATCCTAAGGTGATTCATTTTTGTAGGGCCGGGGATAGTTTCTGCCATTGGCAGGCAGGGCGGTGTGTGTGGGGAGGCTGGGGAAGAGGTGAGATGGTGTTAAATATTAGGAGCAGCTCTTTTAAAGAAGGAATATTTAAATCCTGTAACCCTCTGGACAAGGTGTCTGTTTATATAATCTAAACTTGTGAATTTCTGAAGACAAGATTCACTGACTTTTCCTTTTAATTATAGATACAGTGGGAATTGTGGGCTTTCACTTCTGCCAGGATTTTTAAAGCAAGTTTTTTTTTTTTAAAGGAGAAATGGTGATGCTTCAGTAGTCATGGTGGAATTAAAACTGTAAGCAGTTGGTATTAATGCTAACTTGATCTGGTGCCTGTTGACATACTATGTAAAGAAAACCTTGGCTGTTTGGAAAAGAAATGTCTCAGAACTGAAGTGCATTAAGACACTCTATCCAAATGTTGGTTGAAGCAGATATTTAAATTTAAACAAGCCAAGTGGCACCTCATTTTTCCCCTCTTTTTGTGAAATGAGAGAAGGTAGGGTAGGGAAGCTCCAGGAATATGAAATAGAAAATCTTTTCAGATTTTATATTTCTAGACATCTCAGTGTATAGTGGGAAGGGAAATGATTTGCCAGAAGACTTCAGTGTTCTTCAGGGCTTGTGACTTGCCAAAGCAAATTATTTTGTGGGTTTGATTACATCCCCTTGCACCTCTAAAGAATTAAATTTGACTGTTTGCATCAGTGGCCATGTGAAGAAAAGCCAGCTTGTTTGTGGTGCCGCAAACCCATTACTGGGAGTTATAGCATGTGCCGCAGTGGGAAGATATTGGATTTGCTCATCTCTGTCTCTTGAGGATTGTTGCTGTTGCTGGGTCTGGAGTTAAACCCTCCTCCTCTTGCAGCCCGTGGCTGTTTGTCCTGCACCAGCTTGTGCTGTTGTTCACGCATCCATGGGGGCCTGGGACAGATTTGAATAAGAGATTCGGGAATCCTGCCTGTCTGAGATGCGTTGCTTCCAAAAAGCTACTCATCCAAGCGACCGTTTGCTCTACCTTTGCGATGGCAACTTTTTAACTTTGTGGGAAACCTGATTGTGCCTATGGAGCCAAATATGTTTAAAATTCACACAGGAATTCAAATTTTGACTTGGGAAAATCTTTTTCTCAAGGGCTGTCTACCAGGTTCCTGTTAGTTCAGCACTTGCACAGAGTTAACTGAAGTTTGCAGATGGATTAAAATGCTGCTTAAGTATGATGCTGGAGATTTTGTTGGAAGTTTTACACTAAGATTTAAAAACCAAACCCAAACCAAACAAAAATACCAACCCAAAACCCACCCACACCCCCAAAATCTTGACTTAAGTTCCCCTACTCCCTTGATGGTCACCCTTGTAGAGAACTAACGTCTCGGGAAGCTTATTTGAAGAACACAAGCTTTGGCTTGTGCACATCCAACTGCCTTTTATTTGTGCCTGCAATGTCTGATGGCTAATGTAAGTCATACAGCTCTTTTGCCCTGCCAGTGGGAGACGGCAAATTCCAGCTGCAAGGAGGTTAGAAGAAAACAACGGGAGGTGATATATTCTTGAGCAACTTCAGTTGTTTCCTAGATAATTTGCCTACAATTAAGAGTATTTAAACATACTGAAATGAGGCAGGTTGAGATGTTCCAGTTCATGCATATCTTGCTGGTCCCCTCCAGGTGAAAGTGGCATGGAGTAGGAAAATGTTGTCCATTGGGTATGAGTTAGGCTTTGTCCCAGCTCAGCTGTATCGTTGGTCTTACAGGTGTAGAAAGCAACTGTTGTGACAATGATTGTTTTAAAATGAACCTCTGATTTGTCTTTTAAGGAAAATAAGATTACAAGGTGGTCTGATACCGGGCTGGAATGCTACGATACGCACAGTTTATGTCGATCTTGGTTATGAAATGAGCATCTTGACATAGTTTGATGTAGTTTGTGATTTAACCTGGCCAAGCTGAGTCGCAGTTACAGAGGAGCTGCAGCATCACAAATGGCTGCATGAAAAAGGCTTCCTCTGTGTCTCTGTGACCATCAGGTGTGCCTGCACATGCTGCAGTGACACCTTCTGATTGCAGTGCCGACTGACTTCCTAATGCTGAAGAGCCAAGCAAATATACTGGTCACGAGCCGCAGCCATCGCTGGGGTGGATAATGGCATTTTTGACAGTGTATGAACCTGCTAACACAAAAAGGTATAGTGAATATGTTGTCAAAGGAAGGGTGAGGTTAATGGAGTGATAAGGACTGCAGGCGTTGTGGGCAGATGGTAAACAAGCCTATCAACAATGATGCTCTTCAATCTTGTCTTACGCTATCATGATGCTACAGCAGGGACTGCCATTTGTGTGACAAATACGGTGAGTGTGACATTGAGGAGGTGCGCAGTGAGATGTATTTTAAAGTGACATAGCTACCTTGTTTTATGAGCGAGAAGAGCTGCCTTGTTTATAATAATTTGTAGGGTTGTCAGACCTATTACATTTGTTCATTTAGTTCAACTAAAATTTCTGAATGACTTGGTAGAAACTGGGGCGATCAAGTTATTTCAATTTTCATGTCGAATCACGAATGTTTAAGAGTAAAACTGATGCTCGGGAATGATACAGGAGCCAACGTTTTTCAGAAAAAAATGTGCCTACTAGTGACTTCGCAATTGTAAAATCAAGTAACTGCTCTTTTGGTTGTAGGAAGCTTAATTGTACAGTATGGATCTATCGGACTCAAAGCAAAACTCCTGAAAGCACTTTTAAATCACTTGTTTAAAACTTGCACTGAAATTGTTCCTTGAATCTGTGTTTTTCTTTTTTTTTTTCTCTTCTTCTTCTTCTAGTGGGGAAGACTTCCTTGATCACCAGGTTCATGTATGACAGCTTTGACAACACCTACCAGGTAAATTAATCCATATTATTGTCTTCTCTAAGGTCCCTCTGTTGCCGTGTCTCCTATTGCAGGAAGAATCCACTTGATTGCAGTGGATAAGAGTTGGTACCAAATTCTTAACGGTAAAATCTTTAAGCTTTGTATTTTAATAACCTTTCAGAATGGCACTTCAGTGTTGGATTCTGCTCAAGCAGCTTATCTGCTACTTGCAGCAGGATAAGTTGTGGTTCGAAAGAATAGGCTTCTTGGGTATATCCAAGTAATAGCAGTTGTTAAGTCTACCAGGTTTTTTTTCACCATTTGCTACCAGACCATCACAGATCTAATGCCTCTGTGGTGAAAATGTAACAGGCACCTGGCTCTCTTAAGAAAGAAGCAAGCTGAGCTGCGAGAAGTTCTGCAGTGGGGTGAACAAGGACTCGTGGAGCAGAAGACAGTGGACTGTAGGGCTGGGTGCGCTTTAGGACACTATTTTGTGCTGTCTGCTGGAACAAAGACCACAGAACTGGTTGTTGTACATGTCCCCATCCTGTGACTGCTTATTTATGCTTTTTTATTTATTATTTAAACAAGATTGGGGTTGGCAAGGTTGGGGCTGAAGCAGTGGTCGTCTTTTATTCCAGTCAGTCCTGCAGCCCCCTCATGACTTCATGTTTGGTGACAAATCAGTTCAAGTTGACACAAGCTAACTTTCCTGAATTCTAGGAGAGCAATCGTTGCCCGCTCCCAGAATTTAGGATGAGCTTGAAAAGGTGGCAAGCTATAAAAGTACTTCAGTTTCATAGAGTGTGTCTTCTCCAAGCAGAACGTGTTTCATGACTTGGTTACAGTTGGTGATGTTTTGAATACACTAAGCTGAGAAAAATCTGTTCCCTGATGAATGTAAAGGGCTTTTTAGGGCGGTGGGAGGAGGAGGTAATGGGGAAAAAAAATAAGAAAAACACTGCGACTCTTCTGTTACTTAGTGTCTATCCAAGTATCTTGTTTAAATCTCTTTACCCTGTAATGATTTCCTTCCTGCCTCTTCAGTAATTCCTCATTGCTGCTGCTAGGCAAGTTGGGTAGAATGAGATGTAAGTTCTCACTTAACTATGGGAGAAGCAAAGCTCCTATGGTGTAGGAGGGCTAGAGTACACATCATTGCTCCCAAGGGAGCAAACATCCTTTCAAATTCTACCCACTGTAATTACATGGACATGTGAATGCGGTTCTTTTATTTAATCTGGGTTTTTTTCCCCACAGTATTTTTCTTTCAGGTCTGTTCCTTTTCTCTATGGAGCTTGCGTCCTAGTTCTTTCTTGAAGAGATTTGACCCTCTGTGCTTTATGATAATATAGTTGTCACCATGGGAAGCTGGTCTGACATAATATACTAAATGATTGCAAAATGAATGAGTGGGACTTAAAACAGTAAGAAATCTTAAGGGCTTACAAGATGGCTTCAATTTAGTTATCACTGATGTGTGCCTAGTTTAGGTGTTAATGTACTTGGTATAGTGTCATTCATCCAAAGACCTTTATTTTACTGAAGTCATGACTGAGGTAGGGTGATATGTCCTATTTTGCTATAGCTGGAAGAAAGAATGAGTCATAAAAGCTCCAGTAATATGTCCAAAATCACACCACATGTTAGTGTCAAACCAGAATATAAACTTCTCGATGCCCGGGATTATATGGAGACCTCTCAAAGCCAAGTACTTGAATGATAATGTATATCAAACCGCATATGTGGTTAACTGTAACTGTAGGTTACTTGATGGATGATTCGCTTGTTCTGGACATTTCTGATAAATTTTGAATGCATATTTTCTGAAAGCTGCCACAACCTGTCATTTGAACAAGGTTTTTTGTGTTCAGTTGGTAAAAATAGAAAGCTGCGGTTTAATAAAATCTGTGCTGTGCATTAGTTTTCTTTTGCTTGCTGCTACATAAGAGGAATTCAGCTGTTGCCCCTGTAGCTTATTAATAAGCTGTTTTCTTGAAAGCGGCGTGTGTGAATCAAACAAGAACTCGCTGTACTGTGTCAAGGAAACCCAAACACCTGAAATAAAGTTGTGCCATTGGTGGTGTATTTTTTTACCGGGAATGATTCCTCTCCATGGGCATGCTGGGAAAGATTTTCTTTGTTTTGTGGCACCTTATGTGATGTATAATGAAAGACTAACATGGGCAAACATGATGATTCTGTGTGCGTTATGCAAGAGGAGAATTATAGGCCACGCTTTCCTTTAGCTTCAGCCTCTTGGAGGAGGAGAGAGGGAGGGCAGTGTTGAGTTGAAATGCTGGCCTGCGACTTGAAAGATAATTCAGGTTCTTGCTTTGCCTCAGACTTCCTTGTGTAGTCTTGGGTAATTCTGTGTCAGCAAGTATAGTCTATAAAATGGAGTAAGAACAGTTCCTTATTAGACAGTAGTGTTGTAAGGATAGATGGATTAAAAAGTTGTCATACACGACCCCATCCGTAGCGTGGCCTTCTTAAGCCTTTTTTGTTCTGCTTGTCTTCTTTAAACTAGCAGTTGGGACTCACAGTACCTGGCATCGTGTTCAGAGCATGCCTGGTTCCATGCGGTACACAGCATTTCACAAGCGGGTTAAACCTGCCTCCACCTTAATTATGGTAATTAGCTTAGCTTCATGTCCATGTGTTTTTCCCCCATCAGTAAGCAGACTTTTCCTCTACTCATACATTGCACAGCTCTTCTTTACAACTTATCTGTAAAGATCCCCCAAGCTTTCTTGCTCCTTCTGTCAGAATTGTGACAAAACGCCTCTTTGTAGGTTACCTATTTGAGTAAAAGTCTGGGATCTAGAGTGCCTGAGTCTGCTCCTTGACATCTGCTGCTTCTCTGTATCATCGTGATATGGTCAGAAAAGTACAGGTGGACAAATACATTTGGCTGTAAGTTATTCTGTGTAATTCTTAAAGCTTGTGGGGGCTTAGGTCAAGAGCCATTTCCCAGCTTGAAAGTAACAGACCTGCCATACATTCTTCTCAACATGTTTAGCACAGGTGTTTTCATCGCCCAGATCTAAAATAAGTTTTGTGCTTGGCCTTTCTGTTGCGTTTCCCATGCTGTGAGTGTTCAAGTGCCGGAATCTCACTGACCCGATGCATTTCTGTGTGGCACTAGCATTTCCACCAGGCATACAGAGACTACTTTCGGCAGAGAGTGAGCTTCAGAGCTCTTGCTGCCGTGCAGCTGTGTGGGAGGGATGGCATGAAGTACAGGCTGAGGCAGGTTTTGGGCTTTGCAGCTGATGTTCCAGTTCCTACTGACAGCAGAGAAAATCTGAGTCTCCAGCAGTTTGTCAGCCAGAACGGGATCCTGACTTGTATATATGGTGTGAGATCTTGGGGGGGTTGTAGCTTTTCTTCTGTAAAGTGAAACCAAATAGACACGAGGGAAAGTAGAAGCATCTTTGAGGCAATCTTCTGAGGAGTACCCTTCACCAAAACAATAGAAAACAAAAGCAGAAGGAGAGCGTTTCATTGCATTAGTCTTTTGAGACTTCTCATACCCACCTTACAATTTCAGTATCATCTCTCTGAACTGGTAATGTCATGGTTCTTGATGACAGGTGAAAATCACTGGGCAGCTGTCTTGGGATCCACCAGTATTTATTTTTCCAGTATGCATCTCTGGTACTCCCAGTCTGCTGTCCTGATCCAGCCAGGAAAGTTTGTTTGCTCATGTGTTATATTTAGTTGCAAATGGAAATTCAGTTTGGATTGTTCAGTTCTGCTGGGTTTTTTATTCATTTGCAGCTAGTTTTCATGTATTGCTCACAAGCAGGCTGGCTGGCTCTCTTCTTTATTCCTACCACATAAAATATCTGGCAGAATACAAGGAGTTAATTATGGGGATATATAGTGAGGGCATCATAGCAGTCTAACAGTATGGAGCATATACAGTAAAATAGACTCTCTGTTAGAAATACCTGCTTTGGTGTGGGAGAGCAGGGAAGAGGTTGTATCAAGCCTCTTTGCCCTGGCTGAGAGACTTACCTCTTATCTGTTGGGGTTTTTTCTTTCTTTCTTTTTAAATCAATTTGTTTGGAACGTCTTCCAGGCTCCATTGATGTTGCTGAGCGATGCAGCTGCTTGAGATGCTTGGTGTCCTGCTGAAGCGGGGGCAGCCTTATAGCCCCAACAGGTCAGCTCGGTTGTATCCCTGCTGCAAACGAACTCCCACAGCTTGGATTCACCCTCACTGCAGCCTTGAAAACTGGGGTGAAGATCATGTATTTAAGAAGCAGCTTTTGATAGTGCTTAGCTCTTAAACACATATGAGGATGTTCTACACGAAGCTCCCACTAGTGTCTAGAAATTTGGATGCAGTTATGCTGCAGTGAGCTTTAATATTAACTGAGCTTTAGTAATTGTTGGGGGCCACGTGTGTGTGCGCGCTCTTCTGTTGCAGCAGATGTGAAGATGTCCACCTTAGCCTTAATGAAAAAGGCTTAAAGCTGATACATTAAGATATTTGGCAGTCAGGAAGAATACAGTGTGCCCAGATATTCTGGTTCAGCTGATGGACACTAACTTAGGTCATATGCATAAAAATCCTTGCTGATACCCATATGACTGTATGGATGAAACTGTCAGTATGCATAAACTGAAGTTAAGGTTAACAACTTTTTGTGCTTTAAGGTATTGTTATGGATATTAAGGAAGCTGCTTACTGAATCTTACTTATAGGTAGAGCTATATCTTGAAAGTAAGAAAACCAGCATATTTTTCTTGCAGGTGCGCTCCAGGTGTTGATTCTGATGTGGCAGTAATGCTCGCTGCCCTGAAAATCACTACCGTTGTTGTGACGTTTTATTTAAGAGGTGTTGGTTTTTTCATTTTTTTACAGGCAACAATTGGCATTGACTTCTTATCGAAAACCATGTATTTGGAGGATCGAACAGTGAGTAAGATTTTTGTTGCACTTCTCTATGTACAGTAGGAATGAGGATCAGCATCTGTTGTAATTGTGCAGCCCACAGTTCTGAGATCACTTGGAAGTGCAGACTGAGCCTTCATCTACCAGCTGCTTCCAGACTGACAAGTGCTGTGGAGACAGCTCCCTTCACTGTTTGGGGAAATGGGAAATCACCATTTGGCTCATCTGTGGAGGGCTCACGAGTGCCATTTTACAAGCGGCAGAAGGTGCTATAGTGTCATCCTCTTTGAAGAAAGAAATAATACGGGTAGTTTGAGGGGTGCATAATGGTGGGAATTTGGAGAAGGGGACCATGCTTAACCCCTTCAGTTTTTGATGTCACGAGACAGGAAGATAAAATATAAATTGCCAAGTGTTGCCAGTTAATAGCTAGCTCGATATTCTTAATATTACTTGTTTAAAAAGAAGGTTGCCTTCAGTAGTGATCCCCAAATGATACTTGTTTCTTGGCTTGGTGCGGTTCTAGTTCCTGAAATGAAATCACTCCTCTGTGGAAGCAAGCCTGTGGTTTAAAATGAGCTCAGATTCTTAATTAAGAAACTCAGCCACTGAGCTATTTGCAGAAGCAAATTGTGCAGTGCTGCATAAGCTTATGGTACTGTATAAACCCACAATAAATGTGATTGCATTGAAAGTGCTTGAGTGATCAGATGTTCTTTCCATAGCAAAACTGGCCCTTCCGCATCTTGCCATACGTGTTGCTTTTAGTGTATCTTGCCTTTTCTTTCAGAACCTTGATGGTAAGAGACAGTCAACCTCATCTGTGTGCACGTTACTTTGCAGTGTGGCTAAGGCTAAAATACAGCGTTTTATCCTCCTTGAAAAATGCACATTAGCAGCTTTTCCAGTGCTTTGACAGCAGCTGAAGGCTCTTCCTTTACAAGTATGGTGTGTGGTCTGGTTCTTCCAGCAGCAACCGTCCTCCAGGCTGCTGGAGGTTATATTTGTGAATCCTGAGGAAGGACAGCAGCAGAGCATGAAAATCTTGTGTAGGCAGAACTGCAGGTGAACATTTGCCTTAGTTTTCTTGTTGCTCCTCTCAGTTTGAAAGCTGAGCAATTCTATTTCTCCACTTCTGGAAGGGAAGCATTTTTTAAAAAGCAAAGACAGCGGAAAGCCGAGATAGGTGCACATATACCAGTTTGGCTACTACTAGCGCTTGGGAGAGATTGCTGCAAAGGAGACAGTATGCTGCTGCTCCCAGTCCCCAGTCATCTCCTGCATGAGTTTATAATTTTTATTTAGCTTTTTTCAAAAAGTAAAATTTATTTACTCTTTTATTTTTAGTGGCAGTTTGGCTTTTTTAATTTTCTCCCACCCACAGATCAGGTTGCAGCTGTGGGATACTGCGGGTCAGGAACGTTTCCGTAGCCTCATTCCCAGTTACATCCGTGACTCTGCTGCTGCTGTAGTAGTTTACGATATCACAAGTAGGTATATTGCACTGGGTTTGACCTTTTTCTTATTTTTCTTGCTTGTTTGACTGATTTTGTTAGGTACGGTTGCAATTATGGGACACAGCAGGTCAAGAACGGTTCAGGAGCTTGATTCCTAGCTACATTCGTGACTCCACTGTTGCAGTTGTTGTTTATGATATCACAAGTGAGTGGGG
This sequence comes from Fregata magnificens, assembly GCA_013389945.1. Taxonomy (NCBI): domain Eukaryota; kingdom Metazoa; phylum Chordata; class Aves; order Suliformes; family Fregatidae; genus Fregata; species Fregata magnificens. The sequence continues at coordinate 300,140 of WAAD01023287.1, read as the reverse complement.
GGAATTCTGCATTTCTAATACTCTGCCCCTTTCATCCTTTAGCCTAGCTTTGCATGTCCTGTCACAGTCACCTGCTTGTTCTTCATTCTGGCATGAAAAAAAAAAGTTTTCTTTTCTTGTAGTCAAGTTTTAAGCTAGCCACCTGATCGCTGCTGTTGTAGTGTATAAACTGTATTACAAACGACATCATTTTGTAACCCTTTCCTATTGCATTCTCCTGAAGCCTTGAGTCCTGGCTGGTCTTGTTGCACTTTACCCTCCTTCATCTGCTTTTTTGATCGTAATATCACCTATGACTTTTGGTCTCAAACACCTGAATCATGTTCATAGATATCTGAATTCTTAAATTAGAGACTTTGCACTGATAGCTGTAGCTCGCTTCACTCCATTTGCCCTCCCCCCCACCAAAAATCTGGGCATGGGCTGGGGGGAAGATGCATTAACATCACATTTTCATTTGAATCAGTCACTTTCACATTTTGCAATACGTAAAACTTACCACTAAGCCCTTATCCTTTAACAATTGCTCTTTCATTTCTTACTAAGGTATGTACATTTTTGTGAACTAAAATATTGGTGCTTTTTCAACGCTTCTCCTTCCGTCCCTCCCCTCAGTCCAGAGACCCCTAACTTACTAGCTTTCTGTATTTGCAAAGGACAGAAACTCTGTTCTAGGAGAACTAAACCTTCAGACACTTTCAGTTCTAAACCAGAATTGACTGAGGGCAATGGCCTAATTCTATACAAATGCAAAAGCGCTCATCCTTTGATTTATAAATACTAGAAAATTACAGCAGGAATACAGGCTTTACCTATAAAAGCTTTAGTTGTTAAAAATAGCACTTTCATTTGAGCTAAAATTACAGGTTAGCGGTGAACTTCAAAATTTTTTTTACTGACCTAGCAAATTCAATATTACCAAGTAGTAAAGAGAAGAATTAAGACACTGGCAAGTGATCAAGTCTTGGCTGTCTAGCATACGATATATTACTATGCAGTAGAAGCCATTAAAAAAATCAATACTTGTCAAGAACTGCTGCAGAGCCCTCCCCTTTTTTAAGTACTGAAAAGTACTTTGGCAACTCAGATGCATTTTGTGTAGCTAACTGGTAAATGCTGAGCTCCATGGCAGCTTCTATACGACTTGGTTTTCCTTACGGGATGCAACTTTTCAAACAGCATACTGTCTCATTAGATCAGGATAGCTTCCTAAAATTCTTACCTTGCAGCTTTTAAGGACATATCATTAAGAAAAAGTGTCTGTGGATAGGCTAAATTTGTATTTCTGGTTCTATGCAAATGATTTGGAAACTATTTTGAACTCCCTGTTCAATGATAGAGGAGTTGCCAGTATGTTGTATAACCCTGGTATCTCCTAGAGAAAATCGTGAACCTAGCAAGTAAAAAGTGATGAAGCCGTACAAAATGTGTAGCTGGTATTGAGTACTTTTGAGAAGCAATGAAACTGTAGGAACCTCTTGTTGTAGATGCACAAGATGAGCAGTGTAGAATGCAATATCACATTAATCCTCGTTCTCTGTATAAAATATTTTATGTTGAACTAAAAAAAAAAGGGGGGACTGGTCTAAAACACAGGAATAAGACTTCTCATTTTAGACGCTGTCAAAACCAAATTATAGATCAACTCTGTTCACTCCCTGGCTTTGAATTCACCTGTAATGAAGTACTAGTCCATTTTAAGTTAATGCCAAAGTTTTCATTTACTTCAGTGTGGGACACTTAGGGTTTCACTTGCTGATTCTTCATCACCCTATTATGCCAATTCCAGAGAATATGAAGCTTTTATTTGAGACTTACAGATGTATTTACCAGTGATCTGTGAAGAATACCTGCAGTGATAATCCTCTCCACTGTTCTCTGTTAGATGTAAACTCGTTCCAGCAAACAACAAAATGGATTGATGATGTCAGAACGGAAAGGGGCAGTGATGTCATCATTATGCTGGTGGGAAATAAAACAGATCTAGCAGATAAGAGGTATGGAGGAATAACTCATNATGCTCAGGCTTGTTTTAACTGTGCTGGAGATGGCTGTGACTAGAGGAATCTCAATTTTAAAATTTCTTTCATTTGGTTAAGCACAAGTTTCCAGCACAACGCTGTGAATGAGTTGAGAAACTGTCACCAACTGGTTCAGATGTCAGGAGAGAATGGAGCGTTAACTGCAGCCTCCATCAGTGAATGAATAACCTAAAGTCATTACAAATATTAATGCTTAATAGATTTGCTCAGATATAAATGATAGGTGCAAGTAATCCTCCTTTTTAACACCCTTCAGGGGTTTTCGTAAGTTGACAAACTTAAATATTTTATTAGAAGTTGCGCATCTTCAGCTTTTTCTGCATTGTGTACTCTGCTTATTCTGGGTTTATGGTATTCTTAACACAAAATGAGTGAAAAGTCACAAAGGTAAAACAGAAGCATGAGAGGGAAGTATTCTGGATTTGATTGAAATCCCTGTTTCCTCAGAATAGCTTCACTTGTGATGCTTACTTCAGATTTATAACATCCTATTAAGAATTGTTTACGCACACACATGCCCCTCGGATACCTCATGATTTTTGTATGGTAGCTCTTGAACCAAAGTTTCCCCCAGTTTTTGTCATAGCAGACTGCTTAATGGGTGGGACACCCAGCCAGTGGCAAACGGGACAAAATTAATTTGATATGAGATGGTTACACTTGGTCCTTTGTTAAAACAGTTTTGTAGGCTGCAGATTGATCATTATTACTGGATATTAAAATCTGTCGATTGCTAGTTGTTCAGATGTAAAAGCATAGCTTCCTGGACAGGGATTTGGAGGAGTCTAGTTGGCTCACTTAGCTGTTCCACTGGAAAGCAGAGTTCTGCTTTGGGAGCCAGGTGTGCCATAGAAGTCCATCTGATACCATGAAATGGTAATACTTGTCTGCAGTTGTGCTCAGTATGTGGCGTCTGTATGCAGGGGAAAAAACCTCAAAACATTAAATGCTTTCAGAACTGTAACGAAGCAGTCATCTCCTTGGGTTGAAGACAAAAACCTTAATTTTCAAGGTGTTTGGGTTTTTTTCCTAATTCTGTGTTATCTTCCCCAGACAAGTGTCCATTGAAGAAGGAGAAAGAAAAGCCAAAGAGCTGAATGTAATGTTCATTGAAACTAGTGCAAAAGCAGGATACAATGTAAAACAGGTAAGTAATGTGTTGGCTGCAATCAACCCTGAGGCTACTTCTGTTAGTGCACCGTTGTGGAAATAGGACTTCCCTAGACATGGGGAAGCCTTTGCAAAGGGTGTCAGAGGGACATTTGTAGCCCACACACAGCAAGCAACATCTCAGAGTTGAATTGTTGGCTGAGGTTCAGAAGGATCCCTGACCTTGCAGCAAATGACTTGGAACTTCTTTCCCCTTAGAAAACGGAATTATTGAAGAAGCTTTGTGGGTGCGGAATCGTACCTTCCTGGATTCTCAATAATCCAGATTTGGTGTGTAGATTGAAGGGATTAAGGCATGAGCCAAGAAGCTGGGGAAACACAGGTCTCAGGACTGTTTCTGATACCGATTCAGTGAAAGAATGTGGGCAAACCAGTCAAGGAGGAATGTGATGGCTTAAAATGCTTCACTGTACAGTGAGACAGTGTAAACTGGTGTTCCCACTCTGTTGGAAGGCACTGAAAGTGTGAGCAAATGTTCTTGGACAGCTGAAGCTATTTATTTCTGGTGGATGATGAGTTGCTTTTGAATCAGGAAAAGCAATGAAATGTCTTTTGAGCTGATGCAACTGCATGAAATTAGGTTTTATGTTGTGAGATGAGCTGTGGCTCTTTAAATTCTGACCTGCTAGATGAAGGTTTAGCACTTGTGTTAATGAAGATAAATCGCTTGGCAAAGAGTGAACTGGTGAAAGTAGTAAACACTGTGGAACTGATCTGGTGTTTACATGAAAGAAATTTTGTTTGAGCTTATTAGTTATGTAAGCAAATATGCTTACTAGCAGATCATGAATAGAGAGCTAGAGCTGTGCATCCCTACTGACTCAGTGCATAATGGGATACTGCTTTTCCATTGATCTAGCAATTTCTCATATGGAGTCATGACTGCTAAAGCATGTGGCAGCTGGTCTTATGGTAGGAGGAAAAGCGGTATTGCAAGATGTAGAAGACATTCATTCTTGGGTGTCTCCATAGAGCAAACATGCACACACAGACATCACATGTATATTTTACCTATATATGTATATAGTTACACAAATAGTTTGTATGCAGGATTGTATCAGGAGTTGCTAAAACAAGGTTATAAATTACTTTGTATGTAATAGACAGGACTAAAGGGTCTGTTATTAAAATGTCCCTTGACTTTGCATATTAGTAGCAAAATTATCCCCTATATAATGGAATAGTTAGACGTGTTAATTTAGCACTGCATTTCAGTACTTTAGCAAGCGTGAAAGTGTTCAGTTCCAGGGTCCACCAATTATCCTGCCACAACACAGAGGCTGGCTTGTAATTAAGGCTTGGATTCTGTGCTGGAATCCTTAAAGTTTACTTAGACTAGGGGGTGTGCACTTGAGAGCCGTTGCCTTGCTGAGAGGAACGGTGATGATGGTGAAGCTCTATACTCCCTCTTTCCTTGAGGGAGCTGCTGTGCAGCTGACACGTTTCCAGAAGCCCGTGTCCAAGCCTGTAAGGTAGCTTGTGGCTTTTGGGGCCAGTTGGAGCCCTGATGATTTGAGATATAAGTAGGAAAATCTTGTATGGTATGCCTGTAGTCCGTTTTGGCATAAGATACTGTCATTTAATAAAACATGTGCTTTGTAAAGCTACCATAGCCTTCGTCATGAAGGATGGTAGCTCCATTTAATACATTATGAAGGAACAAACTTTGCCTTCTTGTATTTTATGCTGAAGCCGTTCAGGGATTGTGCTAATGAGATTGTCAGAGCATAAAGCCATTTCTGTAGCTGTAGCCTCACTTGCACACTCTCTAGAGAAAATTCTTCGTCGTATAACGGAGGTCTAGACAAATTATGCCTCTGATTTTAATTGCCAGGTTACATGCTATAAGACTACTTCTGTGAGAAAATAGGTTTGGTAATTTGGCTTCAGCAAAAAAAAGTGGTGGTGGGAACCTGGGGGCTAGTTCCCTCTGTATTAAATGGAAGATTTGGTGTTCCGAGACATAATTCTTGTTCTTCGCTAACATCAATAAACAGTAATATCTAAACAACTTGGGGCTGTTACATACCACCACATCATAATCCAAGTGGGTACTTCATGTAGCGTGAAGTCTTGTCAGAATTGGACAAGAGGACAGATTTTAAGTACTTCATTCTCTGTAAACTATCAAAACAAAAGACACGAGTGGTTATTCAAAAAGAACTAAAAATGGATTTTTCTTCTGAGTTTTGATCCTTGTGTTGCAGGCATGGACTGGGATTTTCAGGAACTTCAAAGCTATCCTATACTGCAGAATATTTGAAACTCATTTTTTTTATTAGTTTAGTAAGTAGTTGTTGAAACAATTCTCAAAGGATAAGACTTTTAATACCACTAGTTATCTAGTTCTCTGTTTTCTTTGCAGCTTCTCTATTGAATGCTATGAATTTATTTTACTAACTTGTCAATAATTTCTGCCCCAAAGAAATGGGAAAGTGTATGGGTACAACTGCAGAATGGATAACCTTCCCATAACCTGTATAAAATCTTTCTTTAATAAGATGAATGCAAATTTGACCTTCCCGAAACTGATAACTTCTATCTGTAATATATTCTGTTTCTGCAGAACAATTACTGTCCAAGTTAATTTTCATATAGGATTTTTAATTCAAGTGTCAAATTATTTTAGATACAAAGTCCATATTTTGACTACATAAAATGAAACACATTTATGTAAAAATTAAGATCACCTAGTGCCAGATATTAAATATTAATGTAAAGGTGCATCTTAGACTAGTGATGAGTCATTGATTTGTCCACTAGCGTATAGGTTCAGATTTAGCAATTACCGTGCAGCTTTGATACTGCGTATGACTGAAATTTGTAGATTAGGAAGTATGAACTGTTTTGGTTTTGTTTGGTTTCTTCCTTTTCCTTCCATGCAAAACTCTCACCTCCCAGTAGTAAAACTTCTCAGGTTGTCAGTGCTTCGCTTGGCAGCCTTGAGCAGTTCAGAAAAGCTGACAAAACGCTGCTGTTTCCCCTGTCCTCTCTTCCCAGCACAAAATCTGTCTCCTGGATCTAAATCCTGTGCCCTGGGTTAAAGGTAGGGAATGGCACAAGTTAATGCAGAAGGAGACCTGGGATGAAGTTGAACCCTCAGTTCTCCATTGTTGGCTTCTTTGCATTTCCATCCCTTTCACAATAACGTTTTGGTTTCTGTGCCGTATCGGACGTAGAGATCTTGATGTTACCAATTCCAGAGTGAGCTCTGTTTTTACTAATGTCTCATGTATGGCCTACCATAGCTTCCTTGCTTTCTTCCCATCCTCTCTTTCAGGTCAGAGATGTGAATTCCAGTGTCACTTGTGTGCAGGCAAGTCCTGGAGACATGACTTGCAACCCACCTGCCTTTGCTGTCCTAGGTCTGACTGCCAGGCAGGGTTAGCTGGAGCAGAGGCAGCCGTTCAGGCAGCTCGGGAGATGCCATGGGGCACTAGCCAGTATGCTAACTTCATTCCAGTCTTGGTCAGATGTCGAAGAATAATGTCATCTCACAGGTGATGAATCTTAGTGCAGTTTGTATTGGCTCGAGCACTAAGGTTCTCCAAGGGATGCTGTCTACAAGGTTTCAGAAGCAGTGTTTACCCCATTAAGGATATGGAAGAAGCTTAATTTTTTATCCTGCTTGGGGAGGGTAATGGCTAAGACTTTTCACCTCCTCGGCCATGTCATTTTTTTGCTAGCTGTCAGCGGGAAGCCAGGGTACTTTTGACCTTGTGTGCTACTTTTAGCTTCTTGTTCATCCTTTTCTGCTGGAAGGCAGCACTGATAAGAGGAAAGGGCACCGTCTTCAGCTCTGTGCTCACTGTAGCTGTCCTACAAATCCAGAGTGCCTGGCTTCACAGTGTGACTCCAGAAGGTGAGTTGCACCATACCTCAAACAGCGTGTATTTCAATGCCAGGATCTTCTACCAACAAAGAAGTAGAGGGGAACATACTGCTGACAGGTTTTTTTTTTTTTTTTTTTTTTGCCATTCCCCTGTGGCATGAAAGGGGACAGCTCAGAAGATGACACCTCAGCTAACACTAGCTAACTAGTACTGGAGACTGAGGTAGAAGTGAGTAACCTGTGGCTTGATTTAGAGGCTCAGAGGTGGATCTCCATGTAGTCACTGCAGAGGAGCAAGAGGATTTGCAGCCTATGTACGTGCTGGCTGAAACCTGGACACGGCAGGCTTTCATTTTATGGCTTCTCTGGTATTTCTTTTCCTCGAGGACTGATCTGATGAGCTGCTTGGGCAAGCCTCATCTCTTCTAGCTGCACACTGTCAAGCTAGATTGTAACGTGCAGCTGCTGTGTACTGTTGGACCTGTTAAGGCAGAGCTGTCTCCAGTCACCAGGGTCCTATACGCTTACTGTTCCTTCTGGCTTTCAGGAGGGGGTGTTAAAGGAATAATGAGTGGATGGTATTACGGAGTAAAAATGGTGATAGTATTGTTCTGGGGTTAAATTGCTGCAATAGAGGGGAAAAAATTGGCTTTTGGATCCTGCAAGTTTCGGCAAAGACTGATTGCCAGGGAGCCTTAAGACTGAGGAGAGAAGTAGATAACTTGCTTCAGTTAATGCAGAGAATCGTAGTCTCTTATTCATTTTGTTTGTCAGCCCTGAACAAGCTTTAAAAGACTTTGCGATTTGTGCTCTATCTCGGCAGTCTGTATTTCAGGGAATCTTATTGTTAGTCTGTGGATTTCATGCCCAGAATATGTCAGGGTTCATTTTGCTGTCTTGTAGAAAGAGGGGGGAGGGAGAGCCCTGAAGACCTCCTTGCAGCGGTACCTGGCACACTTCACATTTTGCTCTCAAAGAGCCACAGGCTGAATATGGTATTTGGCAGAAAAACTTTCTCACGGCAGTAGCTAAAGGACCGTGGCCCCTTGAGTAACCCTGTTTTCACAGAGCTGGCTGTATCTAGCAGCTTGGCTCTTTCTCCTGTCTTTTGATTTTTGTCTATCTGATGGGCAAGAATTAATTCTTTGAGTTGCACTGTTCTCCTCGAAGAATGAGAATTAGGGAAACGTTTTTGTTTGCTTTGCGTTGGGGAACAGGTTTCTTGCCTGCTTTTTCTATCTGGACAGTGATCCTCCTGTCCTTTCCATATTGCTGCAGGAGTGTTACAGTGAAAACTGTTTTATGCCTACAGTCCTTTGTGGCACGGATCTGTTGGGGATTTATTGGCTGGAGTAGTAGGAGAGGCACGGTTTGGCAAATGAGTTGAAACTAATGGCGAGAGATGAGGGGTTTTTCGGCGTTCAATCAGGAAGGAGATTGCAGGGTTGAATGCTGAAAGAGACTTTGTGTGGCTCTTAGTCTTCCAGACAGCTGCATTTAACTCCTGCCTTGGAAAAAAAGGTCCTGAATGCTCACTGATACATGTATTTTTATACACACACACACACACACACACAAATATATATACATATATGTGTGGGTGTATATACACTATATTATATATACATCTATATGTGTGCAACTGCCTGCGGCTTTTTTTGGTGAGATAAGACTGCTGGCTTGGGTCCTGAAGGCACTGCGAAGCAGTAAGGTCCCTGCGTAGAAGGCTGCTTTCTAACCATTGTGAAGTTTCCCTGATTGGATTTGTTCACGTATGCTGTGGTTGATAAGCAGAAGGTTATTAAGAAAGTAAGTTGATTTTCTTAGTTGCCAAATTCCTTTTCCTAGTCAAATAATTTAGGGGAGAAATACCACTAAAGGCATAATTTTATTCCTGGTCTTAATGTAAAGAAAGGATTACTGTATTTCAAACTCTTAGCCTTTCTGTCAGCAGCTTGATTTAAATGCAGTAATTCCCGTTGGTTCCCATCAGCTGAGGTTTTTTTGAGACTCCCCTCCCCTCTATAAACTGCATCCCTCACTTTCTACGTATTGTACGAGGGGGAAATAAATAGCAATGCCACAGTTTAAAACAATTTTTTTTTTTGTAATGCTGTTTCCACCTAGAATATCAAAGCCCGTGACATCAGGAACCTGTAGGAAATGATGCATTTTCTTTTTTCTAGCAGAGCAAAGATGTCAAGCAAGCAACCTAATTTAGGCACGATCTGGTAGGATTGTGCCAAATTCTGTTGCATATCCATCCTTAAAACTGATGGGAGGGATTTTTTTTTTTCCTCCCCCAAACCTTCTGTGTCAAGAACTGGGTCAAAATTACTCTTAAGACTGCAGTATATGAGCAAAAAAAAAAAAGGCAGTGTAGTGGAAGGGTAGGTGAGCTAATTTGCTGCATTCTCTACCTCTAATGTATCGCTGGCATGTCAGCAGGAACATGTGTGTTAGAGGGTGAGAGGTTTAGCAGATCTTCCCCCGCAGAGCTAGCAGGGATAGATGTAGCTATGAAGTGATGTGCCAGAGAGGAGCAGAGTTTACCATATCATCTATTTATGCATTGACAACATACCAGTATGCTTCTGAAAGTATAACTGTAGATGGTATTTGAATATTTTGCAATGCGGTCTGGTGGATGTCCAGTAAGCCTTTTTTCTTTCTTGCCCAGAAGTCACAAAGCTGTTTTTCTTTGTGAAATTGAAGTTGAGATCCGTTAATCAACCTGTGAAAGCTCACTGAATATTGAACGTTTTGAGAGCAGAAGTAATTTCAGGGCCGAAGCCCGGTAAAGAAGGAGAGTCAGAACCTTCTGTACCCAAATGTGATCAAGTCAGGAAGTTTATTGAAGACTGCTAAAGGCAAAGAAAGCATCGAGACTGCAAAGCGCTTGTGGATTCAAACGTAGTACTAAAACTTTTAAGGCTTCCAGAGGAAGATGAGATTGAATCACAATTACTTCCTTGATCATCTCCAAGATGCAAAAAAAGTTAGAATGAATAGTCTAGTGCTATACTGAGTGAAAGAAAAGCCTTTTGAAAATTATTGAAAAGTAATAAAGCTAAGAAGGTTGGCAGTGCTGTCCTCTTATCTGATTGGAATGGCAAGGAAAAATAATGCTGACTATGAGGGTATGATGGGAGATTGCTCTGAAAGTCTGCAGCTTCTTTCTTCTCCCCCATTTCATTCTTTTAATCATAGAACCATGGAACCATTAAGGTTGGAAAAGACCTCTATGATCATCAAGTCCAACCATCAACTAACACCACCATGACTCCTAACCCAGGCCCTGGAGTGCCACGTCTGCGCCTTTTTTGAACGCCTCCAGGGTTGACGACTCCACCACCTCTCTGGGCAGCCTGTTCCAATGCCTAACCACTCTTTCGGTAAAGAAATTCTTCCTGATGTCCAATCTAAACCTCCCCTGACGCAACTTGAGGCCATTCCCTCTCGTCCTATCGCTAGTTTCTTGAGAGAAGAGTCCAACACCCACTTCACTACAACCTCCTTTCAGGTAGTTGTAGAGAGCGATAAGGTCTCCCCTCAGCCTCCTCTTCTCCAGACTAAACAGCCCCAGTTCCCTCAGCCGCTCCTCATAAGACTTGTTTTCTAGACCCCTCACCAGCCTCGTTGCCCTTCTCTGGACACGCTCCAGCACCTCAGTGTCCTTCTTGTACTGAGGGGCCCAAAACTGAACAC
>WAAD01023287.1:264661-288683 GCA_013389945.1 Fregata magnificens | reverse complement strand
GGCAAGCTCCTGCGCCAGCTCCCTCAGCACTCTCGGGTGGATCCCATCCAGCCCCATAGACTTGTGAGCGTCCAGGTGGCGCAGCAGGTCGCTGACCGCTTCCTCCTGGACTGTGGGGGGTTTCTTCTGCTCTCGGTCCCTGTCTTCCAGCTCAGGGGGCTGAACACCCTGGGGATGACTGGTCTGACTATTAAAGACTGAGGCAAAGAAGGCATTAAGTGCCTCAGCCTTTTCATTGTCCTTGGTGACAATGTTCCCCCCCGCATCCAACAGAGGAGGGAGATTCTCCCTGGCTCTCTTTTTGCTGCTAATGTACTTGTAAAAACATTTTTTATTATCTCTAGTCACGTTGCTTTTCCAAGCAGAGTTAAGAGCGAAGAGTGGTAGTGAGATGAGGCAAGCAGATACAGTAACAAGAAGTGGTGAGCTCAATTGATAGGATGGTTTTTTGTACAAGGATTACCATTACATCAATGTCCAGCTTCTCCCTGTGTCAAAATTGTCTGAATTCTGACCAGAAAGTCTCTCTTGCCTTTATACTTTTGGGTGGTCATGCATTCCTGCTGTCTGTTCAGCGTTGGTGGCTAGTACGGTTTAGCATCTGGAATTTTGACATGATCTTCGTTTCTTCATTGTTGGCATATGAGAATTTGCCTGAACTTTTCAGTGAGGCTGGGAGGCTCAGGATAATGGCAGAGGTTAACAGAAACTTAGATGGGGATACTAAGCTTTTTTCCTTTGACATTTTTGGCTAAAGTTGGTGAGATACATCAAGCACTGACTTTCCAGGCTCATACCCTTGTCTCAGTCACGATTTCAGTGTATGCCCATAAAGTGGTGTTGCTGTTGGTGAAAAAGGGGTGAGGCTGCTGGAGACGGTTTCTAGAGTGGTTATGAAGGAGATGATGGGAATTGCAAAGGAAAGCAGCTTTGCTGCCTTCTGCCTGTCAGTTTTGTCCTCTCCTCACGTAGTAGTCTCTTCAGTCAGTAATAAACAGCGGTGACAGCAAAGGTCAGATACCAGCAAGCATAGTGTGTTTGTACTCCCGTACTGCAAAGGTCACAGCCGCACCTGACAAACCCGGGGGCTTGTTCATGATTAGCTTGGGCAGTACTTGTCAAGCTGACAAAGTTGTCTTAATGTCTTCCCAGCATCATTTGGACACTCAGGGCCAAATTTGCAAAAGCACTTGGGCACTGATCTGCAAAGCTGTTCAGGTACCTACATTCATAATATAAACAGACTGACAGTGGCTTGGCTCATTTTTCTGTGGAAAGTGGGTCACTGGGAATAAGTGGTTTAGCTTTGTGTCATTTGAGGAGAGGACTGAGATAATGTGCAATAATGTCAATTTAAAACATTAAGGCTGACGTCAGACTCGGCGCCAGGCATTTTGGGACTCCCGAGCTGCTGTCGGGCATGCAGTGGGGTGATTTTAACACACTGATGGATGGAGGTGTTGAGCGCTTGGAACCATCTAGTGTCCTGGATGCTTGATAATGTGCAGGCAAGACATACATAGTAGTAAGAATGTCTGTAATGGTGTAAAAACATGAATACAATGTATGTCAGATGCTTTTGTAACTGGGTGTGTGCTGAGTACATCAGCATGGGACCGAAACTCTACTAGGGCTGTTCTCCAAAGGTAAGAAACAATTAGGTAATCATTTGATAACCCTGATGAACAGATTTGTCCTGTCCTCCCCTCCTTCTGCTCACGCACTCGCCAAGGCACACAAAAAGGAGAATGCTACTGTTAAAACTTTTGTGGTTCCTACGAATTGAACGTGGCAGCTTCTCGGAGAAACCACGCTCAGCTGAAGGACAGTCCTTAACTGTGCTGTTCCTATGCAGGAGAAGACTGTTGTGGGCTCAGGAAATTCAAGTGAATCCTCATGCTTTAATAGTGGGCAAATCTGTTGGCTCCTTGCCCAGAGGGTTGGGGAAATGCCACGTGGTGGGAACCGCAAGTGTGAGCCTTGGGGGTAAAGGTAGGAAATGTGGGAGAGGGAATTGGTCCCGTTCAGTCTTACCTTCCAGCCTCCTTCAACTCGAATAAAACTATGAAGAGTTTGGAGCTAAGACCTTGCTGGGAAACTGGAGACAGTGTCCAACTGAGAGGTAGAACAACTGCTTTGGGATTGCAGGTGCAGTTGACACATGTTCCTGTTCTGTGTTTTGTACCCTGTGTGTGGGCTGGACATATGGTAACGATGGAGTGGATACCAAAAGTTGAGGGCGCTCAGAAAAGGATTGGGCAAATGCCTGGAAAGAAAGATCCTTTGGGTTCTTAGGGAGCCTGAGCCACAGATACGTGGAGCCTGGAAGAAGATGCTTAGGGGATGTCATTATGTACATGCCCTATTTTGATGCTCTTCTGTACATGCCAGCTTGGCCAATATTGGTGACAGACTTCTGGATATTGTGTTTGACTTTATCAGTGTGTCCATGCTCCTGTGTAACTAATACTCTGTGGAGGTGTGAAGGACGGGTTCCCACCTGACGTGGGGAAGTTGTTGGGGTCTATGGGCTGAGACGGATGTGAGTTGGAAATGCTGTATTCCAAACAGAGCATGTTTGTAGAGAAGGTGATAGAAGGTTTGCTGCTTGTAGCCAGTAACATTTGATCTTCAATAACAACAAAAATGTGGTTTGCCATTTCCTGAGAATAAAGGTTATATTTGGTGTCAGGCTTTTTGGTGTAAGCAGTGTAAATAGTACCGAAGGATGTATTGAATCATTGTTTGAATTGTATCAACTGGGGCGTGCACTCTTTAAAGTATGATTGTTTTGATCTGTTCCCTGTGTGTTTTTTGCAGCTTTTCCGACGCGTGGCAGCTGCCTTGCCTGGAATGGAAAGCACACAAGACAAAAGTAGAGAAGACAGTATCCTTTATGCGTCTGTGCTTCGATTCAGTGGTGGCGAAGCGCTGCCAGGCATTACTGTGGATGAGGAAAATGCAGGCCCTGAATAACACGGATGAAGAAGGAGGGGGCAATATCTCTCCTGCAGCCCTCAGTCACCTTATGGACATCCCAGAAAGAGGCCTGAGAGGGGGAATAGGGGCAAGTAACCTTCGAGCTTGAAGTACTGAGGAAGAAGGCTTGGGGGGATAGAAGGCTGGGACTAGGGGTATGTTAAGGGTGGAGGCTTCTACTGTAAAGCAGGGGAAGTAGGGATGCTTAGGGCTATGAGGTAGTATAAAAGTGAGGACAACTGAATGAAAGCTGAAGGGAGGACAAGAAGGTACGGAAGGGTGCAAACAGATCCAGAAAGATTCTTTGCTTGGTGTTTGAGCAGGTTGGATGTGGGGAGGGAGGGGGAGACTATGAAGTGGGAGAAAACAGCTGCAAAGAGGCCTAAAAAAAGAACTCTGAGGCTTTTGCGGAGCAGATGCTCAGATCTGACTTGCAAAATCCTAGAATAAGCTAGGTTGGAAGAGACCTCTGTAGGCCCCTTCTCCAACCCTTCTGTTCAAAGCAGGGCTAACTCCAAAATCAGGCCAGTTTCTCAGGGTCACGTTCAGGGAATCTTCAGGAATCTCCAAGGATGGAGATCCCATATCCTCCCAGGGCAGCCTGTTGCAGTGCTTGACCCCAGACAGCTCTGGGCAGGCATCTGTGTGGTGCGAGGGAGGAGAAGACTCAACTGAAGGGGTCAGCCTTGGGGAAGGGAAAGGAGGTGGCATGAGGGATGGAAAAGGGATAAAGCTTTCTGCGTAACAAGCAGCGGTATGGCTAAATCTGAATTTCTTATCTGGCCAGCTGGGTGTGTTTAGGGAGGGCAGTGAAGCCCACGAAGGTGCTTTTGTGAGAGGCTTGTGAGAAAACTGTAGGAGTGGTTTGTGGTTGCCTAGCGTAGCTCTGAAAGTGAAAGAAGTTCTGTGATAACCGAGCCACTTCTTACAATCTCACCTGAGTACCCATTTGTGCTTGCTTTGATTAGAGAGGAAAGGTAATGCAGAAGGTGGAGAGAGGGCTGCCTGCCTCTGCACGCAGCTCCTCCTGCAGCAAGAGTGCTGGACGGGAGGTGAATGGACAAAGAGTGGGGGAAATCGCGATGGGTACTTCCATGTGGGAGCAAAGAGGGGTTGCGTTGCATCTTGACTGAAAGAGTTGATGAGATGCTAGAAGTGGGTGAGCTTTTTTGGGAAGAGGAACTTCTTCAGGGTTGTCAGTTTTATTTGCAGCAGGGATCACGTAGCTCGCAGCTGGTAAATGGAGGAGAAGCGGTGCTTTGGAGGAAGGATGCAGCAGGAACTGTGGGAGAGGACGAGCCTGGTGCTGAAACTGCATCTCCTGTAGAGCATCTTACTGCATAGGGGAAAGGAGGATTTGGGAAGCTGTGGATTGCAACTGCTAAGGCACAAGCTTTGTGCGATACGGACTTGATTGATCAAAAATATTTCGTTATACAAGTCACCAAAAGGTTAATGAGCAACAATCTTTATTAATGAGAGGATGGCGGTAGAATGCACAGGCACTGGCAGATGGGCCTGCGGCTTCCGTATCAGGGAGTTTGATCACTGTTCTCTTAAGTGGGAGTGCAGTAAGGGCACTTTGAATTTGACTTCCTGCAGACTGCAGATAGCGGAAATTGAATATGATTGTCTCCCAGACAGCTGCACTAGGATTAATGGTGGGGCATTTTCCATAAGCTTTTTTGCAGAACGTTGGGGGTTCAAGGATCTTGAACTGCTCGTGCTTGGTGATGAAGCTGGCAAGGCTCATTTTGAGCATCTCTGACTCTTAAACGCATATCGAGGTTTAGATCAGTGAAACAAATGGGCCAAATATTTGAGATGAATTATTGGTCTTTTGTTTCCCTTTTCATGTTTATTTTCTCCTAACCTCTGTAAAAAACCAACTTCAGTCCCCTAAAGATATAAGTTGGAAGCACCAGCTGTGTGACCTATTTGCCTCTGTGTTAACCGATAAGAGAAACGCTTGAGACTTGTGCTGAACTGCCGTGAGTCAGGTTTGGGGATTAGTGTTCAAAGCTCCTCCTGTGAAAGGCTACAGAAGCGTTGTAACTGTAGGGCATCAGTTGGGAATTTGAGTGCTACAAAGGGAGTAGCTCATCGCAGGCTGGTTCAGAGCAGCAAGCTCTCCAGTGACCTTATGTCCTTGTTGGATATTAGCTGTCATTGCGAGGGGTGAGTTCAGGGAGGCGGCAGGGGTTTTGTTGGCTCGTTGTTTGTTTGGGTTTGTTGGCTGGTTTGTTTTGTTGGGGTGAGCAGCACGGTGTAACTAGAGGAAGGATTGATGGGAGAGTTGAGGATGGCATGTACAGAGCATCGCAGCTGCGAGCTGCGGGTGGTGTAAGTACTCAGGGGTTAGTGATGCACACAGCATGAGAAGGAATGGCCTCGCTAGAATTTGCTGCCGGGGGATTCTCTTAGGAGGGCACACACTGCCGTCTGTATTCACAGCCCTTATTCAAACCCAAACAGGCTCTCCTGCCTGCCCCAAAGCTGAGTGTGAACAGCAGGGTGAGAGGGAAGTACTTGCCAGTTGGCTGTGAAGTGTAGAGGAGCAGGAGTTTGAGAAAGAAGCGAGCTGTCCTTCCACGGGTTCCTCCAGGCTCCTGCTATCTCCAGGGCTTAGTTGTTCTTCGAGCCAGCAGGCTGACTCCCTCCTGGGTGCCCGCCAGCTGGACGTGCCGCTCTCGGTGCGGGAAGACGGAATCTGGCATTGATTCGAAACTGTGGGTTTCGGAGCTGTTACTGGTTCCCTCTGCAAACAGTGATTAGACCCTTCGGCATATAGAGCTTTAATTGCTATAGCAATGGCTTTGGAACAAGAAGAGATCACTGGGGGTCACTGGGGAAGAGCAGACTCTGGTTAGAGACAGACATTTGTGCTCTGACATTGTTTCTGCTACATGGTTAAGAATGTGCCAGTGCCAGGGCAAGAGGGGCTGCTGAGAAACGTGTATCTTGACTTGGTTTGAAGCTGGTCTTTTCCAGAGCTTTTGAAAATACTTTTCAAGTATTTTAGTGGGAAATACTGAACTGAAGATGCCAGTCAGAATCCTGCCCTGCCCGTGCTTGGTAGGGAGACCGAGTTGGATATCTGTTTGCCTTAACTTTTATTTCTTCCAGTGATTGACATAAAACTGGAAAAGCCTCAAGAGCAGCCTGTCAGTGAAGGAGGCTGTTCCTGCTAATACCACGTGGCTTCTACCTTTCTCCAGAACATCACTGCTTTCCCTCCCTTTACTCTTCATTGACTGCAGTGTGAATATTGGCTTGAACCTTCCCCTTTCAGTAATAACGTATTGCAGTTCATCATCGCTGGCTGTCTCGTGGAGATGATCTATTAGCTTCACAAGCACACACACACAAAGAAAATGTCAGTGTCTTCATTATTTATAAGAAAAAAAAAAAGCCAAAATATTCCAGCATATTCTAGTTATAACTTTAAAAAAAAATAGGTACAATTTCTTAATATTTGTTCCTTTTTTTAATATGTTATGATATTGCACTTTGAAATGATGGAAACTGAGTAAGTTTTGAATTGGACTTAGACGAGATGTATGTGCAGAAGAATGCTTGCAAATCTT
Organism: Fregata magnificens; assembly: GCA_013389945.1. Taxonomy (NCBI): domain Eukaryota; kingdom Metazoa; phylum Chordata; class Aves; order Suliformes; family Fregatidae; genus Fregata; species Fregata magnificens. Next base: position 282,117 of record WAAD01023287.1, on the reverse strand, counting down.
ACCCATTTGATTTCTCTAACAAACTGGAAATCACTAGACAGCAGTCAGAAATGCAAGCGGAGGTGGCATATGCCAAGGGTTAAATGCTTATCCTTACAATAATAAAAAAAATCAAAACCAAGCTCTTGATCTTTTGAGCAGAGATAGTCTGACTGGTTTTCAAACCCCCAAAACGTTTTTGGAAATGCAACCTTAGTGGGGGTTTCGACACCATGAAAGGCTACTAGATTTTTTAGTTCTTGCAGAGGCAACGTGAACACATTTCCAAGAAAGCATACTGAGAAATACAGAGTGGCTTTCTGAATGGGATGAATGGCTTCTGGAGGGTTTGGGGGGGAAGGAAAGGGTGGATGTGCATTAGCAAAACACTTGCAGGAAGCAGGGAAATATGTTTCGAGTGCAAGATGAGTTTTAAGAGCATTTTTTTTTCCTTTTATGTAGAACACCGATGAAGTAAATTATTACTGCCCGAGAGATGGGAACGTAACGTTTCAGCTGTTTGGAGGAGAAAGCGTTTTGCTTCTTCTTTTAGGGGAAATATTAAGTGAATTCAGGACTGGCACTAAAACCTGCCGAAGCGGATTGAAACCTTTTAAATTTGGCAGAAAGAGGAAAGAGCAGCTGGATTACCCAGTGGAGACGCTGTGTTCACAGGCCAGTTCACGGCTGGGAGAGAGGGGGCGGCGGAAGGGGGAATTGCACCCGCTTTTCCATAGCGTGGTCGTAGGTCGACTGGGGAAGGGGTGTTTACTTTGATGATACAGAAATCTAGTTGAGAGGTCTTAGATGGAAAGGAGGGGAGTTTAATAGGTTGGAAACCGATTTACGATTATGCAGATTTATGCCTTTATTTTTTAGCATTTTTTTACGTTCAGTCTTCCAGGTTGGTTTAGTTTGGTTCGCTAGAGCTGTATAGTTTGGTTAAATAACGAGTAATTTAGTTTTCTATTTAACTAGGCTTACAATTAACCATTTTTCTTTGATATTTATTTCTTTGCTTAATTTTTTACTATTTTCAGTGATGATTTTTTTGTTTTGTTTTGCTGAGGAATCTGTTTAGAGCTTTGCTGATGTTGCGAGATGTAGCTACCCGAGAAACACGGAATCGAACACACTAGAAGTGCACCCTTTTAATCTTTACTAGTCATTGTGAAGTTGCTGTGTAAGTTAATAAACACAATTGTAAATACATTGTTTGCTGGGCGAATATGGCTGAGTTGCAGTGCAGGAAGGAATTCTTGAGTCTGTGTTGCGATTGCTACTTAAACGAACAATTGCAAGCAAATATTCAGGCTCCTCCTTTGTTCTCTTCTGCCCCTCTACCATCTAAAATAACCAACCGGGGAAGAGAAAGGGAATCGTCCTCACCACCACTTTCACCGGGAAATGGGCATAAAAGATTTGGAATTCTTCATTCCTGAAATGAATGCTAGACTCGTGCCCTGCCCTGGGTTTATAGCAACTCTGCACAACAATAACTTAAAGGCAGAATGAGATGTAAAGTGCTTTTATAATGCAATATTAAAGGCGAGTTTTTTTGACGTGGCATGTCTTGAAATAAACATCAATGATATGTGACAAAGGATCATTCTTTATTTAAAAGAAACTCTTGGGGGGAAGGAAACCTGGCTACTTTTCCTGTATCGTACTGTTCTTAACTGTGCAAAAATGGTTCATCTTGCTGCTTTTTCGGTTTGGTTTGGTTTTTTCGTTTTCCCCTTTGGTTCTTCATGCAACTTGCGTTGGTCATCATTTGGCTGTTTTCCACAAGCACATACTTTTTTGCTTCTGATATAACCAAACCCCTACGTTTCCCATAGTTAGGAGCTTTAAGCACTGGATTTGCAAGGAGCCGGCTTAGCACATACGGGTTATGGTGGACGAGCAGCTCGGCTGCTTTTGATAGAAGCCACTGGTGGAGAGCGGCCGCATGTGTGGGAGCAGGTTTGTTCGATGGGCCTGTTATAACTTGCTCTAAAAAAAGGCCTAGAAAGGAGCGTGCCCACAAGCTCTGTGTTCAGCACAGCCCAGTGGTTGCAGGAACAAGGATGAGTGGTCTGTTGTTTGGCATTTATCCCCCAGGAGGGCCCTGAGGTCTGCTCAGGACAGCCAGGTATGTTTAACATATGTCCTTGCTGATAGTCAGTGCTTAACGTGACTATGGGACTCAATCCTGTCCTAATCCCAGTTTTCCAGAGAAAAGGCACTTCCAAAGTGAGCACAGGAGCAACACAGTCTTAATTTTTTTTGCACCATAATTCCTCGCACCATCCGTCTGTCAGGTTTTAGGTTTTAATTTTGTTTCGCTCCATTGACATGGCCAGTAGAACCATGGGAACAGACTTTTTTAATGATGATTTTGTAAACAGTGAAGGTTTCTGCTCTGTTTCTTTTCTCCTCCCCACTCTGGCTTGATTGTTGTACAGTACATGATGCAGCTATTCCATTACTCACTTTTTGTCTTGATACAAGTAGTTGAAGAAATTGTATAAGGGGAAAAAGGTTCCTTTTCTTCATGTTGGAATGTCACTGGTACCTCAGCTCTGTTTGATAATATGAAACAACAACAACAACAAAAAAATCCTTAGCGCTTGAACTAAATAAATACCTGTCTCATTGGAAAGCTCTGGGTCTCTTCTCTACGTCCATCAGAATGCAGGTTCGTGGGGGTGCAAGGCGTCAGGCTGCTGCTTCTTGCTTGTGCTTTTTGGGTTTGAAGTGCTGCAGGAGGCTTTAAGGGCAAGAGTAAGCTTCTTTTGTTTTTTGTTTGTTGAGGGGAAGTTGTGTGCTTACTGTTCCTCTGGTTCTATATGGTGTCTCTGCGATTGTTTCCAGCAACTGACAAGGGATATCGAGGACGGGGTACAGAGAGCACGTCCTCTGCCCGCTGCAACTGTGCCTTTCTGGTCCTTTCTCGCTCTTGAAATCTAGCAGTTGCCTCCGTTCCCTTTCACAAAGGTGATTCGGGCGCGTTGTGCGGCCTCACCGCTGCCTGCTTCAGCTTCCCTGGGAGCCTGCTCTGCGATACCTGGTGAGCGAGGGTGGACCAACCCCACCTTCCTTGAGGAGGATCCTCCTTAAGCCTCCATCTTGCTGCAGATGGCAGACGAGGGCTGCGGGGACGGGTAGGTGAGTACCAGTAACAGATGCTCTTTGATGGAGTTATCTTTGTCTAGTATTCTAGGGAAATTAACTGGTTTTGGTCTGGTAACACCAGCAGCCTAACCTCTGTCGCTTATTCAAGCTCTTCTATGTTAAAAGGACCGTCAATAAATTGGTCATTAAATTTGACAAGGACGAAACTTGAATGTAGTCTTGTAGCTGTGGAGATGTGCCGGAATTAGTGATATGGGAACAGCCATATGGTGAGGCCATATGGGGACAGGTCACTGGAAGAGGCTTTTGTCACTGGGGGGAGCTTCTGTTCCTTGTACCTGGCAGCTCCAGGTCCTGAGAGCTGCCCGAGGGCTTCAGGGAATGGGAGGATACACCTGAAAACAACACGTTCACCTCTCAAAAGTGGGTTTAGGATTAATCTGTCGGAAGGAGCTGAACTTAATGTAAGCGGGTGTTGTCTTCTGGGTAGCGCTGAAGCGTGATGGTCTCAATTCCTCCTTACTGCTCCCCCTTCCTGTTGAATTACCTTAATGCTGCTGTTGTACGTAGCCTTGGGGCTGTCACCTGAAGTACTGATATCTCAATTTCCCAGCTATAGAAGGGGGCTGGATTAAACTGCGGAGAAGGGGCTGTCTCTGGGCAAGGCACGGTCTGGGGGCACCCATCAGCTCCAGCGTATGATGCTGGTCCTGGCCGCTAGCTCGTGGCTGCAGCGGGTCAAGCTCTCTGCTCCCACCCTTGCTAGTTTTTGTTAGCTATAAGGTCAGATGAGGGAGTGTCTGGCTCAGATTAGAGGGTGCCTCATGCTGGTCTTTGCTGATGGCTTCTTTGTCTGCTCCGCTGGTAGGGTCAGCCCTGCTTTTGCCGGGCTGGAGGAACCGCAGTATCCTTCTAGCTGCATCTGCAGAGCTGCTGCAGCAGCCAATCCTGTCCCTTCACTGCACAGTGTCAGTTTTGCTTCCAGCACCCAAATCCCCAGCAAACTCAACTGTGAGAGGGCTCTACCTGATGCAGCAGTGCCTTTTCCATGCCGGGCATGTAGCAGCCCCGAAAGGAAGATAAACGGGGGGTGGGCAGGCTGCTTCTCACTGTCCTACCAGCGACACGGCTGCGGCAGATGCTGCCAACGCTTCCGCAGTCAGGAAAGCAGCTGCAAACACCCGGACCTCAAAACAGCCTCTCCTGTTTGTGCTGCCGTAGCGCTCGGTGCTCAGCCACCTCCTCTGCCGCTCTGTTGTTGCCTGAGCTGGAGTTTCCAGGCTTGCTGGGCTTGGTTTTTCATCAATTTGCAGAAGGACCTATTTTTTTTTTTGCCCCCTGCTCTTTAGCCACCTTTTCCTTCCCCACCCTGTCTGAGTGTGCGCCAAAGTTGAACGCGGCTTTTTATAAGGTATTTGGGATCCTCTTGTAGCAGCTGAACGTAGGCGAGTGCCCAGACTGATGCCGCAAACGCCTGGCTCAGGCGTGTCAGGAGTTAAATGCCAGCTGAATTGCAGTGACACGAGCAGCTCTGCTGTTCCCTGGAGGATGAGGAGTAGGGCAGGGCTGAAGGCAGCTCGGGCTGGAGGCAGCTGGGCGATGCTCCTGCTGCCCCGTGGCTCTGCCCTGCTGGGTTCGGAGGGAGGAGGCTCGCCGCGAGCACTGTTTCCGAGTTGAATCTTCCAGGCTTGCCACCTGTTTCCGAGGTTTTGTGTATAAATTAAAGCCATTTTGAGTGCTCACTGTCGGCCACCCGGAGAGCGCGTCTGGAATGAGGATTGTCTTAAAGGCTTGATTAAAGTTACCGCTAATTAAAGCACTGAAATCGCTCTATATCCCCCCTGCACAGCCAATCAGTCCATCCATGGTGCTGTGTGCCCTCGGATACAGGGTGTTGGAGGGAGAAAGAGGTGTCTATCGATGTCCCGGGGCTGGCGGTGGACTTGGCACTGACCTTTCCCGCATTTTTCCGAGCTTGGGAAGAGGAGATGGGTGGAAATTTGAGGCTTGATCCTGACATTTGCCGAGGCGTAGCAGCCCACGATGCAGCTGCTTTATTTCCAGATAAGTGGTTTTTGATCGCAGCAAGGGTCAAGCGGGTTCCAGCTGATTTCTTTGCTGTGACATTCGGGGACTAATCTTATACGGCTGTTTGTGGACATGCTTGGACGTTAACCGCTTGTGTCTGGTCCTTACTGCAGATCCCGCTGTGTTAATCCTCATTTCCAAGGGTTTTTTGAGTTGTTCTGGACTTCGGCCAGTGTTTGGAGCCTTGGCAGCTCTCGCTGCTGGGAGAGAGGGGTCGTACGAGTCTGTATCTGAGTGTGAATGGAGCGGGTCAACCCTAATTTCTGTTTCTCAGCACTTTTTGTCCTTGTGGTCCTGCGCAGCGTCGGTCCCAGTTGGCACCGGCGGCCCCCGGGGAGCCCCTCTCCTGCGGGCGAAGACCCGAGCGGAGCGGAAACCAAACCAGGTGGTTTTGTGGACGATGGCTTTTGTTGTTTATGCTTCCAAATTTCTTTTTAACCTCTTTAATTGCTCCTTCGTTTAGCTTCCTAGTGAGGGGTCTGGCTGCCATCAGCTGCTCCCACCGACAGCGTGAAGACCCAAGGAATTGCTGCTGGAGGCGAGTGCTGGTCCGTCGGTGGCCTTGCCTGGATCACTTGGTGTCCCTGGGTCTTCGGGAGACCGGCACAGCCCCGCGCAGTAGGAGAGAAGCAGGATCAGCCCTGGGATGTTCAGGTACCGCAGGGATGGGGAGCGTGGGGTTCTGTCTAAGCTGGGGAAATAGAGCTTTTCCAGGTCAGCAGCTGGACGTGGCGTGGAAAGGAGTGCCGCTTTCCAGGTTGCGCCGCTCTTGGGGAAGCGTTTCCAGGTGTTTCCATCTCCAGGCGTGTCTCACCCTTGGGTTGTGCACCTTGTGTGGTAAATGCCTGCTAGCGGCTTCTGGCCTGACGCTGGAGATGGGCTCGCCCAGGAAAAGCTCCAGCTTTTCCCAGATCTGCCAGCTCCTGGGATTGCTGAAGTCCCTGAGGAAAGAGGGTTTAGAGGATGTCCCTCTTCTTGGCGTGTCCCTACAACTGCCTCTTCCCTGCCCAGCCCAAACTGTTTTGCACCCGCAGGTTATGCTGCTGAGACTCGGATGCTTTATTCCCACCGGAGCTGGGCTCGACCCCAGGGGCTCCGCGTCCCAGGCTGCTTCGTTAGCAGCCAGACACGCTGCTCCGCTCGCTGCACTTCCCGGCAGATGGGAAGGCACCGGGGAGTCTCTGTCAGTGCTAATTGGCGGTGGCGGTGGCAGCTGGGGCTGTGCACAGCCCTGGAACTGAACCAGACTTGGACCTTGTACCCTGGTACCGTGGGACTTCGTGGTGGGGACAAGAGATGGACGCCCTCCCCGGCTGGCTGCACTCGCTGTGGGGATGCCCCATCCCTCTGCCCTGCAGCAGGTCCTGCTCCACAGCTTCTTCCAAGCCACATGGAGGAAAGGCTGGTGCTCCCAAAGCCCTGCCTTTGGGGCCAGGGTGGGGGACACCCTGCAAAGGGTCTTCTGGTCCTGCAGGGACAGGTTTAGATGGAGGTGGCGATGGAAAATAGGTTGGAAAGCAGGCCAGCCACCCCGTGCGTTAGATGGGGCCAAGCGCTGCTCAGCCTCCGCGCAGCAAATTTCCTGTCTGATGTGCATCCTAAAAGCAGTTGTGGGTTTGTCGTTTCATTTCTCTGTGTCCCCCCCGGTGTAGCAGGAATAACCACAAGGGTCTGGGGATCGGCAGCAGAAGAAGAGAGCGCGTGGTGCTGCGGGGAGGTGTAGAGGTGAGCGTACTGCACACAGGACCCGGGCTGGGAAATAGGAGGAGGAAGAAGGGATGAGGGCGCAGAGGGGTGTACGGGGCCGGATCCTTCTCCTCTCCACCCCTTGAAAGCTGGGGTTTGTGTGCCGGGATACATGCAGTGATGGAGGGGCCATGGGGGAAGGCCTGAACCCTCAGCTTTGAAAATCCTCAGCTTCTCTCCGCTTTGCAAATTAGACCCAGTGATGGTTTTAAGCCATCTCAAGGCTTAAAATGGAGCTGGCACGGCCCTTCACCACCCCAGTCCCTTCGCGAACGGAGACCGCTTATCCTGCAGGGCCTGAATTTGGGATGCAAAGGACGGAGCTGCTCTGCCAGCGTGATCGTGGTCCTCTAGCACCGCGATGGAACTGTGGTGAGCAGGATTTCTCGGGCAGCTTTTTCCCTTGAGCGTCTCTTCAGGGCCATCGTGCTGTGTCCAGAGGCTGTGAGCAGGGCCCCGAGACCCAGCGGTGCTGGGGACTGCATCTGGGTGCTGCGAGGTTTGCTCAGGCCCCGTTTTTGCAAGAAGCAGAGGGTGTTTTTGAGCTTTCCAGTAGCCCATCCCTCCCGTCAGGCTGCCCTCGGAGCTCCCGGTTAAAAAGGGAGGGAGGAAAAGGGGGTGCAGGAGGAGATGGGGGAGCTGGTGACACCCATGCATGGCTCTTGGGGGGGACCCAAACCCTCCCACCCCCTGGAGATCGCTGAGGATGAGCAGCCCCCTCCTCATCCTCACTCACCTGCAGGCTGGGTCTCATTTTTCGCTGCCTTTATTAGACTGAGGATAGCTTTTTCTTTTTCTTTTTTTTTTCCCCCCCTCCCCAAAAAATCGATGCAGTTGACAGGAGCGGGTTTGCAGCAGCAGTGAGGCAAGGAAGGCCAGGGGAGGATGAGGATGGTGTTCTGGGACATCCCGATCCCCCGTCGGGCACAGGGACAAACTGATCCGGGGCTTTAACGGCAAAAGGGGGCTGGGGCGCTGGTGTCATTGGTTCGTGTGGTTTGGTTTTTTTTTTTTTTTTTAAATCTAGCTGTGTTTTTTGTTTGTAATTCTGGAATTTGTTTAATATTGATGGTGTCTCCAGGATAAAATCACGCCCCTAAGGGCGATGCTCGGCAGCTGCGCCTCTCCCCCTTCCCTCGACATCTGCCTGGTGCTGCCCAGCGCAGTGCAAAAAGGTGAGCTGCCTCTTGTCCCCTGGCCTCGGGGCCACCCAAAGGGACCTCCCCCCACTGAAATCCCAAATCCCTGCTTTGAAGATCCTGGCTTGGCTGCCAGAAAGGGTCCCTGGTCCCCAGGTGACTTTTCCCCCTTCCCAAAAATCAGGGTGAAACTCAGGATGCTGCGTGTCCCTCCCGCAGTGACTACCGCTTGGCTGGGGAAGCTGTGATATTCGCAGGGCTCTTCCTAGCCCCAATTCCCAGGGGGTTTCGCACCATTTCTCCAGCTTGGCCAGGCCCAGGCTACCGGTGCGAGGCTGGAAGGGCATGGAAATTCTGCAAAGGTTTCCATTCCCCTTAGTCTTTAATGTAACTTGTCTCTCGAGCATCCCTGGGGTTGCCTCTCATGTCAGCAGTTGCTCCAGCTCCGGTGCTGGAACCTCCCCCCAAAAAAACCCTTACAAAGCAGCTGTGCTGTGGGCTTCAAAGCCGGGGCTGCAAAAAAAAAAAAAAATCAGCCATCTCCCCAAAACAGCTGTTTGGAGCAGCACCTGCTCTCCCCCTTGGTCCAAAAATCCAGGTATTCCTGCAGCCAGCTCCCTGCAGAGATTTGGGGTGGGGAATTGAGCCAGGTTTTGGGGCTGGGGTACTGCACCCTCCCCTCCGCCGACAGCCCTGGCAGCTCCCCAGGCCCTTTGCGGATGGGAATCGGACACTGTGGGGTTTTGGGGTAGGTTTTTGGGAGTCTCTGAAGCACGTGGGGGTTATTTAATGCAAAAGCTGGGGCTGGGAGGAGGATATGGGAAGGGATTTGGGGCTGCACCTCTGTCCCCAGGGTGTAGGGTGCCGAGCAGGCTGGTTTTGGGAGGCCGAGGGTGGCTCAGGGTGGGTACCAAGCCAGGGGTGAGTTAAACCAGGCTGGGGAAGCAAAGGGGGCCATGTCGGGGGGCTGCGACCCAGCTTGGGGGGGCCGCAGCCTGCAGGAGGAGAGCGTGGGGCTGCTAAAACCAGCACGGCATCCACATGAAGGAGCCCAGGGCCGCGCCGGTGGCGGCCCCCGCCAGCAGCCCCAAGGCCATCTGGTCCCCAGAGACCCGGTAGGGATCCTCCCGTACGATGACGTGGGTCACCCCGGGAGCTGCAAGGCAAAAAGGAGGGTGAGCTGGGGGGTTGGCGGGGGGACACCCTCCTCCTGGCACACCCCTGATGCCAACGGAGGGGCCCAGAGGTGCCACCAAGGGGTGCCGCTGGAGTGGGATGGAGGGGGACCCCCCTTTCTGGCTGTCACCCGTGTCCTCTGTGTAGCCACGGCTCCAGCATCCCCACCCCGACACACCGCACAGCCCCTGCCCTGAATGTGCCGCAGTGCACCAAGTTTGCCAGCTCTCAGCCTGTTGGCCACACCCCCCCAGCCCCCACCCCACCCCCCACCCCCAGCCAAATTAACTGTCCCCCAGCTGGTAATAAGGTGAAGCATCAAACGAACATTGGGGAGGGATGGGGTGAATCGGGATCCGGCCCATGACCTTGTGCCACCAGATGGGGCACCCACCTCCGTACTGCTGGCCGTAGTGGCCGGAGCTGATGTAGGCGGCCTGGTGGGAGTCGAGGGGCACCGTCTGGTAGTAGTCGTCATCATAGGGGTCGTAGACGTGCACCTGGGAGCGGCGGGAGCACGGTGTGAGGTTGGGGTCCAGATCAGGGCCGCACGGGCCACGCTGGAGGCGCAACCCAGCCGGTGTGGCCATGCTGGTGCTGTGCCTCAGTTTCCCCCATGTGTGATGGGGGCCTGAATTGCTTGGGTTCCCCTGCACTGCTGAAAGGGCAGCCCAGAGTGCCTGAAACGCCAGGGGCAGCCTTTGCTCAAGCACCCGAATCACCTACCTGTGCTCAGGTCACCTTAACTCTGCCCCCATCCCCCTTAACTCTGCCCCATCACCTTAAAATCTGTCCCTGTCACCTTAACTGTGTCCTATCACCTTAACTCTGCCTGCATTCCCCCTAATGGTGTTCTCTGGCACCTCAACTGTGTCCCCATAACCTTGCGTACCCCATCACCTTAACTCTGCTCCCATTCCCCTCAACCATGTCCCCATCACCGTAACTCTGCCCCTGTCACCCCCGACCACTGAACAGGGTCACCCTTGGCTCTGCCACCTTCTGTTGGTGGCATCACGAGCAGACTGCTCTATCACTAACACTTCTCCACCCTCTTGCCCGTCTGGCTCCAGGGACTTTATTCCCTGTGCCCCGAGGCTGCTCGATGGGCACAGGGTCTCGGGGGACCACCCTGAGCTCAGCGTCAGCCCTGGGAGGGGACTGGAGTTGGTGTAACCTCCACCCATGCCCACCCGAAGCCCGTGCTGGGACAGTGCTCCTGTTTTGGGGGATGAAGCCTCACCGGGGTGGATTTAGCCTCCAGCACGGCCATTTTCCAAGCGCTGCAACAAAACAGAGGGACCTGTTTTTAGGGTGTGCTGGGGGCGTGGGAATTGTCCCCATGGGGCCACCTGGCTGGACACTATTTATCGCCCAATACCCGTGAAAACCCTTCCCCAGTGATCCTCGGTCGGGCTGAGAGGTGATTTCTCATCCAGGAGGGAAACCCACCCCGCAGGAGACCGACTGCTTAAAAATAGCTGCTTTTGGCTCTGAATTACTCAGTGGGAAAACCACATCTCCGCCTGCGCCTATTGCCCTGCGAGTGGACATGGGTGTTTGAGAAAACAAGGGCTGGGGGGGAGCTTAGCCACAGGTGGGATGCAGTGGGAGCAGGATGGGGCTCCTGTGTGGCCCAGGCTCGGATAATTCGGGTGAAAAAGCTCCCAAGGGGCTTTTGGTGCCGCTGCGGTGGGATTTCAGCTTACACGGCGTCGTCCTTGCTCTCGGCGCACAGCGTCGTCTTGGAGCCGTCTCGCAGCACGATGGTCAACAGGCAGTCGCGGCTCTTCCCCTCGGGGGGCTGCACGTCTGGAAACAGAAGGGGCAGGATCCAGCCTCAGCGAAGGAGATGCCCTGGAGACCCTCCCCATCTGCCCATGGACCCTCTTGGGAGAGGGTCGGGCTCCAAATTACTCCTGGCACGAGCAGCCCCGCTGCGTGCTGCTAACGGATGCAACCATTAAAAAGCTGCTGGGAGGCCATGCTCGCAATTCAGGTTTAATTTCAGCTCCATCTCCACTTGCAAGAGACGGTTGGGATCTCAAAGGTTAAAAGCCAACACGAGTGAAGAGCTGGTGAGCAGAAACTTCCACCCCCACAGCAGAAAGAAAATAGAAGGACAGAAAATTGCCAAAAATCTCGGCCGAGCTGTGTTTGCTTTTAATTTGCCAGATTGCAGCAGGCATCCAAATTTTGTCAAAGTGCGAGACGCTCGTTGCTGGGGTTGGATGATGAGCACGAACAAAGTCTTAAATCTACGAGGTACATTTATGCCTGCACCTTCCCCCAGCTCAAAGCTTGGCGGGACCCTCCGGTGAGGATAAACCTTTCGGTTCGCGCTCCCACCGCGGCATCCCGGCTTCACCGCCGCCACTCACAGCCCAAGAAAGGCGCTTTGTGCGGTGGCCGTGGGCGGCCGGGGCCGAGCTGAGCTGCTGCTTTGTTCTTCTTGTTTGTGCGAGACAGCGAGGGATGAGTCAGGGCTGTGGGATCGTGTTTTGAACGAGCACAAACCAGGAGGAGAGTTTCTCCTTCCTTCCCCATGGAAAAGCAATGGAAGAGAAGGTGCACCGTACATCTCCTCGGGGACAGCCCGGCGCTGGCTGGGAGATGGAAAGGGGTGAATGAGGCAGGCTGGATTTTTTGGGTGGTATTATTCTAGGTGCGCACGTGCATGTTTCAGACCTGCAGAGCATCAGTTAAAAGGGATACAGCCCCACAGAGCGCCCTGCGTGGGATGGGGTTGGGGACGTGGGGCTTTGCTCACCTCTGCACTCATGGCCGGTCCTCACATCCCGGCAGCTGTATTTGATGTGGATCCGGCCGTCCATGTCGCGCTGCGTCTCGTCGTGGTAGTAAACCAAGCTGCCATCCAGGTAGAGGACAAACCAGTTTCTCTTCCAGCGGCGCAGGATGGAGCCTGACGGGATGGGGAGGAGGTGAAGGACCCGTGAGCCCGGCGGGATACGGCTGGTGCGCTCACGAGACCCAATGCCGTCCTCCAAATTTGCAGCTGGTTCCCACCACCCCCTGCAAGAGCCGCTGTGTCCTGCAGGGCACCCATGCCTGGCACGAGCATCCGGGGCAGCATGACCAGGTGGCTTTAAATTAAAAAGGGCTTCCAAAAAAGCCATCGGAGCATCTTGGTGCTGCCCTGCCGTGCGCATGGGACCGGATCCAGCCCCGGACATGGAGCTGCGCGTCTGTTTTCATGGCAGAAGGCCCCTCTCTCAGTAAATCCGTGAGCGGCTGAGCCGTGATTTCCTTGCTGCCATGGATTAACCACCTGGTTCGGGGCCCGTCCTCCCCCGCGCCTCCTCCCAGCATCCCGTAGCCAAAACCTCTCTGGGTTTTTTTGGGGGACTCCCAACCTGGCAAGTTCAAGGATTGCACTTACTCTGCCGCCAAAGCCAACCACTCTTCACCAGCGCCATGGCTGCGGGAGGGTTTTCCGGACCTGCTGGCACAGGAAAAATAACAGGGTTAAAATAGCAGCTCCCACCTCACCTGCGGCTTTTCCCGCAGTTCTCACCTCCCTGCAGCTCCGGGAGTGGAGCGGGATGGGGATTCACCCTCGTTGCCCCCTTTTTTTTTATTTTTTGGAGGGGATGAGTTGAGCACACGGGTTAATCAGGGTTAGACGTGGGATTTTGTCGTCTGGGAAACATCGCGAAGGCAGGGAGGAGGAACTGCCACCTTTCTTTCTGCCTTTAATCTCATTGGGATTTAGGGATTATCATCCCGTGGAGGTAAGTGGAGAAATCCAGGCCATGTATGAAAACAGGCGCTAACTCCCCACGGCCCCAGTAACTTTCCACAGCAAATGACAGCCGCGCTTGTTTGTTTTCCCTGCCTGGATGGAAATTAGTCCTTAATAAGGCCATGAAGTCATCGCTCCCCAGGTCCCCGAGCAGAGCCAACACCCCAGGGCCAGGCAGGAGCAATTCCCTGGCCGCGGCCCCCCCATCCACCCATTAACCAGGGACCCCAGCACCCCAATGATTGGGGCTCAGCACCCCAGGATGGCCTCCAGGACCGCCCGGCTGGGTCCCCTCCTGGTCTGGGGGCACGCCGGGGCACAGACCCCCACCCAGCACCTCTGTGCCTCGGTACCTTCGTTACCCAGCACCTGAATCCCCAGGTATCCCCATCCCCCTGGAGTCCGCAGCCCTGGTACTGTCACCCCCACTGCCTGCATCCCCCTGGCACCCACATCCCCGAGGAGTCACAGCCCCTGGGTACCTACATCCCCAGCACTCGCACCCCCCAGGTACCCCCATCCCTCAGTACTCACATCCCCGTGGCACCCTCCTCCCCCTCTATTTGCAGCCCCNCCGGCCCTGCCCGCCCGCACGGCTCGCCGGGAGCTGTAGTCCGGTACCGGCAGGGGCGGGCAGGGCCGGGGCGGCGGGCTCGGCTGGGCAGAAACAGCCTAAGGTGCCGGCCAGAGAGAAGATGTCGCTTTTTAGCAATTTATCCCCAAAAAAGGAGATGCCCGGTGCTGGCGCGGCCGGGATGCTGCCGGGCTGGTGCCACCGGTGATGCGTGTGGTTGATCCGGCCGCGACCCACCGAGGAGTTGGGATCCAGCAGCTCCAAGCCCCGCGTTCTCCCCAGAGCCCCCCTTTTCCTCCGGAGATGGAGCAGCCGCACATTCGGGAGAAGCCGGGCAATCAAGGGGGTCCAGACCGGGACTACGGGGGCCGGTGGCAGCGGCGTGGGTGGCTCAGCCCAAACGGGAGCCCTAAAGCCGTGCCCGGGGCAGCGAGGGGATGCCCGGGGGTCTCCTGCCCCACGCAGAGGTGGGGCCGGAGCTGGGCATGGGGAGATGAGATGCTTGTGGGATGCAGGACCCTCCTCCGGTGCTGGGAGTGGGTCTGAGGAGGCGTTTAATACCACACAGTGGGATCTTGCCGGAGCGAGCACCAGGGGCACACCACCCGCAGGAGCATAAATCGGGAACAACCCAGATTTTAAGCACCTAAGTGCTCGGCTGAATTGAATTTCTGAGTGGGGTGACTTACCCCTCTGGGTTAAAATCAAGGTCTGACCTGGCTCCTGCTGGAGTTAAGAGCAAAACTACCGTCGACTCCGGAGAGAGACGGGCTCAAGTTGCACGTGCTCAAAGGCTGCAGGGTTGGAAAAGCTTCTGGAGTTGTCGCTACGCCTTACCGAGGCCCTTCACCCCACTCGAGTTGGCTGAGTCTTTGCAAACCTGTTAGGAGCAAAAAAAAATGGGTGTTAGGAGTGGAGGAGAGCCCGGGATGCATCCCAGCGCCCAGCCGGCAGCTGGCAGAGACGTGGTCCTTGGTCTCCGGCTTCTGCCAGGCACGTTTGGAAATCGTGAACCGGAGAACAGCGGGGAAAACGGGAGATTGAATTACTTGGGGAGATCAAGAGTCACCCAACCCCTCTTATCCACCCCCCTTCTTCCACAAAACAAGGGCCAGCAAGGAATAGCTATATATTTTTTACATACATCTCTCCATACACATATGTAGGGGGCGCCCAGGCAAACGTGCGGGCATTACCTGCAGCAGGCAGGATTTGTGCGTGGGCAGGGATGCATCTCTATCGAGACAAGCCTGCGGTGGGAGCCCAGAGCCTCTCCCAAAGCCTTTTTTTGCCACCCGGGGAAGGAAATAGCACATTTCCTACGGCTCCACTCGCACTCTGGAAACGGTTGGGCCCGAGACAACTTAGGGAGCGCAATCTTCAGCGGCTGGCTGGCATTACGCAGCTTAAAATACAAGTCAGGTTATTTATAGTCAAGGCTGGGCTGATAATAAAGATGTTTATTAAGCATCTGGCAGCCCTTAATGCAAAAACCCCTCATCTATTCCAGCAGGCTTTTCAATGTAAAGCCCTTTCCCCTCCCTCTAGCACTGGCTTTACTGTGGCGAACAGCAGAAGGAATTAAATTAATCCAGCAGCATGCAGGTTGATTACAAAGGAGTTAAATTGCAATTGCCCCATCGGCTGGGGCGTGCACACGCAGCCCCGCGCATCCCTCCACGCCAGCTATCGGGCCGCAAAACATCCTGGTTGCGCTAAATATTTCAGAGACGCACATTTGGAAGACAGGGGCCGGGCCAGATGCTTTGTTTTGTAATGAATTAATAAAAAAGTTCCCTTAGGAAGGGATTTGGGCTGAAATTTGGATTTACTCTGGGCTATCCATCGGCTGCCCCTCCATAGGTAGACGTATGCCACAGTTTGGTATAAATTGTTCTCAAAGCTTTTCCGCCACGTTATTGTGAGCGGAATAATTTTTCTCCTCGACAGCAAAAGGACATGCTGCCGAGTGAAGTAAATAGATGCTCTATTGAAAATGGCAGCAGATTTTCATGGGGTTGAAAATCTATAGCGCTGCACTAATGGGTTCTGCTTGGCTGCGGCCCCCGGTCGGCTGGCAGATAAGACATCAGGTTTATTCCAAGAAGGAGAGGCAGGAAACAACAACAAAAACGAGAGCAGAAATAAAATCCCCCGGGGAGCAAACATCAACGCAGCCCACGTGTTTGTGATGGACAGGCTGAAACGGCAGGCGTCGGGGATTGCAAACCGGACGTGGTACCATTAAAACATCCCCGAATCGCTCTGCTTTCCTCTGGGGAAGAAAATGATGCTGGTGCAGGAATTTGGGGGCTTGGTTTATTTGTGTTTTGCACACTGGGTTTTTTTTTGGTTAGATGGGATAAACTTGGGGCACGCACTGTGACCTGAGGAGCCAGGAGGTTATTTCCAGTCGGCAAAGCTGCGCAGGTGGAAGAAGGGAGAGGATGCAACGTGGGAACAGCCTCGGCCCCTTGCCCAGAGGAGCCAACTCATGGATTTCCCCTCTTTTTCCGTAGCAATCAGGTGCTGCTCGGTAAAAGAGACAGACTTTGAAACTTCCAGTTTGTTTTTCTTCCAGCTGGGCTCCGTCCGCATCTCACCTGGGGGGGTCGTTACAGCAAGAAGCTGTCACAGAGCAGTGGCTCGGTGCCTGGTGGAGATCTCCCCTGTCCTAGCCAAAGTCCTGGGTTTTGGATATGAAACAAAGGATTTTTGAAACTCTTCCCATGTCTCATGTGCCGTAGGAAACCAGCGTCTCCCCCGGTGGGTCTCCCCTGTCTCCTCCTGCTGTGGAGGCAGATGGGCAGAAGCTCTGGGGGTTTGGACCCGCCGTCCCCACGCTTGAACCTGGGGAGAGCTGCGGGTGAGGACACCCCACTGTTTGCTCTTTCTCTTACTAACATACATCTGCCGTTGCCTGGCTTGCAGGAGGGATAAAACCCCCACGGTGGGCTGTTAAAGAGCCCCCAGATCCCGCTGGAGGCTCCTTTTACCGTACAACAGTGGGCATCACTGTGGCTGAGCACGTCCCATCAGTGCCGCCAGCATCCTCCACCCTGCGCGAGAAACGTGCAAGGAGAAATGTTTTGATGTGGTTTTCACAACACTCCCCCTGCCCCACACCAGGCCGTCCAAGGGGTGAGAAACCGCAGTGAGCAACTCGAGTGCGACCCTTTCCACCCCTGGGACACCCCCGTCCCGATTCCCCAGTTCCCCAGGGGGTGGTTTGATGTCGATCACTCGGGAAACAAAACCACCGGTGAGAATCTTCATGAAAAGCAAAATACTTCAAACAGCAATGAGTGGTGTGACAGGAGGGATCAAGAAGGGGATGTGGAGACGTACCCCTGTTGGTGTCAGTCTCTGCATGAAGAACCATAGGAATTTAATTCTCTACCTCCCAGACACCAGCACTTTCCCAAAATACTCCTTTCCTGCCCTAAAACCAGGGCGCTGAGCTGCGGGGACGCACTTTGCACCCACCTCGTAGCCGCATACGCCGACGGGTGCTGCCGGAACCTTCTAAAAGGTTTCACGTGAATTTTTCACACCTGTTCCTCCACGAAAAATTAAAGCGCTCGTTTGTGTTCCCGGAGAAGGGCCCTTTCCCCCTCCCCGGGGCTGCGGGGGCCAGCGGCCGCCTTCCCCAAATATTGAGGGGGTGGCTGCCCCCCCCCCCCAGTGTGGGCAAAGCGTTCTGGCGGGGATGGAGGGAAGGGAGGAGGAGCGGGCGACGCTGGGGCCTGTGCCCCGCTGGGGCCTGTGCCCCGCTGCGGCCAGCAGCGGAGAGGGGGAGCGGGGAGGGTTTTTTGGGGGGACACGCAGCAGAACGGGCTGTTGGCGGGGAAGGGGGCGAGGGGCCGGTGCGGGG
>WAAD01023287.1:128973-262923 GCA_013389945.1 Fregata magnificens | reverse complement strand
TTTTTTTTTTCCCCCCCCCCCCCCCCCCCCCGCACATCGTGATGATAAGCTTTCAGGTTATGGCTTGTATTTCCATAGGTTGAATTTCATTCAAAAGACATTCATTTAGTGCTGAATACTGTCAAATGTAGAAAAATGAGCAGGTTGAGGATTTTTTTTTTTTTCCCACCCCTCTCCTGGACAAAGGCATGTTGTACTAACCAGAAAGAAACCCCAAGTGATTCTATGTATGTTTTAATCAAAATACAATTTAAGATGCAGCGGTGTGTTCATTCTTGCTGCTAAATAGCGATGGAGGAAGCTAGAGCTTTTTTTTTTTTTTTTTTTTTAAGGAATGTGAATGATGGAAACATCTTTAGGGAAACATTTTGCTGGACTCGATTGCATCAACCGCATTATTTCATGAAATGTTAACTGTGAAGTGGTTGTTGATTAGAACTCAAATTGAGGAGCGATGTTGAGCAATGTAAAGAAAAAGGAAATTAGTACTAGGAGGCCAAATGCTTTTTTTTTTTTTTTTTTAGTTCTTTCTGATTTTGATTTTGAATTTTAACTGTTTCATGGATTCTCTTAAATTTTAACTGTTTCATGGATTCTCTTGACCTTTATGGTTAAGTACATACAAAAAATCTCAACTGAAAACTATGGTCTGAATATTTGTTCTTGCTACATGTATGTAGCCGTTAGAAGGGCTGAGAGCAGTTAGCAGTGTATTTTTTGGGGTGAAATATGTATTAAATCTGATTAACCTTTGTCCTGGAAGTTACAATTATCAACTTACCCGGTTATGCATCTTAACTTTTTTTTTTTTTTTTTACCAAAGTGAATGTTTACATTTTCCAGAGGGATTTCTCTCTACCAAATGATGTGCTTATAGTGGACTTTCATTTTAATGCACGTGTGTTAGGTATTTCGGATATTGTTGTTCAGATGTATGGGGTTTTCTGTGTACTCTTTGGTTGATTAAAATTCCTGGCTGTTAGTAAAGATGCACTTTTTTGGAGTGGTAGATATATAACCTTCCTTCTTTGGAACAAAGGGATTGGAAGCAAAATGACTGCGTGCCATGAAGGTGTTTTGAATTTGTTCGGTAATGGGAAATATTGCTTAGAGTGAGAAACCTAAATGGTACACCAGTATTGCGTCAAAATGCATCTGAAATAACTATGGGATACGGTCGTTTAGGGAGAACGTATTGTAGAGATCCTTTCTGGTCTTAGGTGATAGTCGTCTGTCAAATTCAACAATAAGTCTGCATTGCAGTTGGTGAACTATTTAGGGATTTTTAAAACCCTTCTTTGCAGTTAAGTTTTCATGTGCCCCTAGATCAGTAACCCACCATACGGATAACGGGGGAGAACAGGAAAGAAAGGTGATGCTGCTCTTGGTGCTCCTGAAAACATTTCTCAGGCAAGTGAAAATGCTTTGGAGAAGCATTCCTGTGAAAGGCCTTCAGTACCTCAGCTGAAAGCATAATTAAAATGATAATTAAATTGAGTCTAAATTTAATTATCTGATCTGTCTGGAAGAGCTCATGAACCTCAGTTTGGACACGTAGGTGCAAATGCAGCCGCTTCAGGCAAGGGAAGCATGCGTTTAATCCAGGTTAGTGTCCCCTTTTGGTAAGTTTTCAAAGGCGACCGCCGTGAGGTTGGCACTGATCTCCTCTTCTGGGAAGCGGGACGTTCGCAGCTGGGATGGAGCTCCTGGGTCACCAAGTCCTACCCGCCACGAAAGCCAGCAACCGTGGCATAAACATAATTCAGTCTTATTTTAAACCCAGGTGTTTTTCTGCTGCTGCCTGTGGCAGAGGAGCCTTTCAGACCTTTATCCTCTGGTAGTTAGAAACCTCCACGTTTCCACCCAGGAGCTCTCTGCTGATTTCCAGCTCTCAGACGGTTGGTAGCAGTCGATGAGGCTGTCGAAAGGGAAATACAACTTTTCTATCTTCCTTTCTGAGCTCACTCTTTCCTTCAGTCCGGATTATGATCTTCATTTGTCTTCCAGTCATGCCTTTTGGGCTTGATTGTATCTGCAGAGGCCCCTGATTTCCCTTTCCGCAGCACAAGTGCTCCGTGTACTTTCTGTTTCCTCTGCAATTCATAAAGTCTCTCCTTAAACCGCAGCGTTCTTAACTGTGCATTTCGGTCCTGAATTAGCTCCCCTCGCGCTCGCTGACGTGCGGCTGGACGGCGCTCCGCTCGACCGGCTTTTCCTCGGGCGGCTGTGGATGGGTGAGCGCTGTCTCCCTGCGCCGCGGAGGTGCTCGGGCTGACCCTTGTCATGAGGCGAGAGACGTGCGATGTCCTGCCAATCTCCTCCTCCCAACGCTGGTACGACAAAGAAGTATTTGAAGCATCCCCTAGAGAACTGTGTTATTAGCCAGCGTGCTTGGGGAGGAGCGACTCTTGCATCGCTTTCTAAGTGCAAACGAGGTAATTTTTGTACAGCGCCGTCTTTGAGTTATTTGCGGATGAAATCGTGCATCTGAAAAGAAGCTGGCTGCGAAGGAGAGGTTGGTAACTATTCATGTTGGTCTCGTTTCTTAACGTACCGTGATCTTTCTAATCAATTAGACTCAACTTTGTTGCTTACAATCGATAAGTCATCGTGTTCAGTCCATAGAAATATTCGATCCAAAATGATTGAATGAGAAGAGCGTCCTCGTCATATTCTACAGTATTTTTCCAAACTACGTAAATGGCATTTTTTTTCTGATTTGAAATGTGAATCGATTAGTCCCGTCTGATGTTACTGGATTCTTGTATGCCGTCGTCCATCTCTTCAATAAACAGATGAAGATTTTTGTTTCAGTGACAATAAATAAAATCCACCTATCCATTTTTTGCCTGTTGACGGCCTTTTGACTCTCTGAATTAAAAAATATTGGCTCTTAATCTGTCACTTTTTAGAACTGGGAATAAATTTTCAAGAATTATTTCCGTGTGACTTGACTACCTGCCACTTGAACAGATGCATTTCTCCAGAGGTGTCTAAATTGTGTTACCTTCTTGTTCCTTCCACTCAAGTGAATCGTTCTATTCCTATTTTTGTGTTTAAAACATAGACATCACTAAATATGAGAGGAAAATGTCAGTGGCGGTGCTGTGTTTATTTACGCAAATTCCTGTAAACCCAATTTCTCGAGGAAGTAAGGATGATGCGCTCGCACTACCTACCTGCCCACCAGTAATTCTGCACTCCCTTTGCACCTTGATCCAGATTTCAAAGGGCCGTAGACGTGGAAGACAATCTAGCTTTATTTTTTTTTTTCAAGTTTTGAGAACGTTGGCTGCTTGGGCAGAGGGGAGAGAATAAAATCAGCGCTTCTACCCAGGGAACAGGGCTTGTAGCAGTTCCCCTTATTTTCTTACAGTTTGGATTGGTAGCGACAGGAAGAGTTGTGAATTTTCAGGGTTTTCTTTTGTTGAGAGGCAGGCGTGCTTTGCGATGGGCATCTGAAGCGTGAATCCCAGACCTGTAATTAAGATCCCAGTCAGGGAAGATCCGGCTCTTAACGTGTATCCAGCATTTGCAGATCTTCTGAAATTTGTGGAAGCTCTTGAGTATGAATCAACTTTTGAGAACCAGGCCATTTTCTTGTCTTGGGCTCCAAACAGGAACATGAATACAGAAATCTGAGTCATTTCCAGATAGATTTTTAGTGTAGAACTTCACTCAAATATGAGCATTTTGTTATTTATGTATTTTTCTAAAATCTCTTTCTCGCTGCCTCTCAGTCTGAAAGCAGATGACGCGGTTCATCATGCTGGTATTGAAGTAAACCTTGTATTTCTTCGCTCTGTCCTGTCGGAACCCTGCAGGGAAGCGATGATGATGATGATGATATTCATGGCATAATGCTTTATTTTTCAAAGAACCGTACAGGGAACCTGTTGAGGATGACGGAGATGCACTGTTCTCCTCACAGTGTTGAGTGGGACTTGAATAATTTTTAAAAAGTTCCTCTGAGCTTTGTTTACTATGGATGTGCTGAAAACCCTGAGCCCTGCAAGGGAATTTCAAGTGACTATGTGCTTTCTGGGAGGAATAATGTGGGCCTGTTGACGCTCTCCAGCAAACCATTTAGGAGGTTTATCGCCACAGGATTTGCAAAAGCTGAAAAAACTTGTTCCTGTCCTCTGTTGGAGATGCTGTTTTGTGTTCGGCTGTGCTTTTCCCTGTCTTTCCTTTCCCTCCTTGAGTGAAACGGTCACCTGGAAAACTGGAAGGTGGGAGAAGTCAAAGTCAGAGCAGAAAAATGGGGTTTATCATAGCTTTCATACAATAACTTTCTCAATAGGAAGATTAATGCTGAAGTGTATTTGTAGGCTGAGCATTTTTGCCTTCCTTGTCTTAGCAAGGGTTAAAGATTTGGGAGGATTACTGAAGACGAGCTTAGAGTATTTTTTGAGAGAAAAAGTACTAAACTGGCAAGAAAAGAATAGATGCCATCATGCCTGCTAGGCATGTCTAATTCTTTGATAAAATGGATAAAGATTGCAGACTGCAGCAAAAGTTGAAATAGACCATGACATCTCGGGTTCTGAAGGGTTTTTCTTCTTGCTGATAATTTGCTGTAGAACTTAATCAAAAAGATCTGGCTCTTTTATGGCATCAGACTCTTTAGTTTATCTGCCAGGAATTAAAGCACGATATTTGGACTTTCGCTTTCTTTGGCATTAGATACCCGACTCTAAATTTGATAACGTGTGGATTTTACCATTTTGATGTTGGAGTTGCATCCTGAAGACTAGTGAGAAGTGTTGACCACAGGCTGCTTTTTCCCCATTTTCCTTTCAGTTCTTTATGCTTGAATTTGTAGATGACATCTTGCTTTTTTTAATAAATGAGGGGATTTATGTGGTTCTTCCTAACAAACTCCTAAGACTCTCCGCAGTCCCGACAGATAAGTCTGTTCCTGTTCTGTGGGTCATCCTGTTCAATCCAAGATTTTGGATTTAATGGCATTCTGTGTGTGCATATGTGTGTGCGTGTATATATATATATGTTTTACATAGGAGACACCTTGTTTTGTATTCATTGACAAGACAGAATTGGAGGTGATCTCTGGAAAACGACTCGTTTAAAATGTCCCTAGATGGGTACTACTTGGCTTCACCTCTTTCTAGAGATACTTGGCCCTAACTGAAGGAAGTCTCCAAGCATGTTTGATCTTCTCCTGCCATTTAGGTGGACAAAGTAAGATCACTCATTACAGTTGCTGATGATTTTTCAACCAAGATGAGTGTCCCTGTTGAAAAGTATTTTGAATTAAGCTTGTGAGCATTTAAAGCGCAATTACTTTGGAATAGGTCCCCGTATGAACGTTTATTCTGTAGCAGTTTATTCTGCAAATAATTTTCTTCAGTTTCCTGTGTATGTCATCACTTAATGAGACATTTAATGGCTTTTGCAAAAACTACGGCATTCCACATATTTTTCAGGTTCAACGTTGTGTCGTCTAGGCAGCTAGAATAAGGAGGAAATCAGACTTGTCTTACACGTGCCCTACTCTCGTCCTAGAGCAGCCGGTGCTGTATTCAGAGGGTGGTCACTTGGCCACAAGAACAGGGTCACCTAAACGCTCTCCTGTCGGTCATCCTTGCCTCTTATCGTGGTGCAAGTAAGAGGTGAAACCAATGCAAGGAAAATTGGTTAAAGCTCAAGTTCGCTCTTGATTTGACTTGTATTCACAACAGAATTTTTCAAGTCTTAAAGCGCAGTGCCATAAATTTGAGAAATGCTTTCTTTTTCTTTACTGTAGCATCCGAATCCCAGCAGCTGAACTGGGCAGCGGGCTGAGTCTTCTGAGTGCGGACTGATCTCATTTGGAAGCTCAATGAAATATTTCTTTCCATAAGAATTTTTTCAGTGTCTGTATATAACACACACGTGAAAATTGAAGTTGTCGAGAAGATACTTGGTTTGAGTTGGCTACTTCTGTTGTAGTAGACTTATGTTGTGGGCTCGGTAGATAAATGTGGTATCGTATCTGTTCTCATCTGAGTTTCAGTTTCTTTTTCGTAATTCCTGGAGTTTGATTTTAGGTATGTGTTTGCTAGCATTACCGTCAAGAAATAATGTCTTAAATTGCTTTAGGCTTTGTAAAATGATGTTGGAGTGTTTTACAGCAGGTCGGTGTTATCTAGAGTTCTTGCTGGTTTGTGAATCAAAGCCCTCATTTTACGTTACAAACCACCTCTGGAAAAAAAGGCATAAAACACTCAGAGTTCTTGGTTGCTTTTGGATTGCCAGTTAGCAAAGTGTCCAGCACGAAGCATGTTGTCCTCTCCCTCTCTTCCACAACACCACTGCGGAGGTGGTCCGAGAGATTACCCCTTTCCTTTCCGATGCTGCCTCTACCACAGTGACCTGCAGCTGTATATACCATTAAGGCTGCTTCTGTCCAAGATTCTTGGAAGGTCTTTGCAGACCTCCCTGGGTTAAGCCTTGCAAGATCCTCGTGCGTTGATGTACTACCTCTGTTTTCACCGTGGAAAAACGGAGCCTGGAGATTTCTTGCTGACATTGCACAGATCAGATGCCGTGCTGCTTCTGCCTCTGCGGAGACCCAGAGGTGGATTTGATTTGCTTTGTGTGCTATTGGGATGTGCTCAGGTGCTGCATTGGTGGCTTTCTGTGTGGACTTAGAAGAGAGTTCTTAGAGCTTGAGGCTTAATTAGGCTGACCTCCTCGAAACCACAGATCGTTACATTTTCCCTGGAGAAGGAGCCTAATGACTATTTATTTGGGGCTGTTTACCTTCTAGCAGGACAGTCAGTCTTAGTTTGAAGATCTCAAGTCATGAAGAATCCGCCACTTCTCTTGATATATTTTCAGCAATTAATTACCCTCTCTGATTAAAAAATTGAGGTCTAATTTGAGTTAGTTTCCAACTGTTGCTTCCAAAAGCCTTTTCTCGGCTAAATTAAAAGGTCCCTTGATGCCCGATAACTTTTCCTGTTGGAGGGAACTCATAATTCCAAAGCCGAGCTTTTATTTTGGGCAGGCTGAACATGTGGCATTGAGCTGGGAAGCATTGGGCAGTTTCTGGCCTGGCGGTACCTCAGATTGTGTTTCAGGGTCTCTGGCTTTCAGATTTTGTTTCCTAGATGTAGTACCTTGCATTTGGTTGTATTGAAATCTACTTTCAGTGGCCTTTGTGGTCCGAATTGCTGTGTATCACCATCCTGTCCTTCTCATCTGTCATCCAGAGGACCATTCACAAATCTTTCCGTGATTATATTAATTTCCAGATCTATAGTGGACCTCTTGAATTGTACCGGGCTCCGTCTCAAGCCCAGCGGAACCCTACTACAGCTAACTTTGTTGACGGTGGTTTTCCACGGATGACTGCTTTTAGTCATCTGTCAGTTGGCCAGCTCTAAATCTGTTTAGCATGCTTTGTTGACATGGTATAGTGGTAATTTTTTAATCAAGATGTCACGCTCAACAGACGTTTGCCTGTTACATTGCAGCAGTTGCCTTTATCAACCTGATTTTGAATCTCATCTAAGAATGAAATCAGCTTTGTTTGACAAGGCCTATTTTCCCTAACATTGAGTTGACTGTCATTAATTTTGTTCCTGTCCTTTTTAAGTTCAGATCAAGTCTGATTCAGTTTTCCCTTATTTTGTCCAGAGCCGATGTCTGGCTGACTGATTCATAGTTACTTGAGTCATCTTTTTGCCCTCTCCTGATGTTGTCATGTTAGAAATGTTTGTCTTCCAAATTTTCTCCTGCGTTCCAAAAAAATACTGGAAATGGACCCTTGGGGTCTCAGAAATGGTGGAGGACTCTTTGAGGACTCTCCGGTTAAACAACTGGGACCTCTGAGGCACCCTTCCTAACTAAAATGCAGAGCTGCTGGAGAGCTCGGGAGACTCTCCAGTCCATTCACCTCCTTGAGGCAAGATGACGTGTCTCTAGACCATCCCCGACAAATATGTTTCTAATATTATTGGAACAGGCTGGCCAAAGAGGTGGTGGAGTCACCATTCCTGGAGGTGTTCAAAAAACGTGTAGACGTGGCACTTCGGGACATGGTTTAGGAGGCATGGTGGTGTTGGGGTGATGGTTGGACTTGATGATCTTAGAGGTCTTTTCCAACCTCAATGATTCTATGATTCTAATTTTTCCTTAAAATCTTCCAGTTTAGGAGGTGCCCAGCCTCCTCAAGTAGCTGGTAGCGGGTGCTTAAACAATTTAATTAAAAGCTTTTCCAATATCTTATATCTCTGGCAAATTAAGATACTTTGCTTCACTCCAGAGGAGGTACGGAACAACCCGTCCCCTTGTCTCCATTGTCACTGATGGGAGCTTGTTACATTCTCCTTCAGTTTTCTTTCCTCTAGGCTGAACGAGGTCCTTTAATCTGTTCTCATGGATCATATTGTTTCCAAATCTCTATTATTTTTGCAGCTTTCCTCTGTACTCTGATGTGTTTACTTCTCTCTGTACACAGACTCGGTATTCCGTGGCCTTGAAATGAAATAATGCTATTTTCGACATGGCACTCTATTAAAAAAATCCGAAATGCCCCCCCCCCCCCCCCCCCGCTTTTTTTTGGCAAATCCTTTGTATCGTTGACTTATATTCATTTGTGATCCAATATACCCTCTAGGTTATTTTCTCTTGTCCATCAGCCTAGCTAGTTGTTCTCCACCTGTGCAGCATATGCTGCTCTTGCACTTGTCTTTATTGAGTTTCACCAGGCTATTTTGGTTTGACACAATTTGATCTCAGCGCATCCGCGTTGTTTCATTTTTTGCTTTATCCTGTAGTTGCTTTTATATAGGTTGCTTAATAATTTTTCTAGTATCTTCCCGTTGATTGCAAGGGGAGTTAAATCTCTAATTTGCTCTAGCAGCTTTTCCAAACTCCGCTCTGTAGCTGTTTCCTTTTTGATCCCAAAAGCACTTTGAAACTTTGTGAGTGAATATAAGTGGATCATCTATATGCAAATTCCTTAATTTTTCCTCTGCTGAGTTATATTTGTGAAAAATCAACATCTTAAGTGACGCCTATTTTCATTATGTTGATATTTCATTAAGATGATAACTAAAAAGTACAAACATCATACAAGTTAAAATCAATTATTTAAATCAAGACATTTTGCAGTCTTGATTGAATTACTAGACTTAGATATATTTAAATGCGAGTCTGTTCTTTTTCTCCCCTGCCAAGACTTCCAGTCCAGTGATTACCGCAGCTTTATTGGTTGTAATGAGGTCCAAAATAGTTCCTGTGTGTTATAAATTGCCACCTAGCATTTTGGCAAACTCATCCCCTATAACTACTTGCTGCATGAGAGTTTCTGTACCCCTCCTGTCTCCTCCGTAACCCCACATCTTTTTTTCCCCCTTTACGTGCCTATGGAGTCATGTACCCTGCTCCCTGCCTTGGTGCTTCCCAGAACCTGCTCCTGGGCTTCACCCATTATAACACACCGAGTTACTGCCGAGTGGCCCTGGAAGTTCCGTTCTTCTGCGGTACTGGTAACTGTCCAAGAGGTCAGCCTTTTTTGCCCCTTCTTTGTAGGGGTACGTTGCAGCCATCTCTTCCCTTTCATAGCTGAACACCGTCGAAATCATGATTTTTCAAGTCCAGTCACACGCTCATCGCTCCAGATTTCATTTTTTTTTTTTCTTATTGCCGGTCAGGATTTTATTTGTTCCTGCTTGTTATTCAGACTCCTTGCACCCATATATAGCAATAGAAAATTCATTTTCTTTATGGACGCTCTTGTCTGACTTTGAACCTCATTTGCCCTTCTAATGTCCTTCTCTTGTGTTTAGCTTATTCCTTTCCTGGATGCATCAGCAGTTTCATCTGGGAAGGTGTCTTATTAGTTGGAAAGATGCTGGCTCTGCAATTCATGATCTCTCTGTTCCCTGCAATAGCGTTCAATCACTCAAATCCAAATATTCTCATTAGTCGCGCAGCCTTGTTCAGTTCCCCGACCTTTTTTTGCCTTCTCTTGCATCTAGTACTGGATGCGAGTTTTAGCTGGGGGATCAACAACCCGTGCATGCTCAGTCGGACTCTGAATGGGCCATGGGGCTAACAGCATTGCCATTTGGAGGCACTCATTTGCAAGAGGCAGCAGGTTGCAATTTCTGACTCTCCCTGAGCTCTACGCTCAGCAAAAGCCGCTGTCTTGTGTAGAAGCAAGATACCATTGACTAGCAGATTCCTGCCTGTTCGAGAGGCAGCTTCTACCAGATCCTGCTCGGTTTCTCTGGGCACGCTCGAGCCGTAGCATGGGGAAGAAAAAGCATGGCGTGGGACCATACAAAGATTGCCAAACCTCGACTTAGACTTTCCTCTTCAGTTCTTTTCCAGGATCCCTGAAATCTTTTCTCATCCGCTTAGGTCCAGCTGACACGCAGTTGCTGCTCCCGGTATGCACGGTTACTTCTTTTGACCAGAGCGATTAGCCAATATTTGTGATCGTCTGTTGAAAGAGGAAATCGATGACAGCCAGGTATTTCTCGGAGGCAATCGTGCCGATTCACAGAGCGTGTTTGCAGAGGCTGGTTTTTCCGAACACAGTCTGAAGCAAACAGCAGGAGACCATTTCGGTCAGTATTCCAAGGTGGTTTTTTCCTGCCAGCACTAAATACATGCGCGCCCGCACGCACACGTACGCGCAGAGTTTTTCTGTGACTTACGCCACGGATGTTTCTCTGGCTGTCCTCGACTTTCTCGTGCTTTCCCGATGCTCTTCACTGATGTTTCTGGCTCTGTCAGTAGGCTCGGCAGCGTGCGTATTCTCTCCTGTTCTCTGTGGTTTACATAGTTTCCCCTTCTGGTGCTCTGTGTTTGTGTTCAGCCCTGGGGAAGCTTTTTTGACTCACGTGTTTAGGCCAGTTTGTGGCCAGCCTGGCTGGCTTTAACCTTTTCATCCAAAATTCCACGTAACAGAATTGTCTTCAATGGAGATTTTTTGGATGAATTCATAATCTGGTTCAGCTTTGTGCTTTCACTTCAGGGGAGAGTTCTCTGCCGGAGAACCCAAATCTCCAAGCTTTCTTGTTATGGCCGGTATTTTGCTAGTGATGAATGATGATCTCACGGTCGGATCGTGGGAGACCAGCAGCCGGTTCTTTCCATGCCCACAATTTCCCTCTAGTTCACAAACTGCATAAGCGGTGCCTTGGTTTCCCATTTGGAATATGGCAAAAAGGGTCGGTAATGCCTGTACTTCCCAAGATAGATAAATGAAACATTGGGAGATGACCTGATACCCACAGTGATGACTTCCCCCTTCTCCAGTGCTTGAAGGCATGAAAAGGTTGTTGACCCTGTGCTCGTGGTTGCCTGGTTGGGTTCCTTCATTGTGCCTTACGTGGAATTTTCCTTTTAAGTTTTGTACGGATTTCGAAATGGCACCAAATTATTCCGCTTACGTGGAAATGGCTCTCGCAGAAAGTGCGTAAAATCAGTGCTGCAGAGACTATTCTGGTGTCTTACTCCTTTCGCTTTACAATTCAGGCTGGTGCATTTGATCTGCGAAACTCTTGATTTGAATCTTATCTCCTTGTGAGACCTCTTTCCCCAGGACTGTGCTGGCAGTCAGGATTAGCTGGGCTTCACTTTGTTAACAATCTTGTTTTTAAATCTGAGAGGACTTCAGCAGAGTTTTCTCCTGGGGCAGGGGGGGGCATTGATTCTGGAATATGTTTTTCTCCATGTTATTAGGATTTTCTGGCTATTGAGATCAGCCGTGGGGCTTACAAATCGCGGAGTTTTCTTCCTACAGTGGCAACCGGAAGAAGCCGTACGTGTCTTCAGTGGTTTTAGGTTTTATCTGACCTTCCTATGATTTTACCTTTTTAGTATTATTTCATATTTCTTGGGGTTTTTTTTTGTGTGTGTGTGTGTGTTCATATTAACCAAAAGACAGTGGGAGGAACATTGGGGAAGACAATCCCTTATTCTTTGGCTTTTGGTTTCTGCCTGCTCCCCTGAGATGCTGGCAGGGTACCAGAAGCATGGGCTGTCCTGCGGGAGGAGAAAACAGGATCAGCTGGACTTGGCTCGGTTAAGTTCTAGAAGCAGGCAGTCTTTGTCTTCAAAGTTCATAACTTGTTCTGATTTAAATAGAAAATTAAATTGGAAAATCCTGAGGACCAACATGGCAACAACACACATTTTCTGTATCTTGACAAGTTTCAAAACTGCTTCGCTGTCAGCGTTAATAAATGTGAACTTTTGCAGGTGTCGGATCTGTGGGTCTGTAGAAGCGTGGACTGTTCTGGAGTGAGGTCACTCATTTAGAAAGTTTGAATTACGCCTGTTACTGTTACTTCTGGCTATGGTACATCCATAGGAAGAAAAATGTAAATCAGTACCACTCAGTGGACATAAGATACTCATTTTCTCACTAGCAGCCGTGTAACTGCTCAAGCAATAACTGCTACCTGAAGGGCTAACCGTAAATTCTTGTTGATGCTAAAACAATCCTGTTGATGATAAAAGGTACAACCCCAAACTCCCGAGATACCGCAGTGCAAAATAAACTCCAAGACAAAGGGACCCGTTGCTGCCGTCTGCATCTACGTCCCAGCAGAGTCAGAATCGTGATTGTATTTCGTGACTGCAAATTCCTGAAGCGCTGGCACCCAAATCCAGAAATTCTGACGCTGTTCTTTGAAGGCAAGAAGTTTTGTGTAGGTGTCTTGCAGTAATTTTAGCTCCTTCCCTTGATACGGCATGTACCCTCTCTGAACTAAGGCTATTGCTTGCCTCCTGATGTAAAATGCAGCGCGCTCTAAAGGGTCTTCTGATAGCCAAGTATTAGGAGGTAGTATTTTGATGATACAGCATTTGGGCTACGTACTGTAAAACACCTGAAGTACTTTTATGGCTTCCTTCTCAGACCATCTGAGCCACCTACAAACTGTAGTTAACATAACAGCACTTTTAGAGGTAGAGAAGTGTCATTTACCTCAGTTTCCCATCTGTAAAATGTGCATCAGATGGGCTGAGAGCCTGGCTTTGTTGCTGGTTTAGGCGGGTGCAAGTCCTCGGTGCTGCGGAAGATGTAGTTCTGCCCTCCCTCCTGCCGCGCTCTCTAACGTACCTTGTGCTCAAGGCGGTGTTTCGTCAGATACTGATGGGACCAATGTACCAATACCTTCTGCTTGGAGCTGCCCGGTTATGTTTCCACCCGGTGTGAACTTGTACTTGGGAACACATGGCCAAGGAGAAGGGAGGAAAGGTGAGACTGCGTCTTCCGGTAACACCGTGAGTTTACTGACTTAAATGACCTTAAATGTGGCTTTGGGACTGAAACACCATCCTCAGGGTGTACTTTTACCATGTGTTTGAGGTAAGGGGACTGGCCACCTTGCTACACCGCCGGTGATGCTTGTCTGACTGTGTGGTGAGCTGATTCAAGGCACTGAGCTGGCAGGAAAATAACCTACGGGAGAACCTTGCAAATAACCAAGAAAAACCTTGCAAAACATGACTTGGAAGGGGAAGAATAAGCCCAGGGATAACGCCTGGCATCTTCTGGGACTTCTAGCAGGGCAACTCCCTTTTATTTTTTTTTTTAAAGTTATAGCAGTGCAGCGTTTCTTTTGCTGGCTCAAGAAGGTAGACACGAGGAGCTGACTCGATCTTGGTGTATTCTTCGGGATCTTGCCATTTAGCGAAGAGGGAGCAGAAAAAAATCCGGAGATTAAATTTACTTCAGATGTGTTCTCAAGACACAACACGGATGCTTTGTTGGAGATCAGTAGTCTCTGCAAATCTTTTTATATTGAAAAAATTTAATGAGAGTATCCATTTTAAGATTATTGGGGACTATCCAGAGTCTATTCCTGGTACTGAGAGCGGAAATCTGTTTTAATTGGAGCAGCTTTCTGGGAGCGATGCTTCCTGCCAGAGTGGTAACAGTAAGAGTGATCAGTAGCATGAGAGATGATAAAAACTCCAGGCATTTTACATCCATTTCAAGTAGCCCGAGTACAGTAAGAAACAACAAAGATTGGGCAGCACCTGGGAAAACAGAGACTCTGTGTAGAGGATTCAGAGACGACATACTAAACCTCCCCAAAAAGTACCTGAATCAATGAGGACGTAGTTCCTGGGTTCCCCTTTTGTGTTTGTTTTATTGAATATCACATACTTAGAGAGGGGATAAAAATCCACTGCTGCCACAAATAGCACTTGAGATTTCTTTGTTACTTATGTATAATTAACCCTGATGATTTCTTCCTGATTTGGTTCATTTCCGTGTTTATAGGCAACGTACAAGAGTGAAGAAATGAAAACAGTTAAAACTAGGAAACAAAGGCAAAATGTTATCAGATAACCCAGGGAAGGTAGATAGCTGGAAGCCTTTAAAAACACTTTTTTGAAGATAACTGTATCCCTCTAATTTCAGAAGGAAAAAAAGCGTGCAGGTACCTTATTTTTAAAACAGGGTCTGTTTTCCAGAGTGCCTGGAAAATTGAGCTTAACCATTAGAAGTGCTGCTCCTTCAGCATTTGCCTCTTAGAAGTTTTTAACAGGTATAATTTATTTCTGTTTGACAGCATGCCTATCATACGCACGCATAACAAAACCTCAGAATTTTGTTCTCGCGTACTAAAATGAAGGGGAAAGTGAAAAGACAGTATTCAAAAATAAATTTCAGATGATCCGGGATGACAGACATCAAAATATCTCCGCTATAAACATGTTTGTTGCCACAGCAGGAAAGCCTGTGTGCTGTAATCTTCATTTTCATACCCTAATTATAGTTTGAGTCGTTCTAAAATTTACCTCTAATTCTAAGTTTCCTTAACTCTGTCTGTTTTCAGAATGATTGCACTATCTTTAATGTTTCTGACCTGAAGCGGCTGATTTTTATCTTAAGGCTGATTTTCATCTGGGTGACTTTAAGGCAACGATAGTGCAATATGTTCTTATTCTTTGAAACTGCAGCTGTTTGAAGTGTCGTGTATAGACTCATTAGTGAGGTGATACAGCACAGAGTCACACATTCTTGGACTAAAAGCCTATTACGGTTTAGCAAAGGATAAACTGAAATTCGCAGAGAATGCTCTAATTCTCTTTTTCTCTTTGGAAGTCTTGAATGCACTGTATTTTTACTATATTTTTCACATTTGATAGGAGAATCAGTACAGTAAAATAAATCTATATTAATGTGTACTGTTAGGACACAGATGATTAGCACAGGCACATAGCATTATGTTCTCTTTTTTTGGGGGAGCCTTTTAGCAGAACACAAAGGGAGCGATAACAGAGGTCCGTACTGCAATTTCATAGCAACTGCTGCTTGAAGGAAGTTATCATCAGGTTTGAACCTTTTTGCGGAAGTTGGATGCAACAATAGATACAGTAAAGCTATTTATCTGATGCGAGTTGTTTAAATAGGATGGTTGTCTTAATAACAGTGTAATTTGCAGGACTCAAATTGCTGTGATGTGATTCTCAAAGAAGTAACAATATGTGTTTGGACTTGCAGGACTCCTGTTGTGGTGGATTTTGGTGGCAGGCTGTGTGATGTGCGCTCTTCATCCTGAGCGGTGCTGGACTAGTGCCTTCGGTAGTGCTGGGCGATCGGTTTTGAGTTTTGAGCTGGCAGGTGGTCACTAGGTAACTAGTTGGTCTTTGCAAAAGTGCACAAAATGGATGAGACCCCATCGTTAAAGGGTAGAGAGACCATTGTGTTTTTATGTGGATTTTCACTTCAAGTTCTTTAGTTTCTCAAAACTTAAGTCTCTTAAAAGCCATGGATCAGAAAAGTTGGGAAAATCCATTTTTCAGAGGTTATTGTTTTCAACTTACCTATTCGGGATTCTGCCTTGTATACACAGGCATGCAATAAACGCCTCTTAAAAATGTCTTCATGTAAGAACATTGAGAGGCAGCCTAACCTCAAATCATAAAGGAGCGCTAAAAGGCTTGAACTCAGTCTTGTTAGAGCAGATCTACTTTGCAAGTTACTGTCAAGTTAATATCAAGTTATTATTAAGTTAATAATGCCTAAATAGGGTGCCAGTTTATTTCTTCACTAGGAAATTAAATCAGGATGACTGTGCTCGAATTACTGCTTTCAAATTAAGTAGCTCGAAGGAGAGCAGCAGCGGTGAGAAGTAACCCGCGTCCTGCGGTGCCTGCCAACCTGGTGCTGTGCTGAAACCTCTGGGGATGTATCAACAAATGAAGCCATTCTTTAAATTGTGTCCCAGCCAACCGTGACTTCTGAGGTGTTTTAGTACCGAGTGACATTCTGATTAAGAAAATTGGCAGTATGTTATCAAATAAAGATGATGTCAATCACGTTAAGAACAGCAGTTGGGTTCCAAGCAATGGCCATTGACAGGTTCTCATGGTCAAACGGATGAGGTGTTAGAAGGGTCTCAATGAACTAGCAGTGGACCCAACGGTATTTTTATTAGTGCTCTTGAAGTAATGTCACCAGTACTGTTTGTGAATGACATGTCATACAGAGGGGCAGAACAGTAAGTCATGACCCGTGAAATAGAGGAGCAGACGGACACCTTGGTGGAGTCTCCTGGTCTCCGACTGCCCTGGCTGGAGGGACGGTGCCTCGTGGAGACTGATTTGCTCCTCGCTTAGACGTGCTCGTCAAGGGCAGATACCATCGTATGAGGTGGTTCTGATTGCGTGGTACCTTGGGCTTGGTACCTTTGTGTTTGATTTGAGCTATATTCAAAAAGGAGAATAAAACCAATGCGAAGCAACGCTCCTGGAGGCAAGAGTTGCAAGCCATGCCTACAGAATGAGGCAGAAGCAGGAGAGAGTTGTATTACGAGCAGTGATACTGAAAGCGATTAAAAGGTCAGTGGTGGGTAAAGCAGGTTGGTGTAAACACTAGGGCTGATGCTGTAGCAAAAAAGGCGAATGCTTTTTTTTTGTTTTTTAGGTTTATGAGCAAGAAAATATTTAAAAGAGAATAGATCTCATTTCTGTATTTGGTACTCATCACTTTCTTACGGGAAGATTGTGTATGATTTCCATTCCAACATCTCAAAATAGCTCTTGGATAAGTTGTAGGGGAACAGAAGAAACACAAAAATAGTCTGAGGACTAGAAAAAACACGGCACAGAGGAGCTTAGGGCTAAGTCTGTTTAGCTTATCAGAGAGAGCACTTGCCTGCAGTAGCATCACAGAGAGAAAATTCCAGGCACTGAGTGTCCTCCAATGCATCCGAGCAAGGCGTACCTAAAACCAGTGTTTTAAAGGGAAAATCTGACAGTTCAGAGCGGAAGCGAGGCATGGTTTTATGAGGGAGGTGGACCGTCTGTTGTAATGCATGATCAAAGGAAAAAGCGCACTTTCCGTCTCTAGAAATTCCCCTATTTGATCGCTTTTCTTTTAAAACCGTATAGCCCAGCACAGGGTATGTTCTTGTCGAGTGTTAGGTTCAGTTTGTGGGTGATATTTAATGGCACGTGGTAGGCAGGAGGGGAATTTCAGTGAAGCTGTGGTCTCTTCTTGGCCTTTAAATTGATGAAACTACGAACACATCTTTTCTTCCCGGGCAGAAAGCATTGCAGAAAGGCACCAGGCGCCATTAACCTGTGGCCGTGTTACAGAGGTTGTGTTAGGAGGTGATGGAGTTTGCTAATTGAAACATTAGTTTTTACCTAACGGGCCAACCTTCACATTAAAATGACTACCTCGTTCTAGTTAAAAATTTCTGTACAGGATGGTAAGAGCGGGTTTGGGTTATAGCTCAAATTAACTGTGAGCTGAAGACAAGCCCTAAAAATTATGTAGAACACATGGTGACTGTGGAAATGGAATTGTATTGCTGAGAGTTAAGGGTAAAAGGATTATATTTATTTATAATAGGGAATCTCTAAAAGCTGTAAAGAGAGACCTATATCGTTTTGGAATTTGATGATGCTCGTGGGGCGACGGGTGGTGGCCGGTGATCTCGATTTAGGATCAGTTGAGGGAGGGATTTATGAAATGCAGCCACCTATAGAATTGCTATTTACAAACCATCTGTAAACTTTCTTCCTCCCCGAAGTGATCTCACCCTGAGTGTTTACCTCTGGCTGCTGTGCCTTTGGAAAATAATTTAGAAAACTTTATAAAATGGATTTTGAAGTGCATGTCAGCACCAGCTAAAAGGATGCGACAAGAATACCGTAAGGCATGTGAGTGGCAAGGCAGAGATTCTATTTAAATCCACTGGCTCCAGGGGATGTATTATAGTATCTGGATGTCACCAGATGATCTGTTGTGGTCACTGAAGTCAGGCTTCACCAAGGTACCGGTCGAACCTTATTCACAGCGGTCTTCAGAAAATATGCCACATCCATTGATCAGTCTTTGGCTACATCTAAAACCTATTTCTGCCTGTTCTGCTTTGCAATCAAAACTGCTTGTTTGAGTGATCTAACAATACTTTAGATGTATTGTCAAGGGATTCAGTGCTAAATAAATTATAGGAAAGATGAGATCGTGGCAAGCGTTTGGATAACATAAGCAAGACTGATGGTTTTTAACCTGTTTTCTGGACAGCAGGACATGATTGATCAAAGGAAAAAAATTTGGCTCGGTGGCTTCTTTGTACCAAAACTTTTGAGAGCTGAAAATGAGCAGCTGAAGTAAGAGATTTAGGGCTTAGGGAAGAACCTACGTGATGAAAGAAACTGGGGTGGGAGGTTATGAAAGTCCAGGCTGACAGCTCTGTCTTCTTTATCAACATTTCCCCAGAGGGATCTGCTGTAGAAGACTTTGGACAAGCAAGTGTAGCCTGGAGAGTTACTTTTAATTTTTTTTTTTTTTTAATTTTTTTTAATCAAAGTTCTTTATTGTGCTGTAAAGATTTGAGTTTCTAGAAAGCCGATCTGCTTTGCCATCCGGGGAAGAAAAGAGCTGAAGAGGTGGAAGGCTGATTCCCAAGGGGAGGTGGCTGTGCTTGAGGAGCCTGGGAAGAAAGGCAAGTGCAAATTTTCATGTGCCTCCCTCCCTGCCCTTCCCCTGTCTCCTGCAAATAACGTTTCATACAATTCCTGCCCATGTTTGCCCCTAAAGTAGGGATTTAGGAGTTTGTTTCCATACCTGATTCTCAGGGGGAGAAATTTAGGATTTCCCAATGTTTCAGTGTTGCCTGCAGCAGTGGTACCCAGATGTGGTGGTCTGGTAGGGACGATGCTCGCAGGGAGGAGGGATGAGGCTGGAAACGAGCAGGGGAGCATACGGACACGGTGGTGCTCAGAGTTACATTTCCTCAGAGGCATTTTAGCCACGTACTTTTTGCATGGCTGACACACGCCTGTTTCTTGGTGTGGCGTAAACACACCAAGATGGTGAAGTTTGAATAAAAATTTAAAAAAAGGGTCACGTTCTGTTGTGGCAGTGCGAAGGTGGAGCGAGGAGCTGGAAGAATAGATCTGTGGTGCCTGGCGCGCTACCCTAAGCTGGGCTTGCAGCTGATAAAGGCTGTGCTTGCACCAGATTAACTAGGCTGTCCATCTGCTTGGAAGCAGATTATGGGGCAGCGTACATGGGTTCTTGTGTAGCTGAGCACGAATACATGGAAAGAGTGGGCGACCTGTGCTGGAAATAGATGTGAAAAATCCCTTTTTTTGTACGGTAGGTCCAAATTTGAGTGCGGGGTCAGGCTGCTTCACAGGCAGGAGTGTGATAAATTAATTTTGGGTCCCCATTTTGCAGTGAAGGAACTGAGTCCAAAGAGGGTAGTTAAGTTTGTCAGAAAAATATATGCTCACGAACGTCACATTTCTTTCTTCGGATGCCTAGGGCATGTGTTTTCAGAGAATCTTTGCATCTTCATAGCATTTCACACATTCAGTACAAACTCTGTTGACCACAGATGCGATTGTCAGGTCTCAGCACCTAAATTGCAGATTCGGCCTTGAGTGTCCAGGAAATGAAGATTACACAATTAATCAATCAGCTAGAAAGAGCTTTCAGTTGAGCATTACAAAGAGTCTCGGTGGCAGACGCTAGGGGAGTCCAGTTCCTTGGGGCAGCATTCATCTTAATGCTCGACGGCAAGACCGTACTTGTTCCTGCAGCTTCTTGTCATCTGTACTATGTGCCATCCAACTTCTTCATCCGAGAGGCAACAGTCCTGCAGACAATGGCTTTATTCATCCTAAAGGCTAATTTGGTTCTCAAACAGATTAAGATAGGTGTCCTAGCAAAAAAAAAAAAAAGTGAGTGTGAAATATCGGTTCTAAAATATGTACTGTCAGTTCTGGAACTTCTCTTTTTGTTGTGTGGCTTTGCAGTCACAAGTGTATATTCATGCCAGGCTTTAACGAACTAGAAATATGAAAAATAAAAATTTATAATACGGAGCTATGTTTATCATTAAGACTTTAAATAGGAAACACAGCTCTAACATAAATAGCGTGAGGTTGATATTTGTGCAAACTAACTGTTAGAAGGGACTCATGCTATTTGATGTTTCGTGCTATTTTATTTTATTTGATGTTGGAGGATGCCGAGATGGGAAAAATCTTGAATCGTGGGTACCAAAGAACATAATGATGGGGAGTTGCAAAGACCCCGTGTGCTGAGCCTGTGGGGGTGGAGTAGGGTGCCTGTTGCTGGCATACGTAAAGGGCCTGAGTGGAGGAGCAGGAAGACGAAATATTTTGTGTTTAATTGTGCAGATTAACCTGTAAAAGCTGCAGTTTTCAGAGGTCTATAATTTGGCCAGTTTGGGCTGATTTTAATGAGCATAGTTAAAAACACGTCTTTAACGTCTTTTAACTTTGCCTCACCTTTTGGCCAACTCCTGTAACCAAACTTTGAATACAAAATAGATGAGGTCTGGACCTTCTTAGTCTCAGAAGCAGCAGACCAGTTCCACCTTCTGAGGGTTGAAGTCCTGCAAAATACATTGCAAGTCAGACGCCGAAGGTAGGAAACTGTTGCTTGAACAATTAAAATTTATTCAGGTTGCAATGTCACTCAAACCAAGCAACGGAAAGCGGAAGATAAGATAACCTTTACTGAAGTTGTCCATACCAGCTGCACGTTAGGGTACACAATTTTATGTACAGTTATGAAGAATGGTCCTATGCGTTTAATGCATTGAAAGACACACGTCGGCTTTATTTAGCTGGAGAAATTTGGGTACAAAACTAGTGTACTTGATGGAAATGTCATTCTTTGCAGTTAAATTTTGCCATCCTGCTTCCTGAAGCGTGCAAGAAAGAGACCTGGGATGATAGTCTGACTTTTTCTAGTATCTTTTTTTTTTGCTATAGCCTCTGTACGACATTGTCCTTGACAGGCATCACAAGACATTAAAGAGATTGCACTGACTAATCTAACATTGCTGGCTATGATGGGGTTTCATTTAGCTCAACCAAAATAGCATAGCTGTGTGTAAGAAGAACAGTTTTATGCGAGTATTTCAGATAGTATCTATAAATCTGTCCTCAACCATTTTTTGAAGCTAACTGTTTGTGTATGCGCAAATACATGCACACACCAACTCTTGGGGGTGGCCTTAGACTTACATAGACATATATATGCATATATATATAAAAGATTAGACATTAAAAAGATCTTTTTGCTTCTTAGAAAAGTAACATCCATGTCTGCAGTTTATAAGGGGGGTATACGATTTAGGCAGAAGTTTCACAAATGAAAACCTTTTCCCTGTTTTGAAGAAAACTTTGTATTGAGTAGACGGCATAAAGAAGGAGACCAGAAATAAATAGTGGAAAATGCCATACCAGGACGTGAGCATTACTATTGCTTATGTTTTGTGGTTTGGAAATATTCTTTTGTAGCGTGAGAATAGCAACGCATATCTGATCAAAGCAGCAAGAAAAATGCGTGGCTGTTGAAAGAAACTGGGCTTAAGCCCCTCACCAGGTACGAGTCCCTCTTCATTCTCCAGATAAGCTTGGATCTGAAAGATGGGCCAGCTTTGCTTCATCTGACTCTTTACTGTCCATCACACGTTAGCGATCCTGTAACTATATGGGTCAGAGACAACGGATACGTAATGTGGTCTCATGTTGGTGGTTTTTTAGTTGGTTGAAATAAGGTTTTAAAATACGCTGAAAAGCATCTGCTTAGAAATAAATACAGATGTGCTCATTCAGTACCAATATAGGAGGCTATTTTTGAAAAAAACATTGCAAGAAGAAGGATCATTTAAACCAATCTGTGAAAAACCAGGAATAACGATGTGCAAATTGTGATCACTCGCAACCACTTTCACTCCAAGTGTCAGTTTTAATTTTAATCTTTTGTAAACCACTTGATTGTTGAATATTGCAAAGAAATGTAACCCCCTTGGAAGAAGTAAGAAAGAATCCTGCTATTCAGTTAATTAGATACAAATTTGAGTGGGGTTTTTTAATAAAGATTAAATGATCTATTCAACTATTTCAGGCTCTACTTGAGATATCCACACCTGTGTCTAGCTTGCAGAGGATTTTCCTCATTAATTAAGAGCACTTTCCTTGTGTTATTACTTAATTGGGTGTCACAGGGAACCTGATGGGACAATGAAATGGTCTTAATTGCATACGAAGTAAATGCATGATACTTCACGTACTGGAGTGTTCCATGACATGACCTCCAGCTAGTTATCATCTGCTAATAGCGATAGTAATTGCTCAGTAAGAAAATGTAGCCTACTTGATTCGGTATAGTGTTAATTAAGCACTTTTCTTTCCTATAGTCAACTTTCCCCATTTATCAGACTTATTTAAGAAGTTTTTCAAGTTCGGCAACAGAGGATTTTGAAACGTCTAAACGATTTTCACTGTTGTTTTAAGTTTCGAAAGGGGCATATGTTTCCCTGCGGTTCCAAACTGATAACTGCAAATGTAAAATATTATCTTTAACTTTTAAAAACTGTATGCAAGACTTGCTTGTTGTGAGTGTGCGGATGTGTGTGTGTGCGGACAGTTGCCAGCCAGGGGCTTGCGTGGAAGACGGCTGCCCTGGGGGGGTGCAGGGAGTGATGCTTTAGTCAAAAGACCCACTTGCTACCTCTGCCTTTCAGCTGCTCTGGCCACACGTTTCAGGTCACCCCCATCTAAACCCTACCAGACCATTTTTATTTTCTTTTGCTGGAAAAAAGCAATAAGTTTTTCTTAAAACCGGGATTAATTGCTATTCTGCTTCTTCAGCCTCTTCCAGCTTTTTTTTTCTTTTGGGAGGGTGGAAACGAGAGTAAAAGGAGGAGAAAACTCTTCCCCGTGTCATGTCTCTCTCCGCGCATCTTCCCAAAGCAGCAGGTAGATGTGTAAATGATATGAATTATGGATTTAACTGCTGTAGCCCGCAGAGCGCTGAGTATCTGCAGTGGATTTAACCAGTTTTATTCAGCACTAGGCAGTAGAGCTACCTGTGGGATGGAAGAACCCCCAAAAGTTCACATTTTTAGTGCTCATTCAGCCACAGTAACTAGACTCTTCCTTTTTCCCCACCCATTTTCTCCTCTCTCCTTAAACAACAGGTCTACCTGAAAACCTTGCAGAAACTTTTGGGCTAACCCCTATGCTTATTTGCAACTTTGCAATTGTTTACAAGCTCTGCTTGGGAAGTTAGTCCTGAATAATACCATTTAAAACTTAGCAAGAAGCAGCTGAAGAGCTTTCAAACCCTTCCATTGTGGAAAATTCTCTTGCTCAGTAGGGTATTTCAACATCAAAAATTGCTGTCGGAGGCAAAGTTATGTTTGTCTCTCTTGGAAATGAAGTCTTTTGCAGTCTGGTAAGGTATTTTTTAGAGTTAGGATGAAGAGAGTCTCCATCAAGACAAGGGAGAGGGAAAAGCAGGGACCTAGACACAGACTGTGCACGACACAGGAGCCGACTTCTCGTATGACTTTGAGCAAGACCTGTAGCTTGTCTGGATATTTGTTTCTCATATCCCTGAAGTGGAATTATTGATATTTCCCTTGCAAGGCTGTTCTTAGTCCTCTTGGATAAAACCTTTGCGGGGATCAATTATACGGAAGAAAAGTCCTTGTAGCTCTGGCTTTTGGCATTGGTGCTACTTAGAAGTAATGCTAAGAACTGATTTTTATAATGCGCTAAAGTCCTCGGGTGCCTTAGGGAGTAAGTACAAGCAAAGGTAAGAAGTGGCAGTGACCCTACATCTTGTGTCTTCTTGATTTTTATGCTTTGGATTTATGTTAATTCCAGCGATCACCATCAAAGGAATTTGATAGTGGGAGGATCTGAACAGATTCTTTTTTCATTCTGTTTGTTGTTGTTACAGCCTGTTTAATTTTTCCTGTTGTGTTTCTGCATATAGACATAGTGCATATGACTG
This sequence comes from Fregata magnificens, assembly GCA_013389945.1. NCBI lineage: Eukaryota > Metazoa > Chordata > Aves > Suliformes > Fregatidae > Fregata > Fregata magnificens. Next base: position 238,637 of record WAAD01023287.1, on the reverse strand, counting down.
CATTCTTGGTGGGAAAGGGTGGTAGAGTTGGGTTTTAGCACTTACCATCCTATTTGAAATATTTTTTGCCTTCCTTGTGTTGTTTTCCTTACAGAGTAATTTGGATTATGAGACTATTCGGTGACACATTTAGGCCATATATATGTATGCTCTGTTTTACTTGCTCAATCAGTTGTCCTATGTTGAAATAGGAAGAATTTTAAAGAAGTTGCTAAAACCGTGTTGTTATCGCCATGCTTATCTCTAGTCAGGATAAATGGGGAAGTGCTAGAAAACAGGAAACTGCCGTCCGCCCTGAAAATTCACCTGTGTTGCTTTAAACCCACCTCTGGCTATATTTCAGTATATTCTTAGAAAGTAACAATTGCTGTGGTAGGATCCTTAGGCTGATCTCTCTGCTATCCTTGGGTTTGCCTATGCATGCACAGCTTGATATTTGACATTTCTGAGTGAGGGTGAGGCTGTAAGTCTAAGATAGGAGAGGATGTAATTGTGGGGGACAAAAGCAAGAAGTCCTGCTGGAATACCTCCTCGCTTCCGTCCCGTGTGGCCCGTTTCCAGTACTGCCAGCACAGGCAGGATTTCCAAAACTCCTTAAGGTTTGCTGCAGGCTCAGACCTTCCTCTGCATCCCCTCTCCGGGCTGTGGTTGTAAGCGATGCTGCTCTTGCAGGCAGATTAGGAGTTATTCCTCTTCCCAGCGAAAGACATCAAAGATGAAAAATGATTGTGCAAATACTTAAGTAATAACCTTGTCAGGGAAGCGCGACTGGTTCTATTTTTAGGATTATTGTATTTTGTATGAGAAAGGGCTGCAGTAGCCATAATGCATTTTAAATATTGAATTTCCCTTAAAATTTCCTATTTATTTGGCAAAAGGGATCTTGGAGTCTTGTCTGCTGGGAGAGGAAGTGATTATTTTTGCCTGTCCTCCTTCACCTACTTTTATAGATGTGCTTTCTATATCAAAGCTTGCTATTTTGTCATCCTCTTCATCTTTCCTTCAGACTCAGATGCACCTTCATTTGTTTCTGGAGAGAGATTACTTTTCCTGTTAAGAAAATGATGGGGGTTTTTGCTAAAACCCAGTTTGCACATGTGAGACGACTGCAGGACACGGGAAGCAAGAATTGTGGCTGTTGTGATGTACAAATAGCTCATGTGAGAGTGTAACAAGGGCCGTTAGTGCAGAGCAGAGCTGGAAACGCACGCTGGGGCCTTGGGAGGACCACGGCATCTCTCCCGGCTGAGGAGGTACCGGACAGAACAACGTGTCGTTTCCATCACGTTGAGGTGCTGACTTTAATGTGAACAAATGTTAGAAAATAAGACCAAGATTTGTATAACTTTTAGGCTTGCTTTGCTGTACCCGTGTGTTTGTTTTTATGCCCGTAGATTGTATTGTTCTTGGGCGTAAATGCAATACTTGTGGCTTAATGAAGCAGGTGGTTTGCGATGTGCAGGAATTTCCTTGGGCGAGTGCTGCTGAATCTTCAGTTCGTATTGAATCTCCTTGGTTTGTATTTAAAGAAAAAATGAAATGTGTTGTATCCTTGAAAATAACCTGTGCCAACGTGAGACAACCAATGTAGTGCTGTCCGCCTGAGACCGCAGGTGCACGGCTCCGTTTCACCCGTTGCACCTTAGAGCTTTCCTAGCGTGCGAAGCAGTCCCATAGGTACAATGAAACAGTTTTGCCTGGGAAAACTGGGATGAAGAGTATTACCTGGTAAGCTGGCAGTGTGCCCATTTGCTAATACGATAGATTAATTTAAATCAAGTTGATCTTACTGCTGATTTTAACTGTATTTACATCAAGGATCCCATATTGATGATTTAAAACATTTGATTGTAAACTTATTTTTTTTACTTTGTGCTTCTGTTTTCCTAAAAGAAGTTTGGTACCACCCTTCAAATATTAGTCGTAAATCATTGCCTTTCCCTTTTAAAATTAGAACTCCTTTATTTTGGCCCTTGCTTCTGTGCACACTTCTTTGAACAATGACATCTCATTAGTAATTTGAGATTCTTTGTTGAATTTTTTATTATGTAGGAAACGGAGAATGATACATTTCAATGATGATGCGTGCTAGTAACTAATGTCAGACTTCCCTTGGAAAGTGGAATTCAGTTTAATACAGTGTGGGATGCACAAGTGCTTACCTTAATAGAGCTACTTTCCGTTTGATGGATTCCTGAGAAAAACAGCAGACCTCTCAAAACAGACCGCGGTGTTAACAGCAGGCATGAATCGACAGGGTGGTTTCTGGTCACTGTAGCCTACATTTCCAAAGTGTTTGTGTGGTCCTGTCCCTTTTCTGCCCTGCCTCATCCCCACTGGCAAGGAAAGATCTCGGCTCCATCCTCTGACCGTCTCGTGGTTCAGCCCCCGTTGGCATCCCTGTGCTCGCTGCTGCATCCGCTGTAATTCTGCACAATGTGTACAGGTGGGAGACGATAGCTACCGCTGAGGAGTGCTGTCCTGGGGCTTGTGTAAGAAGATCCTGTGGGTAAGCAGAACCAGGACCTCCCTGTTTGGGATCCTCAGGTCCTGTAGAATAAGCCTTTTCTCCCTCGTCGTCAGGTAGATGATATCTTCAATGCTTTTGGACTGGTTCAGAAAACTAAAGGGCACGTGAAAGTGTGAACCTGTGTCAGCTTGTTTGGTGTAGAAGATGAACATCAAGCTCACTCAAATGAAAGATGCTTCTTTTTTTCTTTTTCTCCTCAGAGGTGTAAGCGCTCTCTTTGCACTTGGATTTTGCAGTAAATATTTTGCATCCCCAAATATGTATGTACCCACTTTAAGGTTTTTAATACAGGCTGTGTGAGCGGAGAGCTGAGCAGGACAGCGGTAGGACTGAGGTTGAGAATACAAGGCTGCATAAAAGCCCCACGCTTTGTCAGAAGGTGAGTATTTTTCTTACGCAGCAGTGATAACAGCAACCACAGAGAACGCAAAATAGTCGGGTGCCGTTCCGCTTTATTGACACCAGCGATTCTGAGGAGTATAAGCTGTGGAGCAGAAAGCAATTTCAGCATCTGTTTGAAATGCAACGTACAGATCTGTTTGTCGTGTGATCCATCTAACCATCAAAACCCAGCCGGTGAATTCGTCTAGGCTGATGGCTTGTTTCCTCTGCGGAGAGGCACTTCAAAGGCTGCTGTACAAGTGGTTGACATTCTTCTTCACAGAGACATGGTTGTTCCAGGAGATCCATTAATGCAATGATGCTTACAAGTTCTTTGGGAATTTAAGGGTCCGATTCTCATTTACACCAGCACGGAACCGGATAGGAATTATAATGACTCTGGCTTTTGTAGTCTGCGTACACGTCCAGAAGAAGAATTAATTCGATGGGTTTTGTGGAAATTAAGGTCAGGAAAGACTATTAGATCATCTGAGCTAATTATGAGTAAATTAGATGACGCAAATTCTGAGTAGTAAACTAAATACATGCTTTCAGTCCCTATGGGCTAAACTCTGTCACAAGTAAATGATGGGAGAGAAGAGTATTAATTGCTGAGTCTGCTTTGACGGGGCATTGCTGAAGGTTCACGTGAGCACAGTTCATGCTGCAGAGGAAGAGGGAAGGGGGTTCCTTCCTTCCTGGACTTAATCTGATACTCAGACTGATCCTGAGCGTGTCGGGCACGATGCTCTGGGGTGCCTGAGAAGAGGCTACTGCAGAGGTCACCCCACAGCGCTGTTGCTCTGTCATCTTTGTAGCTATCTTTTAGGTAGCTGCAGGCTGTGGTTAGATGGTCCTTAGCCTCCTCTTGGCCAGATGAAACAAGCCCGGCTTCCTCAGCTTGTTTTCCTAAGTCCCGTGCTGTACGTCCCAGTCACCTCGGTAGCTCTCTGCTAGGTTTTCGTCAGTCTGTTTAATGTTGCTCCTGGACGAGGGGGTCCCCCACCTGCCAGGTGCTGCCTCGCCAGTGCCAAGTTGGGGCCAGTAATGACTTCTCTTGACCCGCTGGCTACGTTCCGCCTAATGTAGCTCAGTGTGGGGTTTGCTTTATTAGAGTTGAGTGCACACGGCTGGCACGCGTTCATCTTGATATCTGCTGACACACAACCCCTTCAGCAGGGTTGCCACTGAGCTGGTGCGTTCGCAGCCTGTCCTCGTGTAACGGCTGTTCTGCTGGAGGTGGGCAACTTCGTACTTCTTGTTGAATCCTGAGACTTCTGTTGGCCTGGTCCTCAAATCTCTCAAGGTTTCTTTTGGTTTAAGCTCCGCTGGTCACGTCTGCAGATCAGCTGCAGGAATGGTGGTGGTGTTCAAGTAATTGATGAAGTTTTTGGACAACACTAGCCCAAGTATCAACCCCTGGCCGCCAGCTGGATGTTGAGCTGTTGATTACCATTCTTTGAGCGCAGTGGTCCAGATCATTTTAAAGCCATTTACGCACATATCTTTGATTGTAATGATTGCCTTTATATGTAGTTGCAAGTTTTTTATAGATATGTTCAGAGTCTCCAGAAAAAAACCCCAGAAATGTAAAATAGCTGGCTTGGATTACAGGATCCAAGATCAGGAGCGACTGACATAATAATCCGGTTGTAGCTGGAAACTGGCTGAAAAACTCTCCCAAAGCTTAGAATGGAGCATTTTGGAAACACTTAATATTCGCATAAAGGCACAACGCAATGGTGAGCCCATTGTTATTCCTAATAAATGTTCACAGTGTTTAATTGTTCTCCCTCTCCTTTTTAAGGAAGTCCCAGGAAAGAAGAGAAAACTACTTCTGGCAGGTTTGAAACAAGTGGAGACTTTGCAGGAGCTGTCTTTCAGGCAGGAGAACTGCAGGAAAGGGCTGACCAGGGTGGAGTGACAGTTGTCTAGCCTGATGCTAGATAACTAGTGGGTGGGAAGCGGGATAAGGTCTGAAGCTGGCAACTATAGGAGAGTTGGGAAAGAAGGGGAGGAAATGAGAGCGGTTCCAAGATGAGCGAGGAACCGTGTGAGGCCCCTCTTTCCAGGCAGAAGGCAGACAGCTGCCGGTGCTTTCCACCAAGCCAAATTTCGTGCCCAAAGAGAGGAAGCGCAGATGCAGGAGGATGAAGAGGAGGGGGAAGAAAGGTACGTGCTTCCACCCTTCTCCCTCCTGCATCCTCCTAGGGAGGGTGGCAGAGTCTAAGATTCATTAAATCTTGACAGGTCCTGATGTATGCTTGGAAAGCTCTTCTGTGTTGGCTCGGCCTTTTATCTGCTGAGCCTTCAGATGCTTACGTTTTATCTACTTCTGAACTTTAAAGAACTCCAGAAAGCCTTTCAGCCCAATTTAATATGGAATAAAAGAAAAAAGCATGGTTTGATTTCAGACAGAGTCAGTCAGGCAGCAGTTAGAAAAGTATAATTAGACTTGTAATTGGAATGCATCTTAGACAATTAGTTTTTGTGAATGTGTGTAATTTCGTCCAAAGTAAAGGATCAGGAGGAACTTGCTGTGAAAGGGGTTAAGGAATAACATGTATAATTTCTAGGCCCTTTGATGCTAGTGTCTGACACAGCACGTCCATCTTTTCAACGACAACAAAAATCCAACCTCCACAAACCTGTAGGTGAGTCAGGGCTTCTGCTCTGACTTTGTCTCCCAGTATTCATTCCAAGAACAGCCTTAAATCCGTGGGGGATACTATAGCAGCAGCGATTTAGCAAATCCCCCATTACAAAAAAAAAAAAAAAAAAAAAAGCCTGGCTGTGAGGAAACGGAGACCTGCTCCGTGGGAGTCCATTCAGCTTTTAAGGAAACTTCTGAGAAATGGGAGTATTTAAGGAGCTGAGCTGTGCTTACCGCAGTTGGATCCGGTCTTATCCCTAACACACGATGTACATTCTTTATGCCAAAAGAGACGCAGTGTCTTACCCGCGCGATTACGTAGTGGTAGTCGGGATGTTTTTCTTTTTGCAATGCTTTTGTCAGGAAAGGGGCAGCCGTTCGGCCTCAGAGGTCAGCCCAGGAAAAGGGTCTGCTTCACAGACATGTGTTACTCATTTGCTTGGCAATTTTGACATCGCTTATTACAATAGCGTGCAGCTGCTGGTTCCCAGTCTCTTGTTTTGGGGTAGGGATTGAATGGTAAGAGAGAAATGTCAAAACCTCTTACTGGAATCCTACAGCACCGCTTGCACATGTAGTGGGGTGTGCAGGGAATGCGTTCCCGAGACTTAACAGATTCTGCATAATTATGGTTTGCCTTTATAGCTTTAGAAAAGCAACTTCAGTGTGTTCGAGTCCAAAAGAATTGATCAGTGGTGCTTGTGACCGGCTGCACCTGGGTTTTACCATAATTCTCTGCCCGTTACTTGCGGTTCACAGTCTGCACTGTGCGTGACCCAAGTTTTGTCTGCACAGGCGTTGGGGCTAGTGATGTATTTTGTGGAAGAAGCCTGCAAAGGAGACTTGCAGCACGCCGTAAGGATAGGTGCAGTATCAGTCAGCTACAACACATGCAAACCCTGAAAGAGTAGGTTCTTATTTATTGCATTTTGGTGTAATAACAGTAGCAGTCTAACCGTATGATTAACAGCGAGAGTCCAAAAGTAGCAAGCTAATAAAATACTGCGCCTTCAAAGAAAAGCCTCAGCTTCTTGCAATTATGAAGTCTGTGCACCAGATAGATGGAGCTTCTGACTCCAGTGTTATTTGTGACCTACTTGGAACTGAAACGTTTTAAGAAACTGTTTGTTCAATACTCAGTTACTATTTTTTAAAAAATTATACTGCATTTGAGTTTCATACAATCCTGTGAGCATGGACTAATAGATAAACATTCTCTACAGAAAATTTAATCAGTTCCTGTTGTCTTAATTCTTTCTGCTAGCAAGTACTTGAGGTGTGCCTTCTTTTTCTGTTGCAAAGAACCCCCACCCCAAAACCCCATAACCTTTTCTGTCGCATATCTAATACTTTATAGAGCAATCACAAAGGATAGTAAGTTGAGTAAAACATACTGTCCTTGGCAGGATTTCCCTTATGACTAAATTCAATATGAACAAAGAGGACAAGGGCAAATAACTTCACTTATTCAGGTCATTTTTCATAAGAATCATAAAAGTTAGACAGAAAGGGCTATTACATTATCTCGCCTCTCTTCCATCTTGCCAGTTCTGGGTTGTTCTCTACGGTAACCTTGTGAAATTTTACTTGTCCAAATGGAAGAAAGATAATTTGCCTGCTGCTGATTTTTTTTTTTTTTTTTTTGAGCGGAAAAGGATGGATGGTTTTCTATCTGCGCCGGCAAATACTTCTTACGCTTCCACAAGGCTCGTTTTTAATTTCTGCAACTGTCTCCTCTTCGGTAGCTTTATGTTCCTCTTTTTGAGCACTGTGATCTTATCGTGAGGCATGTTTCCTACACTTTGGCCTACGTTTTTAATTCCACCCCGTTATTCTAGTTGTTCAAGTATTGGAATAACCCTGAGGCTATCTGTAACAATTTCACCCCATTGTGTTTCTGCCCTTCAAGTGCTTGCCCGGATTAATGCACGAACAACAGCGGATTGTTCTTCCTGTATAGTGGGAAATGTTTATAGTGCTCTTCAGATTAAAATAATTTAAAATCCTCTTAAAGATAGGGTTTTTTCCCCCCCAAGAGTAGTGTATTCCTGCCCAGGGAAGTGTATATAAGATGACTTAAAACCCCCCCAAACAATACAAACAAAGCCTCTTAGCAATGGTAAAGGAACATGAATAATTGGATGGAAGCTCGTCAGCGCAGCAGCTACGAAGCTGGTGCTGCATGGCTTTGTCGCAAACGTGTTTAACTCAACGCGTGTGTTTTAACTGCTGTGCAGCTAACAAGCTTCTCGCGTGCGTGAAGAAAGAGGTGGAATGTTTTTGAGAATCGTTGCTCTAAATTACAGCTGTATCGGTAGTGTTACCGTGACCAAAATAATACTAAAATTAATATAAGAGTTTGGAAGGAATTCACTTATGAGAAGTATATCTGCTTATCTGCCAGCTAAAAAAGTCACCGAGCCAGTAATTTCTTCGATGATTGCGGTGCTATGGTCATGCGGAGGTGCTGGTGGAACGGCAGATCTTGTCTTGTTTCCAAAAAAAAAAAATCTAGATTTTGACTATCGAGCAAATGTGTCTCATGTCACTGGGAAACCGGGAATCTGTATGGTTTGATGTAGTAAAATTGGTCGGCACAATTTTGGAGTGTACGCCGTGAGGTATCATCCTACACCAGCAGGTCCGGGGACCACACACGTGGGTCGTCTTCATCTCTTCAGCACCTCAACTGTAAATTGCTAGGGGTTGAATTTTGGAGGGAGAATAAGGGAAAGGAAGGTGGGCAGCTCAGTCTGGGGAGAATTAGGTGCCTTAGTCTGTTAGCATCTTAAAAAAGTCCCAGCATGTATCCTTAGCATCTTAAAAAAGTCTCAGCGTCCTGTATTTGGACCTCTCCAGCTTCTGTGGGGTTCCTGCATTACTGTAGACTCTTGGGTAATGTTAGGAAAATCAAGCAAGTCTGTCATTTGTGAACATGAGATGTATTGAGTGTGACAGGGAAAACAACTGAAAATTAGGATACACAGAATGAACATTTGTGAAAGCAACAGAGGATTCTTGAAGGCTGGTTGCATATCTTAATGGAACTGATCTAACGAAGGGAAATAAACCTTTGGTATAGAACAACGTGGCTTTTTTAGATAATTGATTTTTATGATACACCTATTTGATTATATTTTAGTCTGAAAGTTGATACATCTTGAGCTTGGGTCTCCTGCTCAGACATGTAAGAAAACAATGTTTTATGCTCAACAACATACATAATAGCCCTTCCTCTGTCTCCATATCTGCGTATCATGTCTTGATGCCAATCCTGGGCAGCCTGCATCCCGGTCCCCACGTGGGAGTGCGGAGCTGAGGGATGTTGTCTCTGCTCTCCGTGGCTCTGTGTTGAGAAGTTTGTCTGCCTTTCAAAATGGAAGAGGGGACTACGGTCCGTGGCAACACACAGTGGTTTTATTTAAAAATACTCCTTTTTTGGGAGAGTGGTTTAACTGTGGGGTGGAATAAAACTGTGACATCCTTTCTCTCCGTTCTCCATCAAATATGTGTATGTAAGGGTGACCATGTACAGACTTGCAATAAATTAATTTTGTTTGCAAAAGCACTGTGATTATATAGTTTCCTGCCAATTTGGCACAGGAAGACAAGTCAAATGGAATGCCTTCCCCATGAAAAGTCTTTCTGTATGTTTTTTTTTCCTATAGCTTGAACATAATAATCTGATTGGCAAACCTTTTTAAAAATGAATTGCATAGCTTATAGCGTGAAGTGATGACCTATACAGGAGCTATCATTTTGGCATATGTGGTGGGGAGGGGGAAGCAAACTGGGCTGCTAAGATCTGCTGGGTTGTCCTCTTCGGGAGACTGATGGGCTGCAGTGACCTGGAAGGCATCCAGCTTGTGTGTCTCCTTTGCTACCAGCGCTGCATTTCTTCATCTTTTAACTCAATTCCTGCTCTTGGTGGCAGCTGTTTAATTCTTCTGCCAAAGATAGTTTCGGGGGGGGGGACGACACAAAAACAAAAACAAAACCACCCAAAAACCTGCAAAGGAAGGAATTGTTTAGAATATTGGGTCTAAACATAGATGAGGGTGGTGATCGCTGGTTCCATTTTTAGCCCAGCTTCCTAAAGAAATGAGGCTTATGCAGCAGTGACATCTGTTAGCCTGCTGCTTCCTCGCAGATTTTGAGTGCATGGGCCAACTCCAACCAAATTTTGATTAAAAAAATAAGTTTAGCTCCAGGTTTTGATGTTTGGTGGCTGGTGACATTTGGGGAAGGGCAGACTTCTGAGCTCAGCGGTGATCTCTTTTTGACCGCCTGACTGCAGGCACTGGCAGTGGGGCACGGGAGGGAGAGGGGGTCTTGCAAGGCAGGGGAGCAGGAGAGGTAGAGGAGAACTGGGTACCTCGCTGGTGGGTGAGCTGTGATACGACTCTCAGGGTAGAGAATAAAAATGATGGGAAAACCAGGTTGCGGTTGGCTTAAAGAGTGGCCTCTCCTGTGTCACTAGGTAGGCTCCAACTAGAAAGAGATGTTTTCTCCTGCTCTGTTCCTACCTCTCCTTGTGCTAGCATGAACGTTTGTGGACAGGAAACCTTTTTGGCCATGTTATTTGGGGCTTAGATCAGCTTAAAGCAATCATGAAAGTGAAGCCCAGCGAGGCGGCGATGGGGGAAACCTGTTTGTGGTGCGAGTCATTCCTCCCGTCGCACAAAGCCGCTTTGACTTAACGAGCCTGGCTTTGGGCAGGATTAATCCTGCTGGCTGTGCAAGTTGAGTATGATCCAAGTGAGCGAGCAAGTGTTACTGGGAGAGGAGTATCAGACAGCACCTCAATATCAACCACGGTGGTTGAGCAGAGAAGTTGGTGGAGTCTGGTAGAGCCTCCCAGCTTGAGTCCTCTTGTTTTCTCTGCTGCTTTGTTCCACACCATCCACCTTCTGCTAATCTGCGGCTGGTGAAGACCACGTTCTCTTGCTTCCGCCCCCAGGCAGGCTTTGTGGGCACGCGTTCCTGGTTCCACCAGCTCTGGGAATGCAGCAAGGCTGTGTCTTCGGAAATCACAACCGACCTGGAGAATAAGAGCTGTGGCACTAGTTTTGGAGAGGACTTTGCCCCTGTTTGGGATCTGGTAGATGCGCAGAAATGTTTTCAGGGCTCTTAAGGCTTTTGTAATGGGGTGGTAAAATGCTACGACTGCAGACTTCTTTAAGATGCCCTCCCGCGGTCTACGGGGAGCTCCCGGTGGAGAGAAGTAAACTGATGACCTGGAAAAAGAAAATGAAGGAAGCAAGATTAGTCTGCTCGACAGGGAATGCCATTGTGGGATGTATTTTGATTCCTGTGAAAATACCAGCCTGAAAGACTTCATACAGTGAAATTCCGTGTTTTATAGTTGGAGAGAAAAAAAATGTACTTTGGGGTTTTTTTGTTTTGATTTGGGGTTTTTTGCCTTTTTTTGTTCCTGGGTGGGGAATCTGTGAGTGCTTTGGAGAGGCTATTCTGCGTGATATACTTTATTTAGCAACTGTCATGCCTGTTTGTACGATCTCTAGTGATACAGCCTGTCCTGGGAAATGCCTGAAATCCAGAATCATGAAATCTTGAGTGGACAGTTCACTGCTAATGGGCTCCAGATTTGCGCCAGTAGCACAGGATCAGTAACAAAAGGCTCTGTGTACCAGTGCCAAGTTGCCTGAGACTGTTCTGATTTTTTAAAGTTTTATTTCAGGTTTTACCAAAAGCAAAATCTGAGTTCAGCAAGGCAGGGTTTAGTTGGTTAAAACCAGCAAAAGCTTGTTTTATTTTCCTTGCTTGAAGGAAACCTTGACTATGGTATGCGTAACATACGCAGAAGCTAGTTATTTTTTTCAGCAGTAGATAAATTGATGTGAGAAAAAATATACAGTATTGATTTTTCTTTTCCTGTGGCTTTTGTGAGGTTGTTAATGCAGCAAGTACACAAGAGCACTCGTATGTCTGTCTGCACAGTAATCTCTAATAAATTGACTTTTTTAAAAACCATTTTTAGTCTGTAGTTTCAGTGACTTGATTTGTGGAGTAGCTGATATCTCCTGGCACATAATTACTCATTTTTGGGTTGTGTAAAAGGTTGGAGGATAAATTTTGATGCATTATCTGTAGCACTAAACATCTCTCCTATTACTCATACAAGTTTTTCCTGTCTTTGTCCTTATTGTAGCTGAGTAGAGAGGTTTTTAGGGATCATTCTTTTTCAGTGTTAAAATTTATAGTACAGACACTTTCTAGAGCTAATTCTTGTGCACCATGACATGGCAATGGTCATGATCATGGCAAGGGCAATGATTTATATTCAGGAGACCAACTATTTATTTCTCTCAGAGTCACCAACTGTGTAAACAGGTTAGTGACCATAATGTACCGTGACCTTTTGCTTCTTGTTTTCTTTTGGGAAAGAAATAAAAATGTGCAGCAGGACACGTGGCGATAATCGTATTAATGATAAAATGAAAGCAATTTGATAACATGTAACAGAATTTGACATCCAAGGAGCTGTCAGTCCGGTGGTGTTAATGATCTGAGGATGCCAAGGAAGGCAATGGGTAGATGCTGACATGCAGCTCTATGTTTGTGCATGGGTGGGTAATCGTGTGTGCTGGATGCCCAACAGAAGCGCTTCTGAGACCGATGAACAGGTAGGCAGATGGTGACGCTTACGAATCACTGACATTCAGGGACACTTTCTGTGCGCGTGTTGCTCTTTGTTCACGCTGTTCTGGGCTTGCGGTCAACATTTTGGGGTCATTAATACTTTCTTCCCATTATCCAGTGCGTGACTGCATTGTGTCAAATGTCTTATGGCCTTGCTGCAGGTATTTAGTGTTACCTAGGATTTGTTGTCCCAAGCCACTCATGTTTTTCTTCTTTCTATATTCTGTTTTCTCCATGTCTAAAGACTTGTAGGTTGCCAGAGTGGTACAGGGACTGCGTTGTCACTACCTACGAAGGGAGATTGATACCGATTGTGTTCCTCTGTGGTGGTTTATTCCAAATAACTCATCATCTTGACGGTAATTCAGCTATCCCAGGTCTCATTATGGTGATCCTTCCTTAACATGGCTCCTCAGGCTAGGAAAATCCAAGTGAGGATTTTCACTTCGTCACTGGTGTCCTCCTAACACACCACTTGTTCTTACCCAGTTTTCTAGTCTTTCATCTTGTGCTCTTCCTGTGGTGGTTCTCAAGATCCTGCAAAATCACCGATCTTCACCTGGAAGCCTTTATATGGAGAAAGGGAACATGGTATTTCCTCACTCAGAAGACTGTTTATCCTGTCCAGATAGGAGAATGGTTGCCTTGAGCTTTCAAAGTCTTACAGCTCAACTCGAATTGGTAGAAACACGAAATACTGCCTACGGTTAGAGCTGAGCTCAGACCAGCTGAAGAAAGACTGGTGCCCTTCTGTTAGCTGTGGAAAAAGGATCTCAACAAAAAAGAGCAGCAGTGAATGCAAGTTGTGGAATCTGGCTCCTTCTCCTTCATGACACATGCTACCACAAATGCTGCTTGTGATGCTATTGAGTTTACCTGGTCGTTTCCTTTTGTGTCCTTGCATCAAGAAAGAACCAAAGGCTCAGCCTGGGATTCTTTGGCAACTTCAGATCACAGCCACCCTTTGGCAGGAAGAAACTCTCTGAAGCTCAAGGCACCAAAGGTTTCACGAGCACGAGACATTGCCGTTGCAGAGAAAGAAGGAAAAACAGTTGCTATTCCAAACTTGCGCTACTTTGATACTTTGGCTCTCAAGGCCACAAGCAGACCATTTGCCATGTTAAGTCATAGAATCACAGAATCGTGTAAATTGGAAAAGACCTTTAAGATCATCGAGTCCAACCGTTAACCTAGCACTGCCAAGCCCACCACTAAAGCACGTCCCTAAGCACCACATCTACACGTCTTTTAAATACCTCCAGGGATGGGGACTCCACCACTTCCCTGGGCAGCCTCTTCCAATGCTCGACAACCTTTTTGGTGAAGAAATTTTTCCTCATACCCAATCTAAACCTCCCCTGGCGTAACTTGAGGCCGTTTCCTCTCGTCCTGTCAATTCTGGTGTTATTACACGGGATCGTTTTCCTTCCGCTGGCTGAGGGGCAAACAGTTTCTTTGTGAGTACCACTTGGACCTCACAAAGTCAGGAGTTTCAGGGTCTCAGAATAGCTTGCAATTTACCTTCCCTATGCAGTCAGTAAGACGCTTTCAATTTTTATAAGGTGATGCCCTTTTTTGACCCAGCAACGTTTGCCATGGGAGCGGCTGCGTGAAGAGTTCAGTGAGGATGGAGACTCCGTCACCAACGGTTTGTTCCCGTATTTTCACTTGGCTATGGGGCCAAATCTTTGAATTGCTCCCTGAAGATGATACTAGCCATATTATCTAGGAATGTTTTTTTACATACGTGTGGATGTGTGTATTTATACACCACCACCTGGTGCAAATGGGACTGTTCTTTTTATATGTTGTTATTCATATTGATCTGGGAAATACATCTGAATTAATACAAAATCTCATTGTCCCTTTATAACTTAAAAATGGAGGGTGCTTGACGTCTGGAAAGAGCTGTCCCTCATTTGTCCTTTTTCATAAAACAATGACATTAATATTTTTCTGGCTTCGGGGTTTTTTTAATATAATTTTCAGGAGGCCTTTTCTTGCTTTAGCAGGCAAATGCATGATCCGTATGGCTTCTGTTTTCCTGTTGTCTTTACTTTTCCTATACTTTCCTTTCTATCTCCCTCCAAGCTGTTGTTCTCACTTGACCGTTTATATTCCTCTGTGTTAAGGAGCACCACTTTGTGTCTCCTTTCCCAGTTGTTGAAAATCTCAGTGTGCTGGGTGCAATCTTTTGCAACAGAGTGTAAAGGGCATTAGGTTTAACTTTCAGTATTGTCGGGTTTTTTTCAGGACCAACAGTCCACCAAAACAGTGGCAGTTTTGTGCCCGACTTTCTCCTCCTTAAATTGCTGCAGTAGGATGTATTTTGTATTTGTCTGAATTTAACCCGATGACAAACTGCAGAAGATACTATGGTGCCGGAACAGCAAAGGCTGATAGAAAATGCGGAAGCCAAAAAGCCTGTCCCTCTGGCTTGAAGGGACACTAAGTCTGCTTGGAGCATGTGTTGTGAGATATAGAGTGAAATTAAGGACTTTTAATTCTTGCAAGTTCATGGCATTTCTTTTTTTTTCTGGAAATGCTGATCTTTATTTTTCACTTTTTATGTACTCTTTAGACAGTAATGGCTTCCACGGGAGGGACTTGTACATTTGTACGGTTGGCTTTTTATTGCAGTAGGCTTTTAGCAGGTCAAGGAAGCACACGTAGGGGGGCTCTTAAAGTGGACTATGAAATTATTTTGCTTAGCTTTGTTTTATCACTTCTTCGACAAATCTCTCTCTCCTCTCAGGTTGCAGCTTTCTAAGCCGTGCCAGCAAAAGCAAAACAGTAATGCTCTGCCAGCGCTGCTAACTTCAAATAAAGCACAGAGCATATTTAATTTGCATTTGTGCAGAGGCGCTTGTTGCAAACACCTCTCTTCTTGCCGTAGTACTCATGATTGCCACTGGTAGGGGAATGCCTGGCTCTGCAGATGATGAGGGTGCCGTGGATGTCATTTAGTTAGATTTAGCAAGGTTTTCTACATCCTTGTAGCCATACTGGGGAGTGGTGGACTACAAGATGGGTGGAAAACTGGTTGCAAAGGTCGGTGGTTTGATGTAACCAGAGGGCTGGTTACGTGTGGCCTCCCTGAGGATTGATAGTGGGACCAACACCTTTGAACATCTTTCTCAGCAGCTTGGTAGATGGGATAGGATGCACCTTTTGTAAATCGATGGGTGGAGCTGAATCGGGAGCAGTGCTTGTTGTGGTGGGCAGGGCTTCCCATTCAGAAGGACTTTAACAAGGTGGAGAACAGGACTGATAGAAACCCGTGAAGCTCAGCAGAGGAGTCCTTCACCTGGGATCGAATAATCCCATGCAAGGGGCTCCCTGGCACAAGAGGGGCAGTGAAACGCTGGAGAAGCCTCCAAGGTGGTTGCAAGCTGGAGTGCATGATGTTAGAAGAGGTGATGAGCTGGGTCTGCTCAATCTGGAGAAGGTTGCAGGGGGAACCTGGCTACCGCCGTTATCTTCATGTACGCAAAGGGGAGGTTACAGGGAAGAAGGTGCATGCTTCTCAGGGGTGTGGAGTGATAACAGCAAACAGACACAAGTTTCATTTAGGTTACATGTGGAGGGGGAGGAAAAGCAACCCCAACCCCTGCACTATTGCCTGAGGAAACATGGGAATCCCCATTAGAAAGATTTAGATTAGAAAGCACATCTGCCAGCAATGGTTCCAGTATTGTTCTTGTCTTGAAGCTGGGAGCGAGACCATGACTTTTTCCAGTTCTGCCTCTCTCATAACCAGCCTGTTGGACTTCCATGAAGAAAGTCTCACCTTCTTTTCTTATAAAGATTAAAAAAACCGCCAAACACCAAAAAACATCCTGAAAATATGTCGCATGCCTGTATTAATTGTACTTCTAGAACTGGACATCCTCTTGCAGTGCATCCGTATCTTCCCAGAGATGGGCACCAGTGTCTTAGTTTGTTGGACACGCAAGCCTTGGATTCAACTTGAAAATCTTCAGGGGATTATTTGCTACACATTTTTGCTGCACAGTGAAATACAGATAGCCCTTTTTCACTCCCTCAAGAAACGTTAAAGTCTATTTGGAGGAATAGAAGTGCAGCGCAACATTTAGTCATAAATTGAAGATTTCCAACACCATGTTGACTTAAAACATATGTTAGTGAAACATGTCTCTGCTTTGCAGACAATTTTTGTACTTATGCTGTGGCAAGCACATTTAAAACAAGCGTGCAAAATGTGCTGCCGGGAACAATCCAGCGGTGATGGTAGGGTCATTTAGATGACTTAATAGGTCTTTTTCTTTTTCCTAGCTATCTGTATTAAATCAATGATTCATATAAATTATGCCAAAGGGAATTAATTGTTGTTACATGGTATAAAAAGCTGCCAAACTAAGGGCAAAACCTTCATTGCAGTGCATGAAATAAAACGGAGCTATGTTATGATTGCTGAAAGCATGAAATGGCTGAACCTTTCACCCCTGCCAAACGGCGTGAGCTGAAACTGTTGCGAAGAAATTTTGGAAGCAAAGGTTTGGAGGTTGTGGCATGTTTGAAGGCTTTGGCACATTGGAGGTTCTCCAGAACATGCAACAAAAATTGAATGTGAAATACCCAGCTGAAGGAGAATGCTGTACTTTTCTGTTGTCCAGATCTGCAGAGGAATTTAGGAATTTAACTTCATTCAGTGAAGCTGGAGTTGAGTTGAGTTAGCTTGAGTTAAGTGGGAGTTGAGCTCCTAAATATCTTTGAGGGATTAGGCTGCAGTCTATGTAATATGGTTTATTTCTTATCTCTACAAGAGGGACACTGCTACCGTTCTCTCTTACAGAAACGTTATAAAGAAAAATACTTCAGATTTTTTTTTTTTTTTTGTGGTCAGATACTGCGAAGATGAGGCTATGTAGGTATCTTAATTAGATAGCTATGGGCAGAGTAATAGGCTTGGCTCAGAATACGTTCTCCAGGCACATTTTCGGGGCTGTTTGAAGATGAATTGTAGCTTCTCTGGGAGAGGGTACATCAAGGGCGCTTGAGCAGAAGATGGTAAGCTTTGATGCTGGCCGTTGCATGCTATTGCTTTGGAATATTTCTCACTGTAGTTAACGAAGAGAAAAAAAAAATGTCACGTGTTGCTTAATTTCAGTATGCACTTTGCACAAAATTGGATGTAGCCCTTTCCTAGGGAAGTTGCATTTTTAAATGGAAGAAGGTAATATAATGAAAAGAAAATGTGCGAGTGGAAGCACTGGCTATTGTGTAAAGGAGAATGGGTAAAAAATGCATTTTTAGGAATTGTTTGGAGGAAAGTCTGGGTTTTTTTGTGCAAGGAAAAGTAGTCTTCAAAGTAGGAGTCAGCATGGCAAAAACCATAGGAGCCGGTGGAAGGTGTAGGGTAGAGAGGGGGTCTAGGGTAGGACAGAGGAGGACAATTGGATTGGAGATGATGGCATGCCAGAGCTGATGAGAGCAACCTGGAGTAATTTTGAATGAGTACATGTGTTTATTAGAGTTGATGGGGAAGTTCAAGAGTACCATGACACACTAAAAACTTAGGAAATGGCATTACCGAAAATGGGGAAACTCCACACACTCTAGTTGCTAAATAATTAATAACAGATAATTTCTGGCCTGCTCAGTGACCTGACCTGATTGCAAGAAACGAAACGTGTAGGGTAAGGATCAGAGTGCTATTAGGCATGATCTTTGCTATGATCGGCCAGTAGTGGAAGAGTAGATGATTAAAGTCCTTTGCAAAAGCTGTTACAAGGCTGGAAGAAAGCTTTTTATTTTTCTCTAATATTAGCAAGATATTTTTTTTATCCATCTGCAGTATTCAAGAAGGTGAAATACTTGGGGGGGTTGTCCCCTATGATCTCTTTAAGAACTGGTGGATATTGCTGTAAATTTTGACTAGCTTTTTCACTGGCATTGCTACTGTAGTATCTGTGTGTCTCTGCGTGGCGAAGGGAATCAAGTGAAGAAAAATTAAGTCTATGGTGACAGATCGCTAATGACTTCCAAAGGAAGGAGAGATTGGGACTGCTTTGAACAAGTGGTTAATAGACCCTGGTGAAAGAAATGTTGACTTAACTCGTTTTTAATTGCTTTTAAGCTTATTTAAAAATGAGTTTGTTATTGAAAAGATAAGTAATTAAAGTCCTTGAAAAATTGTGGTGAACTTTGGAAACACCGTTACGGAAAAGCAGTTACCCACCTTAAAATTATTTTTATTGCTACCTAATCTGTATGAGTAGCTCAGTTAATTACTTGATTAAGTGTAGTTCAGTGCAGGGATGCTGCTCAGATATGTCAACATGCTTTGGGTATAATGGAAGACAAAAGATCTGATAAGTAGTCAATTGTTGCTTTAGGAAACTTTATGGAGAGCTAAAAAAAAAAAAAAATCACTTTTGTGAAATGCTTTTTTGACCAGAACTCCTTCTCCCAAGACATATGGGACAGCAGAACTGGTTGTAGTTTCTAGAGACAAAAGGGTTGCTCGCAAAATCATTTGGTCAAGACATAGCTTATATTGGTAAACCAATGATTTCATCCATGTAGCTTAGCTGTTTTTTCAAATAGAAATAACTACAGTAAGAAGTCTCTTTGTCAATACAATAATCTGCAAATTGATTTTGTTGTCATGAGGACAGCGGAGAAAAGATCACACCTCTGCCTTGTGTAGCTATATTAGCAAAACAACATGAAGAGATCAAGGTCTATTCTTAACCTGTAATTTTATTTTGGAGTTTGACTACAAGCCATTAGTTGGCTTTACAGGACAGGACAAAGTATGGATAAAACCATCAGAAGCGGTGAGAGAGGGGTGTGCAGGTCTTGTTCTATTGTTTTATTTCACTGTCCCTAAAAGAGAGTATTCTGCTTGAGAAATAAACGTTTTATTTTGGAAAGCACGTCTTTCTTTGCTGGAAATATCTGCTTTTTCTCCCAAGAGACAAGCCTCCACTGGGAGACTTCATCCAACATCCTTTGGGCGTGTTAAAGGAGCATCAATGAAAACCAGATTCTGAAAGCCAATCACAGAATGGTTTGGGTTGGAAAGGACCTTCAAAGATCATCTCGTCCAACCTCCATGCCATGGGCAGGGATATCTTTCACCTGGTCTACAGGTTGCTAGACCAGGAGATTCCAAAGATGGAGACTGCACCTTCTCTCTGGGCACACCTTCCGCTGCTGCTTAACCCCCAATATGAACTTATTTCTACCTTATACCCAGCTGGAATTCTCCTTGCTGCCACTTGTCCCTGTGGCCTCACTGGGCACCTCGAAGAGCCTGGCTTCGTCTTCTCTGTAGGTACTTGCAGGCACAAAGAGGGACCCCCAGAGCCTTCGTTTCTCCAAGCTGAACAAATCCACCTCCTGCAGCCTTCCCTCATGTGCTCTGGCCACCTGACCATCTCGACGGCCCTCCGTTGGACTCTCTTTTGTATTGGGGATCCCAGTACTGCTGGTTTCCAAGAGCTAGTGTTTCAGACGAAGCTTTAAAAGTACCAAACCAAGGGGAATAATAACTTCCTGTGCTGTAAAACCCAGGATGTGGTTGGTGTTCACACTGACTCCCAGGCCAGTTCTGGTCTGCCAGGAGCCCAGGTCCTTTCCTGCAGAGTTGCTCCCCACCGCATGCTCTTGCGTGGGATTGCTCCATCCCAGGTGAGGGACTCTGCAATTGCCTTTGCTGAACCTCCATGAGTTCCCTGCTAGCCCATTTCTCTGGCGTTACAAGATCCCTCCAAATGGTAACGATTCCTCTAGTTTATCCTTAATTTGATATGCTTTGTGAACTTAATAAAAATGTTTTCTATCCTGCCTACAAAGTTGTTGAGAGAGCTGTTAAAAAGTATTGGTCCCACTTGAGCCACAGACAACCACCTTCTCGGTCTGACAGGCCAGCCAATTTTCCATGCATCTTGTAGCCAAATTGGGGAGCTATGAAGGGAATGGGTAGATTACAAGGATATAATGGTGGGAGACCATGTGGAAAACCTTGCTAAAGTCGAGGTAAGTGCCACCCACTGTGCTCTCATCATACGCAGAGCTGGTCATCCCCCTGCCAGAGGCAGTCGGGGTGTGATTGCTGCCATCCTTCACATTTGATATTGAAAGGCCTCGCACTGATATTGGCCACCTTCCTCAGCATCCTTGGATGTGTCCTGTCTGGTCCTGGGGACTTCTGCATCCCCGGCTTATTTAATTAGTCCTTAATTTAGTCCTCTAGCCTCTATTGAGGGTAGCACCTCTTCCTATACTCTGCTACTAGGCAGTGTATTGAGGCTAATTATTCTGATAGAGTTTGGAGATTTAAGAAAATCCTTTTTCAGAGACGGACTGTATAAATTGAAGTAGATTAATAAACTAGACTAGAACATAATGCCGTTTTCTATTCTAAACATAATAAAGTGAAAATCAAGAATGAGTGCATTTGTCTCCAGCGTGTATTTTTCTGGATTACAAAACATAGATGATGTATACAGCAACGTTTCTTTGTAAACTGGCATGTTTGAAAGACTGGCCTTATAAGAATTAGTCTTTTTTTAAATAGAGGTAAATATAAAAGCAAACCAGATCTCACTCTGTTTGTTTAAGTCTCTCTTATCTGCTGATGTGAGCTCAGATTAGCGTGGCTGACTTAAATATCTTGAATCCGCCCATCCTGCCGCTGTGTCGGCTCCCAGCTCTGCACCTGAATCCTCTCCGGCGCTGAAATCCAGAGCTCAACAGCAGCAGGCAGCTGAGCTGCCCAGGCAAAACGCTGCTGATATTTTGGTAGCAGTTGTCCTTTTACCAGTCTTTGGCTCTAAACGCAACCCCTCCAGTTTTCCAGTGGATTAGACTTTTTTTTTTAATCAGTAACTGGCGAGTAAGTAAAAATGGGGTTGGGATTTGCTGCTTTTCCTAATCTCGCTCTGTCCTTCTAGCCTTGATACGGTATCCTTCAGTCGGGGAAGTAATTCTGACAATATAGTGGAAGAAGTTATGTAAAAGGGAGATGTGGCCAGGGTGATACTCAGCAGATGAATACTGACATTAGTCACTTGTCTTTCTTGCAAGCCAAGACAACGGGATGTTCCTGGAGGAAGGATGATGCCCAACTTTGCCAGTTGTAATGACTTCCGTGCTTTTCTTACATCTCTAGTTCACACTTACATCCTGTATGTAAAAAAAAAGGTGGCTCTGGGTGATACTTAATACTCTTGCGTTTAAAGAACCCTTTAATTTTAGAAACTCGTTGCGCGCCTTGAGATGTTGAGTCGCTTGTGTATCTTGACGTTGACTTTTCATGGGTGTGCGTGACGTTGCTAGTGAAGCGTGCGTGCGTGCTCCTGTGCTGGCTGGGGAGCATGCTGCTTCCAGTCCCTTTTCACCCTCTTCCTTCAAAAACTCTCTCTCCCCTCTAGACTGGCCGAAGTCATCGCTGGTCATCCCCAACCTGCTTCCACCAGCTGGACAGGGCGAGTGTCAGGGATGGGTCTTTGCTTGCCCAGCTCTTGGCAGGAGCAAGCTTGGGAGGTGCAAGCAGTCCTGATAGCCTTTCTCTCCTGAGCACCACCAACGGGCTGCGGTGTTTGGGGAGACCGGGGCTGAATTTCTGCTTGTGCCGTCCTTTTTGCTCCGGGCAAATTCTCTTGGCTGCATCTTGTATTTTCTTCCTTTGGGGTGAAGCATTTTTCTTGGGAGTTTCACTCCTCCTCTGCCGCCTGTTCCCGTTGCTGGGCTCCCTTAACTGTGCTGGTACAACTATCTGAGGGGCCATATGGCGAACCAGATCAGTGAACAGCAAAAAAGGTTATTTTTAACCCAGATCAGTTCACTAATCTGGTTCACTGTACAGCTCCGTAGCAGTCGTGTTGGTACAAAGGCAACTGGCAATTTTTGAGGGGAGGAAAGACGGGAAGGCGCTTCCAGCCAGTAAAGTCCCTGCGGTTTCCTGCCATGTTTTCTGCCTTCCAAAATGATTTCTTTCCATGCCTTTATTTCCTGCTAGGTATTTTCACAGATGTTTTGGCTTCCAGTTCCTCCAGGTGGATCTAATTTGATTTTTTTTTTTTGCCAGTAACTCTGGTTTCTCAGGGTTTGTTTTTGGTTTGGGTTTTTTTTTTTTTTTTTAATGTGCCCTGTGAAGAACTGAACTCTGCTCCATTCTGGATAATCTGTGCATACTCATTAATATCTTGCCCTGTTTTTCCTTAATTGAGATACTAAACGCATTAGGCTCTATGACAAGTGTCTCTGGAATCCTCCCTATGGTATCTCCTTGCTCCCAACTCAATACCACACCCTTTATTATTGCCTTTAAGTTATAGTCCTTTAATTATCTTCACTGTGTGAGTAAAGGTGTCTGAATTAACTTTCAGAATGAAGCACTGTCAATGCTTTTCCCAATGTCCAAATAGATTGTCTGCCATGTTCTCATTAATCCCTCCTTTGCAATGCTGTGAAGGCTTGTGTTAGAATGTTTTTCTCGGATTTTATTTTACTTAGAGGTAAAGGTCAAACAAGGCTGCTATTACTGTAAGGTTTACTTTTATTTTTAAGACAATGGCTGCATATATTTTTTTAATACTGAAACTTCCCTGTGTTTCCTTTTGAAGGTTGAGTGTCGTCAGTAGTGCAGTAAATTGTTTTCTTCAATTAATATTAATCTTATATAATTAAATTGTTTTCTTTTGCCTACAAAGTCATCTGTGACTTAGAAACCTCTAAGTGTCTTAGAATATATAAATTGCACATGAGAGAATAACTAACCCAGAATCAATACTTTAAGAACCGGTTTTGAAAAAATTGATGAAAACAGGAGGTAAGTGACTTCAACATCTACTTTTGAAGAATTTTTCCTGCTGGAATTAGAAAAGTGTTTGTTATAAGGACAAGCCCGTGTACAAGGCTACGCAAGCTCAGTGTCGGCCCTCCCTGCTGCCCCAAGGGCCGTTTATTCTCTAATCTCAGTGAATTTAATTTTATTTATTGGAGCCCAGGAGATCCCTTTCCATTTTGCTGGGTTTGGATACTCAGAGGGTTAAACACAAAATATTGTGGAACAGGATTTAAAGGAAGATGCCTGGCCCCGGTCAAGCATCATTAGACCTTATCCAGTTGGATTTTAGCTCCTAATGTTTTTCTCTTCCTTCAAAAATCCCAGTCTCGGTGAATGTCCTGATGGATGGCCATGCTATTCAAGGGACTCAAGCAGTACGGAAGGGTTTTGAGACGGAAAATTGGCTCATGAGGAAAGTTTTGCAGTGCTGTCCGACTGAATAACATTATTTTCTCAGTGGAGAATGCTGTATTTTTACTCTCCAGCGTGTCAGACACTTAGTGAATGTTTTTATCTTCATTGGATAAGTAGTTGTGGAGTGTATTTTTAAATGAATTATGCTAACACGATTTTATCATAACAATCTGCAATCTACCAGGGCAGGTTTTTTAATCACCACATTGTAATTAATTCTTAATCTATTTTATAATCCATGTACCCAGCTCCTACTGCTGGAGTCCAGTTTTATTGAAAGAAGAACAGAAGTAATGGATAAGAAAGGGGAGTTATAGAAGAATAAATAAGATCATCATAATAGTGTAGGTACTAAAAGAAAAGCAGCAAACTGAATTTTGGTCGTGGGAGGGGAGGATAGAATTAAAATGAAAAATATTGTTTTGCTGCTTGAAATACCACATGTAGTTGATGAAGATATTAGGGAACAAGTTTTCTTACTAAGTAGCTGCAGTAATCTTGTAAGGAAATGTTAAGGGACTTAAGCTTTTTCACACCAAGGAGAAAGTGGGGGGGGGGAAGGACTTCATTATGGAGAAGGCTGCAGGAACCCTGTTAGGTTTCTTTGCTTAACTTGGTAGACGTAAATTGCTTTAAAAGGTAGAGCATATAATCGAATAATTAGGAAATTAGAAGTTAACGGGAAACTTGTGCAAAATGTATTCTATGTGAACTAATGAATTTATTCAGCAAGTTGGGGCAACTTTGGCTCTAGAAAAGGAGTTGGCAAGGGTTGGTAGGAGGTCAAATGTGGTAAGCAGGAGCTGGCAGAGTCTTGACTCTCAACTGAGATGGTTTTCCACTTGCAGTTGCAAAAATCTGGTCTACAAGCAAAGAAGGCAAAAATCTGTGAGGACTGAAGAGAGAAGGTTTAGCAACATCCTGTATCTCTAAAAGACCCAAACAGGACAAACCCCTTGCCACCAAGAAACAAGCACCTCCCAAACTTGATAAGGCTTCCACGTAGCTTCTTCATGCATTTCAGCTGGTCAAAGTACCTTCTTCATCCATCTGAGATGGTCAAAGTACCTTCTTCATCCATCTCAGGTGGTCAAAGTACTGTCTTCCTACATCTCAGCTGTTTGTGGCTGGCAGTGCCCCTGCCCGTAGAGGGGGGTGCCTGGCGGCTGAGTGGATGAGGATGGTTCCAGCATCTCTTCCAGACCCTCTAATATCCAGATCATAACTTTAAAATAAAAAGAGCAATAATACTTGCCAAGCATGGAAGACTTTTCTAGCTAGTGAATATTCCTTCTTTTCTTCTCTCCATATTTCATTTCAGGAAAAAGCGTGTAATTTTTTCAGGCAGTCCTACCTACGGTAACATTGTCAGCTCAGTAACTGGGGGAGCTGGTGCTCTACCTTTGCTAAAGGGGGTGGATTCCAGCTTTCCATTGGTGTTTGCCTTGCCTGAGCTTGCTGGTGTGAGATCAGCATTTGGCTTCCCGTGGTGCCAAGGGATGATGGTGATACCTCCGTCAGCTCTGAAACTGAGCCTGCAAGAGACCGCCGGGGTGGCTGGAGTGGGAAAAGGAAACCTGCCTCTCTCGGTGAAGGCAGGGTTGTTTTTTCTGTATTCTTGAAGTCTTTGCTCCCTGCTTCTTTTCTTTCTTGGTTCTTTTAATAGGTGGAGCGATAAGGCCAGTTTAGACCTAGAGACAACCAGGAAAAAAAGAATGTTAACACTAACAAGGAGAGTCCTCTTCTTCCCTAATGCTCTTCCCCAAGGAAGCAGTAATAATATTTACTTGATAGGGACTTGTGTGCTGGATAACTGCTCCTTTTGCTTTCTAGATGCTTCACGTGAAAGCTCCAGCTAGCTCTTCATGGAGTGGCACATAGTTTCTTCAGGTGTGTACTGAAGGACTTCTAACAAGTTGCCCAGCGTTTTTAGATGGGTAACTAAAAATGCCGTGTTACAATTTAAATGTCCACCCTAGATACGTTGTATGCCTGCTGGTCTTCAGCACTAAAATGAGTTTATTGCCTTTGCTTGCTTTTTTTCGTTGTTAACCTACAGAGAGGCAAGCTTTTCTCTTCCCTTTCTACCTGCTCCTGTCCTGCATGAAGGTGACTTCTGCAGATTTATTCAGCTTTCCGCAAGAGGCTGAGGTTTCTCCAGTTGCTGCTCCTCTCCCGCTGGTTTCAGAGGAGCAGGGTTTGCTGGTAGAGCCGCACCAGCACGCTGTACGGGGGGGCTTTGATGGCATCGTGGGGTTAATCCTGGATCACACTCTTGATGAACGTGGTCATGCCAGCAGAACTTCCCAGTGTTGTGCTATTTCCCTAAATTTTCCAAATTAATACCTCCTCGCATGTCACGTTTTCCCTCTTTAAAATTTATTTGGTTTTTCTCATTCTGTAACGAATGTCTTCGTACTTCTACTCAAAGGCCTTCTACTCGAAGGCCTTGATTGGGACTGACTGCGTTTCCGCAAATATGTCTAAATTTTGCGTGTGTATGGCATCGCTGTGGGTAGAGAACGGACTCCAGCTGAAGAGGGGTAGGAGATGGGGGTATGGCACGAAGCAAGAGAGCACAGTGACGCAGCTGCCATTGCATTTATGTCTTGCACCTTCTCACGCACTGAAGTTAAGAGAAAGATCCATGTGAAACTAGATTTCTTTTGTGTTAGTACTCGTTTGAATGAGTTCTCTTGAATTCTGACCATTTACGACTGGTTTTTGAACGGTGACTGAGGGCAGCGATGCACGCGTAGGCAGATGGATAGTCTCCACCTCTGTGCAGCTCATCCCAGCTTCTTTCTGCAGTAGCAGCATCCAGTTATTATGAACCTAATCGTTTTGACTTCTGGTCAAGGAAAAACAGAAAAAGGACCAAACTCCCCTCCCAAAAAGGGTGATTTTACTGAGTGTCTGTGCGGCAGCACAATACAAGAAGGTCTTGATGCTGTTGCAGCTAAAGAAAGATCCCACCGACAAGGTTAATGGGAGGTGGGTACAATACTTCTCTCTGCCTCTTTAGCAGCTAGAGACGAACAAAAAGGTGAACTTTCTGATAATCCCCTGGCATTAAAGGTCGCTGCAGTACTGTCCTCCTCCTAAACCGAGGTGGTGCCTGGAAACCCTCGTGTATTCGGCGCACGTGGCGGTGTTGGACACGTATGGGGAACCTTTAGTATTTGCGAAGCAGAGCTTATTGACTTCCTTGGCCATACGAGTGTAAAGATGTAAAAATATTCCAGAACTTGGACTTGAAGCAAATTTAGCTATCAAACCAGCTCTGCTAAATGAAATAGTAATGGCAAAGGCATCAAGATTCGAGGTGTAAAAGCAGTGGAAAGAAGGATCGTTGATCCCGTGGTTGATGCTGAGCCCCATGTAGCTGGCAAGGCGTGCTTTTCATAAAATTGCTAAAGGGTGGAGGAAGGCTTGGGGGAGGTGGTTTTCTCCTCCATTTGCTCGGGCCCAGATTATTTTCTGCTTCTTTCTTGCCACAAAAGGAGTCATTTGTTTAATTTTACAAAATGTTACTGAAGCTGTTGGAACTGAAACTGCAGCCCACGTCTTCTTGATAAATGACTGTGTGTATTCCTGGAAGGAAGTTAAAACGGGGCTGTGTTATATTTGGTACCTCTCGAAGCACTGAGGCTACTTTGAGTACAGAATGTGCTCCAAGAGAGACTAATTTGCACTGCAGAGCTTGATGTGATGAGATTTGTCAAGTCGTCGTTTCTGCTGGAATTCACTTACGCTTTCCTCTCTCTCCTGAAGATGTTTGCTTATATATTTTAGAGTTATGTCTTTGAACTGGGGGACCACAAAGGCAAGTCAAAAAGCCTAAAACCAGGATTAAATTCCAGGCAATGAATATGCTTATTGTAAGGTGGAAATACGGAAGTCAGGCGCCCATACGACAGGTGGAAGAATTACTGAGCCGTTTCCCCAAGTGCGCTCGTGCTCTTGGTAGCAACGGCGTTGGGATTATCTGGATGTTTGAGCATCAGCAGGGTGGGTTTTGCCTTCTCTCCAAGGATGCTATCTCAGATGGTATGGTGGTGGTTTCCTGCAGTAGGCGATTCCGGGAACTTCAGTAAAAAATTAAGATTTATCTTCAACCACCCCCCCTCCCGTTTGTTTCCGATTTCATGCTGTTTCATTTGCTGGGCTTGAAGGGCCTCTTAGTGTAACGCTGCAGGGAAAGGCGGGATGGATCGGCACTCCCAAAGAAACTCTCAGCTGTTCTACCGGATTCGACGTTTTCTGCGTCCTGTTTTCTCCCCGAGAGTGTTTCTTCAGTGAATGTAAACTAATACTGAATCAGTGGTTACAAGCAGTGAAAAAATATTTAATGTAAACCTTTTGGTACTGGGTTGGTTAAAATAAACAACTGTTATAAGGAGCACTGGTCCTGGCTTGTGAACAGTAGGTTTTCTGTTCCTCTGTATAATGCATAAAGCATGCGGAGCTGCTTGAGAGCTTTTTTTTTTGTGTGCTGTACTTTATTTTGAGGTATTTCGTTTTCAGTTCTCTGAGCTTTTGTGTCAGCTGGGAAGGGAGGGTGTAGGAGTAACGTGTAAAACTTTGTTTGGCCTGTTTAGTCCCAAATCCTGACAAATAGCTGGTTAACAAGTATTTAAATCATAGAATCATAGAATCATTAAGAATCATTAAGGTTGGAAAAGACCTGGAAATGAAAGCTTGAACTTTGTTTTCTCCCTTTTGAAAGCTGAGAAGATCCTAGCTCTGATTTCATCTGCTCCTGATGCTGTTTGTTTCTAGTTTCTACACAATTCTTCAGCAGAGCGTAGGCAAAGCATAGCTGATGTAGACTTTGGGCAAGACGCGCCATGTGGATATTCCACCTAAAGTCAATGAGCTGAAGCGTATAGCTGCAGAAAGATTTCATGAAGGTGCAGATGTTGAATTTCTGCTGTCTTTCTCCCTATACCTATGGTGATGGAAAAATGCATCCTTGGTATTTTTAGGTGGAAGGCAAATTGAGATATTTATGTGTAAGAGAGGTGCGCTAAATATGTGTATCTCTTTGCTTAACGACAGTGGGTAGGAAACGTGAGTGGCAGACCATTCGCATCACTATCTTTTTTGCGACTGCCGGTCTTGTAGCCAGCTCCCGTATCCCTTCCCTCTCCTCCTCTTATCCTGCATCTCCATCGCTCCTCCTTTTTTGACTGCATTTCTTACATGTACCCATTCCTCCTTTTGCTCCGGTGGAGATAAGGACCACTCTTTGCTAGAAAGAGCCGTGTTTTCTGTCCGACAGGTTTGCCCGCGGAGCCTCACAGGTCTCTCTCTTTCTCTCTGTTGGTTGCTGCTGCAGAGCTGTGGAATGCTGTGAAGACTCACTGCCCTGCAGCCGTAGGCAGACTCCTCTCCGGATTATCTCCATCCGAAGGAAGCTCGTATCCAAGAGGTATTGATTCATGTTTTGCCTGTGCCCTGGAATTGTAGCTCTTGAGTTTAGATACTCCTCCAAAGACCTTTTTCCCTACTCCCTCCACGGACAGAAAAGCTTTGGATGCCACGGAGATTGCGAGTGTTGATTAAAAAGTGTTGGTGTTTGGTATGGGTCGGACCCTTGTTTATATTAAATGAACTTCGGTACAGAATCGCATTACATTTTAAAATAAGCAGGTAATTTCTGGGTCAAGAAATGCATAAGCTGAAGCTCCGGCAACACTGTTTGTCTAGCGTATTTTATTGTGTTAATTTATAAAGTTAATAAACCTAAGGTAATCAGCAGACTGGAGTAGAACACGCAGTAGGTATGTGCTGCTCCCATAAAGAATTGTGAGCATCAGGGTTTTTTAGTGTTTGTTAGTCTTAATATCTTCTTAGTAAATAATTTATTTTTGTTTTATATTAAAAAGAAGACAAAAAGTAGTTCTTGTGTTCACTAGCTGGGTAAAAATCGGTGGGTTGGCAAAGGCATGATTCCCGGTATAAATCTGTCATTTGCCTGTAGACAGGCAAATTATTTTCTAATAGTTTATGTTGCAGCCTTTCATAAAAGAAAACTAGAGACATTTTTTTAAAATATAAACTTTGCAGTGTAATGTGGTCTGTAATTTGGTTGGGGCAGGTTCTATGTTAACTATTTTTGTATATGGTGCCTAGCATTACGAGACCTGAACGGGTCAAGCCCTCTAGGCATTTATATGTAAGAAAATCAAATACGTTATAATAGTGGTATAACATGATATACAGCTTGCTATTAAATACGAACATACCACTTCAGGAAATCCCTGTGCTGCACATGGTTAGGGCTGGGAAGTATGCTGGGCAAATGTCACTGTATGCCTGCCCTGTGCTTAAATTTTCCCCGAGGTATTCACACTTGGTTGCTGCAGAGAAGGCACTGGGATAGCTGAAGTGTCAGTCTGACCCAGTCCAGCTGTTCTTGTGCAGGAGTACAGAAAAACCAGGGTTGAGTCTTTTTTTTTTTTTTTCCCCCTTTTATATGTTTTGCTGCTTGCTTAGTAACATAAACTTTAAATGTCAGCTGCCAGGATACCCACTGAGTGTTCTGCTCCTACTCAAGTCAGATTTGCTGAAAAACAGATGCAGACAGAGAACAACAGTGCTGACGGGTGCTCTCTGCTCTTGGATCCACTGCACCGCACCAGGATCGAACATTTAGGCATGCTGTGACCCTTGTCCTCCCAATATTTTAGCACGCAGAAGCGCTCCAGGCCTGCTTTGGGAAAAACCTGTCCTGATTAGATGCCTGCTCCTTGGGTACGGACAAAACCAGGCTGTTGTTTCTTCCTCATCCCACCCTCAGCAACTCAACCTGTCTTAGGTGGGATGGGACAGAAAGTGCCAAGCGTTTCAGAAAAGCTATGCTTTGTCCTTGCTTGTGCCAACCTTGAAGCAACAACGATGGCCCACTTCCATCTCCCTCTTCCCCTTTTCGTTGAGTATCATGCTAGAGAAAAGGATAAAGGAAAAAAAAGGGACTTGGATGCTGCTCCTGTCCCCTTTTTCTGCACACTGCCTCGCATTATCTGCAAGTTGAAGCAACAGTAGGAGACACAGTTGGGGCTATGCTGCTTTTTCTGGGCCTGAGAAACAGAGGTCCAGGGCTGCAGAAGGAAGAGAGGCAAAGCCAAGGGTGTGCATTTGATGGGTTGTGAGGTAGGGAGAAGGCAGAGGTGGGCGCTGCGTTGCTCAGACTGGAGAAGTGGGACTGGCATTGTTGGAAGATTGGGAAGACAAGATGTTTTTTCAAATGAGAATATGTTGTTAAGCGTTGGCGTTGCATGAGGAAGAGAGCTTCTGGTCCAAGGGGCTCCTGGTCCGGTTCAGCTCCAGATTAAGAAATTTAAGCTTTGCGCGTGTTAGGTGTCTGAGCTCCCAGCCTGGTCCCTGGAGATCTCGAGAGTGGAATTGATGGAGCCTGGGGAGATTTGGCTGACTAGCTGCTGATCGTCCTCTTCAGGCTGATTGGAGTTGCTCTCCAGGCTGTGACTGCCCTGCTTGGGATCTCCACCAGCCACTTCAGACATTTACTTTTTGGGTGTCTTTATCTTGGATTGAACCGCTCCCTTTTAGACTCCTGATGGTAAACAGTGTTCAGAAATCAAAAAGCGGAAGAAATTGAGTTAAAGTCTTGAGTGTGTGTGTGCCCGACCTCTTAACTTAGTTTACTTAGGTTATTTCCTGCTCGGGAAGTACCCCGCTCCCCCAAATCCGAAGTGGAATTCCAGCAATTAAATAGTTAATCACTCTGTGTGTGTAAAATCCATATGTACCTAAAAATACCTCTCTTATCTGTGTAATGGTGTGGTTTGAGGTAAATACTTTTAAACGTACTTTTACAGTAGGCTGGTTTTTATACAGTGTGCGTGAGTGGAATTTGGTGTGTGGTTAACAGGGCCTGGACTTCATATATTTGCTCCGCTCACCTCAACATTTCTGAACTCATAGGGAAAATTTCTGATCTTTGGCATCCTGGCCATTTATGCCAGTTTGGTGGGGTCCATTTGGTGGTCTTCGCTGGGCTGGGAATGCACCAAATGCAGAGATGAAGTGAAGCGTCTTGCCAGCAGGTGATGGATACTTCTCTGCTGTCGGGGCACGACTATCACTTCATGATTTTCTTTTCTACTGCATGAGCAAATCCTTTGTTTACAGATCTTACGTTTTCTTGAACTGCCAGCTCTGTTTGGGAGAATAAATTTCCTTTCAGAGAACATATGATATGGAAGGTGATTTCTGTCAAGCGAAGTTATGTACTGCATCCAGCTCCGGGGTCTCCAGCACAGGACAGACATGGACCTGTTGGAGCAGGTCTGGAGGAGGCCACCAAAGTGGTGAGAGGGCTGGAACACCTCTGCTGTGGAGAAAGGCTGAGAGAGTTGGGGTTGTTCAGCCTGGAGAAGAGAAGGCTGCGGGGAGACCTTACTGCCGCCTTTCAATATGTAAAGGGGCTTCTAAGAAAGACAGAGAGAGACTTTTCACCAAGACCTGTAGTGACAGGACAAGGGGCAACGGTTTTAAACTGAAGGAGGGTAGGTTTAGATTGGACATAAGGAAGAAGTGTTTTATGATGAGGGTGGTGGGACACTGGAAGAGGTTGCTCAGTGAAGTTGTGGATGCCCCATCCCTGGAAGTGTTCAAGGTGAGGTTGGCCGGGGCTTTGAGCAACCTGGTCTAGTGGAAGGTGTCCCTGCCCATGGCAGGGGGATTGGACTAGGTGATCCCTGAAGGTGCCTTCCAACCCAAACCATTCTGTGATTCTGTGTAGGTCCCAGAGTCCTATGAGACATCATACGTTTATTTAAGAGTGAAAGGAGATCCCTGTCCCTTGTTCCTGGTTGAGTCTAATGACGGTGATACCAAGGACAGTGGTTCATGTTCCCTTCTTTCCTTTGGGTCAAGTTTAGAGGAGGGAAGTATGTCATATTAGAACATCAAGAGTGTTTTAAAATGTAGCCTTTTATCCAGTCTGGACATGTTGTGGGTTTTTAGCGTGTTTATTTCCATGTGCTCCATGACACAGCTGTGTCTGTGAACATGCCTCTGAGTTAGGAGCACACTGCTCATCCGCACAAGCTGGTATGACCGTATCTACGCTGCAGTAGTGTGTAAGTAGATGGAGCGTAAACCGGGGCTCGAGAATATTGCCTGTTGCTTCAGAGCTCTTTAATTTGGAGGTGTTTCGGTCTTACATTCTAAGAGCTGAAGCTAGTAGGTGGCGAGAGAACGGCTGAGACTCTTAGCTTGAGGTTTCTGGTTTTCTGATTCAGATGGTGGGCTTGAGGGAAGAAGCAGCTTGCTGTTGTCTGTGGGGTTTATGGGTTTGGTTGTGAGGGCAGGTCAGAGGACCGGTGTTTTCCACCATACCACGTCACCGACTCTGTGCTGAGTGTGTGACGTGTTTGGGTGTTTCCTAAGGATGCTCTTAGAGCGAGCAGGAACAGCTGCCTCGAGAGCAGAACCCTCCAACGTGTTTCTTCTGCTCTTGTTGCTTTTGGTTTTGCCCAGCAACCTCTTGCCATATATTGGAAGAAGCAGGAAAGTGGACGCTCTTGGTCCATAGTGGAGAATGTAGGTACTTTTCTTTCTCTTAAGCTGTATCTCCTTCATCTTTACATACAGTCTAAGAGTCATGTAGCAGCAAGACTCTCTTAAACGTACCTTAACTGGGACTGTTCCAAGTCCCACAAGGTGTTGGATTTTGGTTGGATCCCCTTTCTTCCCCTTCTCCCATGCCAGTCACAAATATTATAGGGTTTGGAAGGCTTTGGGATCTCTAATTACTTTGCCCATCCTTGCTTCACGGGAATTTTCACTTCCTGAGAAGATTTTTGTTCCTTTGTTGAACGCTACTGCAACGCTGGATGTATCAGTGAAAGGAAACCCCCTCCGTGATGTACCTAAATACGCCGTAACAAATCACATAGGGAACCTTCTTCCCTGCATAAGGTGATGAATTTATAAAGATTAATGACCCAGCATTTCATCCTAAGTAGCACTTGTGCAAATGCTTCTCATAGTCAGGTCTGCTCCCTTAAAAAAATCCTCTTTTAATCTTTTTGCCTCAGTGTTTCGTGGCAGTCGGAGTCGCTGGCTAATCACACACACGTGAACTGTGGCTGCGGGTCCCCGAGCTGGGCTGTGTGGCTTCCCATACCCACTGCAGCTCTCCAGATGAAACCTGCGGTGTCCTTTGCCTGTCTGTGGTGCGTGATGGATGCTGTGCCACAGGGATGCATTGCAATCGAGTGGCAGGATAGGAACATCAGCCTGACCATCCCGCGATGATTAGTTTGGGGCGTAGGGGAATTATTTTATTGACAAAGCGGCTTCATGATTCTTTATGGCTCAATACTGCTGATATACAGTAATTGTTAGAGGAGCGAGGAGTCGTTAGGAAGATGACATTTCCCATAACAAGGAAAAAAAAAATAAACTGTCAAAAACTGATT
Organism: Fregata magnificens; assembly: GCA_013389945.1. Classification (NCBI taxonomy): domain Eukaryota; kingdom Metazoa; phylum Chordata; class Aves; order Suliformes; family Fregatidae; genus Fregata; species Fregata magnificens. Next base: position 204,720 of record WAAD01023287.1, on the reverse strand, counting down.
TAAAAACAAAAGAAGGTTTTAATAAGATTTATGGACATAGGCAGCAGAGAGGATCTCCAACACCAGACTTCTCAAGATGCTCTGGACTGACTTTCTACTTTTGATCTATGAGTTTATGTGCGTATTAAAGTATGCCGTAGATATTGCCCTGAGGCATGTGGAGAGCACACCAAAATACTTTTTGTCCATCTACTCAGCCGGAAAGATGCAGTTAGAGTCTCTTTTCTTTCTCCGAGTCTAGGATGTGAGTCATATCGACATCTCTTCTTAAAAAAATATGTATGTATCTTGAAAGCTTTGTGGCCTTGACTTTGTTTTGGACTGAGGTTTACCACGTGGGTATCTTTTTGTAGCCCTGTGGTAGCTGCTTCTCTTAGAGGCCAGGCTGATGTCCTGCAGACTTGCAAAGAAGTCCTAACTGGCCGCTGCACGGAGAGGAAAATGGATTTCAGGAACAACAGGAAAATGGAGATCTGTGTTTCCTGATGAGGGGAAGAAACAAAACCCTAATGAGAACTCTTCAAATGATGCATCGAAACGAGTGCAGCGTGCTACAGAGGAGCTGCTGAAGGGCTGAGCCAAGCGGGCGATGGTAGGAGATCTACCTGAGGACCGATTTTCTGTTCCTGCTGAAGAAGCGCAATAGCGCGCTCAGTTCTTGCAGTCTCTGTGGCTGAGATGAGATTATAGGGAAGCATCCAGTGTGTTCCCTACACCTTTCTGTAGCGCCTTGCCGCAGTGTTTGCTCCACCTTTCTGCTCTCACAAAAGCCGTGCTGGAAGCAGTGGCCTTTCTTTCAGATGTATAATTTACCACCTCTTCCCAGTGTGCCAGCCTTGTTTGTATTGATAAATGAATGTTCTCTGTGTACAGCCTGCAGATAATTCTGCTCGTTGAGTACAATGCTGCTAAATATACCTGTTTCTGATTAAGTGCATTTGAATTTGTGAGTTTGGTTAATAAGCTACACCTTTCACAGATTCTTTTGTTAACTCATAAAAGCTGCGTGTTCTGATTTATAGTGCCAAAAGGGGTAAACTGACATTAAAAGCATTAATTAGTCTTGGTTGACTGCACAAAGAATAGAGTTGGTGTGAGTCAGCTTTTGATTTAGCCCTTTGTGGGCCTTTGATTTTTGCCTAAGCTTGTTAAAGGGTCTCTATCTCTGCCTTTTTCATGCTAGATTGTGTAATTAGAGTTTAGTGTGAAATACAGTGACTGGGCTTGAAGAGCCAGAGCCCTGTACAATTATAAGCAATAAAGTTGTAAAGCAATTGCCAGAACTTTACATATATTTTAATAGAAGAATATTCTCTTTAACATGTGGATGTGATAACTCGGTCTTGTTAGATTTGCAGTAACGATATCCAGAGGATTTGTTGTAAGCTGCGGGCACCCTTGGTAAACCTCAGAAAGGATATATTCTCAAGAGCCTTGGATTTGCCTGTTGTGCAGTACTTCAGCAGCATGTGAACATAATGGAAGTTTTGTAAACTGCATCGCAGGTAGCACTGATGTTTCTTCTTTTCCCCTACATCTTCACCCATTTCGTACAGGCTAATAGGAAAAAAACCCACGACCTTGCAGCATTGCCTGGGTTTTACGCTTGGCATTCCTACATTATAACATTTATGAGCGTATTTCAGTATATGGTAGTTTCTGCGGTACCCAATTCTAGCCATCTATTCTCCACGCAAAAGTTTGAAAATTAATTGAAATGCAAATTGTAGGCTAAGTTTTTTTTAAATAGACTTTCCATAATTATACTTGACTGCAAAAAAAGAATACCATTGGTATAATTTTGATAATTGCCTCTGGTCTGTTTGTGAATTAAGATTTCCCTCTGTCTGTATAAAGTTTCCCTCTATCTTAGATATTATCACATTAACTGCTCTATAAAAAGAATGTTGGGCTGAGTTTCTATCCAAACTTGCTAATGCTTGTGATTAAAGAGCCAACAGTTGCCCCGTGTGGTCCCTCCAATACTGCCTTCATTTCCTTTCTGTGATGGTATGGATTTATTACAACGGTTGGCTGTGGGCACATGTGATGTTGCTAACGGTGACCCACTGTAGAAATGTTTTTTAAGCATGCAAATATCCAGCTGATCCAGAAGAGTTTGAGTCCTTGGATAAGGGAGAATGGTGGAATACATCTGAAACTCCTCAGCTTAACAAAAACCCTTCTTTGGTTTCCTGACTATTTTATATGCGTATAATGACATACCGATGTCTTCTATTGTAATTTGTATTTTAAAAGATGTTTGCGCTGTGAAGTCGTCTGCCTTTCTCTGTAGGCCAGTTCAAGGTTTGGCAGCTTTGAAAGCATAATAGCGTATGCTTTTCCCTCCTCTCACCGTTAATTATGTCGGTAGAAACCCAATAGCAACTGGAGACCTTCTCTGCAGGTAGATGTTAATGGTGGTTTTATTAGAGGGTATCACGGGTCGCTGCTGGAGGGAGCCTCCTGCCTTCTGCTGGGGTTAGGACACCGTGAGAGCTGTCATCTCTCTCCAGATACCCTCCTGCTTGGCTCCTAAACCTACGGTATACCGTTCAAAACGTGTCCACGTACTACCTTTGGCCCCATGGCCGAGAGCTGCCGGGCTATGGACTAGCACGTGCCCACACTTTGCTGTCAAGGTGCTGCCTTTTTCCAACCCTATGGAAAATTCCCTTCTGTTTTAACTAACCGAGTTTCGGTAAGCAAAGGTGGAAAGGGACCTCTGATTCTTGGCATTTTAGCAAAGTCGTAAGGCAATGCTAGGATGGGTTTGAGGATTTTTGTATCATCTTCCTCTTGTTCAGGGTCCTTGCTTGAATCCATTGGAAATGGCAATGAAAATAGAGAGCCATTGCAAGGAATTGTGACTGTCATTCTGCCTGGTCCAATAAAGGGTTGGCGTTAGAAAGAAACCTGTATTATTTGTTAAATGACAAATTAGGATTGTTTTTCTTTCTTTTTATTTTTTTGGACAAGTTGTAATTTAAAAATCAGACAGCTGTACAGATCGTTAAATCGCTGAACGTTTAACCAAGTGTCAAATTTTGGGTACCCAGTACTACATCATGGGTTTCCAGGTTCTTTATGGGGATAATGTGACAAAACAGATGATGCCTGTGGGTCCCCAGAAGCTCTGCGTTGCTGTGTCCTCGGCAGCAGGACGATGGTTTGCATTTCTCATTGAGGCCAATGATGAGAGCTGGTACTAAAGCTTCTGCTTGTGCTTGGGTGGGATTTTTGTGTTTGCTCAGAGATGGATGCAAAAAGAAGCATTTTCAGGAGAGGAGGTTGCAATTAAAAAGCGTGGCCTGCCCAAGAACACCTGTGTTAGTGCTGGCAAGTGCATGTGCTGCTTCACCACCAAATTAGTCTTTATTCCTGAAGGATTTTTGCAAGCACTTGCCTGCTGAGTATCATCGACTCGCTCATTATCATCATTGTTCCCTCTTGCTTGGGCTTTTTCTTTCATGATGTAAACAATTTCTAATGGTTCCTTCCTTCTCTGCTATCAAATAGTGGCAAAATAGAAAATTAGTAATATTTGAAGACTTATTTTTCATGAGGCAGACTGAGTTTTATAATAAAAACGATTGTTCCTTGCCAGCTCAGTTAGGCATTAGTGATAATTTGTCATCTCTGCAATATTTGCTTTTCGGAGAGAGTTTAAAGCATATGCTTCTGCTTCAGATATTAAGTTTGCTCATGATTATTGGTGTAAGACAAGGCATGTGATATACTATGGGGACAGTCCAGGAGAAATTTCCCCCTTTTCTGGGGAGCTCGTAATGTAAAGTAGAAGAGGGCGAACTAGGAATTTGGCCTTACTTATTTGAGTTTGGGGAAAAGCCAGTCTTTAACAGGGATGGGGGGAACATGGTAGGTCAGAAGAGCACTGTGCAGGCAGGGCAGGTAGAGGATGTGGGCAGAAGAACAGCAAGGAGGTCCTTGGATTGAGGCTTGACAGGAAGATGCTTTTATTTTCACAAGCCTTGTAAGCATCGCTAACCTAATTTCTTCAACTGTATTACAGAGCTAGGTGGTAGGGAAGGCAGAGCAATTCTGCAGGGAGTTTAGTTTTAGATTCATTTAGAATCAGGAGTTAGACTTAAAACAATAATTAGGATTTAACCATTTCTTTTCAAAACCTGATATCCTAGGGAAATCAGGCTTATGCCTTACGCTCTCTGTCTGAGCATTTCCATTCTGCAAACGATGGAAGTCTGATAAGGGAAGGAGAAGTCTCGGAGATGATTAAATTCTTCTAGGTCCCGTGAAAACACTGCAAGTTAAAGGAAGAAGACTTTTTCTAAGTGGCTAAAGTGGCAACATGTACTCACACACAAGGTACCAGAAAATCTTCAGTGATCTGATAAATGCCCTGTCACAGGAAGAGCTTTGTTTGGAGTTTCTACTTGACCAAAGTCAATCGATGTGAGAAAGAACTCCATGGGAAACCAACATTCAAGGAGCCCCATGTTTTCTATTTTCTTGGGGGTTTTTTTGTGTCATTGAATCAATTCATCGTATATCTCAAGCGTTTTTCTCTAGGGAAAAATATTTTGAGTGATGAGGTAAGATTATGAGAGTTCGGGGTGGGGTGGTTGCGTGTCATTTCAAAAGTGTTGTATCTATTCAAAATACACCCTCCAAGAAACCTTAACTTAGGCATTTACTCTTTCCTTTCCTGCAAAAACCCAAACTGAGACCTGCTGCTTGGCAATTTGTCCAGTCGTCTTCAGGAAAGGGTAGTGGCAACAGAATCTCCAGAATTTTGTTTAATGGGTTTAATGAGCCTGGTGAAGGGATTAGGGAGGACTGGAGGCAGGATTAGGAAGCTCTTGTAACAGGTCTTAGAGAACCTAGAGAGAGAGAAACTCTCTCTGCCTTGCTTTCGTTTTGGGTTGGAGTTTATTTACTTACTTGTTTGAATTAAAACCATTTGGAAAAATGTGGTAGTGCATTTATACCCTAGAAGAAATCCTATGCATGTGTTTGAATGGCTAAATATAGAAAATGAGACATCTGGGAATCCAGCTATGCACCTCAAGAGGTGATGGTGGTTGTGGAGGACTTTGGAGTATTGAACTGTAAACGTCCTCTGCACATTCAGGGAAATGGAAACTGCCTTTAAACTGCATTTTTAGCAAAACTTGGTTCCTAACAGCAACACAGACAGATCTAAAATGACAAATATCTTCAGCAGCACAGAGAACTGGTTCTTCCCTCACTTATCTGTCAGTTTGTTTAGGCTCCCAAGTTTGTTTCTCCTGCTGCAGTTGATAACATCGTTAGCGCTTGAAGCAGGGTAAAGAATGTGGCGCCTTGATCCAGTGCAGTGGCTGTTGATACTCCTGCCTGGAGAAGCAGCAAAATGCTTCGGGCCCGAGCTCAGGTTCTGACAGGTAAAAACATTTCCATTTGCTTGAACGAGCTGTATGCCCTTCTGTCTTCCCCGAACGCATCTGAGTCCTTGGGGCAGTGAGTTGCCGGCGTCTGCCTTGTTTGGCGGACAGATTTTTTGGTAAGAATGAACGCCTTTGAGCTTCTATTTTCTTTTTCACTCTCAGTGAGCACATCCTTAGAAATAAGTCCAGCGTGTTGGGACCACCGGCGTGCAGGGCATCGTACCGTGTGCCGGTACAGCCAGGAAAGCGTGAGCCCGTCATCTCTTTACAGCCGCAGCCTGAGGATGGTTATTCACAGCTACCACAAATGTTTCGGTCTTTGACTTGCCATCATTTGTTTTCCTTCCCCACTTGAAGGAAGTGGTTCTTTCCAGTATGAGAAGCATTAAATTGACTCAATGACTTTGTTTGCTGAAGTAGTCCTTTGAAGTGAGTCTTTGAAGTTTCTTATATGATCTGGGATTCGATTAGACCACTTTTACCCAGCAGTCTCATAGCAGGGATTTTATTTGGGAGAATCTCACTAGCTCTTTCAGCTCCAAGAAGTATAAGCAGCCCTTCCTTCAATTTTAAGGCTATTACCTGCTCAGAGAGTGCAGTAATTGAGGGAGCAGAATCATACCGATGCCTAATAAAAACAAGTTGAAGCTACAGTGGAATCAATTCAAATATAGGACGAGAGGCCCTCTTTCTTGAAAACTTTATATAAAGTCCACTCTGTCCTTCTTCCAGAGATCTGTGCTTAGATCGCTGTTTTCAAGTTGAGACACTGAATAACCTAATAATGGCAGGTATACAAAATATTTAGCTAGGTTTTTAAAAAAAATATATATTTTTTTAATATAAGGGGAAGGAACGAAGGAGAAGGCACCTTTTAGTTCTGCCATTTTCGATCCTAATTTGCATGGTTTTTAACATTCACTTTTAATACTTGACTTGTGTTTGAGCACGCAGATGTTACGGGGTCATCCGTGGTATCAGCAGAATCTCGCTGGTCAGCTTTTCGAAGCATGTCTCTAGCGTTAAGTCTCAAACTGGAAAGGTAATCCCCTCTGGAGTCTTGACCTACTCTCAAAATTACTTTCTCCTGCTCTTTTGAGCCTTCGGGTTCTGTTCCAATGTGTTTTTTCCTTTTCATCAAGATAGCTTGCTTAATTGCTGCGACTGCTAGGCAGGAATCTTACTCTCCTGTCTTACAGACCTCCTTTTCTTCGGTTCCTTCATAATAAAGTAGTTTCTGGAACAGGGCCGGGCCTTTAGCCCAAAGCGTCTTCTAGCTGTCCTATCAAACGAGGAACGGCACAGCCAGATTTCTGTCCGAATCCCTCTTCCGAAAGACAAAGACGTCGGCACTGTCTAGACATCAGCGTTCGAAAGATTTTATTCGCTTTTTCCCATGTGTTAATTCAAGGCCGAGGGTTCCCTCGTTCTCCTTTTCATCCCACATGACAGTCCCCAAAGCCTCCTAACCTACCATTGCTCGATGAATGAAATCCCACGTACAACTTGGGACAGAAGCGTACGATCTGGGAGTAGGTGGTCTGTGCCCCTTTGGAGCAGAGTCAATGAAACAAGATGTGGTGAGTTCTGGCTGGCGGTCCTCGTGGTGTACAGGCTAAGCGTTTGTCATTTAAATACCTTGTTTTTCGTATCAGATGCTCTATTTGGTCACAAGATGTGCACACAACAGCTGCCGGCTGTTCTTAACCTCTTAGACTTCTTTCATGGCTTAGTTAATGCAACAGCCTTTCCTTGGGTCCCCATTGTACATCTTTTCAGTGGGGGAGTGCAGATTTACGAGCTGCAGATTTTGAGTAGGAAAAGCTAACAACTTAGCTGGTTTCCCAGTCCTTTGAAATTTTACTTCTACTGATGGCAGGTTTTGACCTTTTTTTTCTTTGGAAGCGTTCTGCTGGGAAGTTTCGCTAATGAGAGATCGTTAGGATCCTATTTACCCTTGGATGTGGTCTAGTTCTGTAATGAAGAGGAGGTCAGGTGCAAAAACGTTGGGAAAACTGAAGACAAATTGGTAGAGGAGCAAAAGCTGCCGTAAGAATGTTGTCACAAATTCTTTTTGCCCAACGTTCTCCCTCATTTTGGAGATGGGTTCCTTACGCATATTTATTTTTCATTTTTTATGTTAAAGTGTGGAAATCGCGGTCTCCACTTTCACCAAAACAGCCGATGCATTCTCTCGCAGATGTGAAAGGCTTTTCCCAGTTTGTCAGCCTCCCCGAGGAAGTATGCGTTGGATCCGTGGAGGTGCTGGCCATACTCATCCCCACGCCGAGCCCCGTGGCTGGCATGAACCTGCAAATAAGTGAGACCCTGCTCTGTGAGGAAGAAATGTAAATAGGTGAATTAAAAGTTTAAAGGCTGCATTAGACGTAGTAAAAATGTAAATGGGAGAAAACCAAGGAAACTTGAGGCCGTCTTGGCACTGCGGTGTGTGCCTTCTACCTGTCTGTCAGTCTTTCTGGATGTCACAGCTGGGGACAAGGAGAAACGTTTTGTGTCTTGTATACAGCTGAGTGTGTCATTTCCAGTTAAAAATAAAAGACAGCTTAATGTCAAGATTGCAGGTTCAAAAAGCACAACGGGGCTCTACATCACTAACTGCACTTTGATTTTGTTCTATATATATAGAGCACCATTCATTTTGTGAAAGGTGCCTTGGTCTGAGGGCTAGTGCAATTCTGGGGGAATTAATTTCTTATAACTTTAGCCACCTAAAAGTGAAGCACCTGGTTTCTTGTCTAGGCTCCTCTCACTCGGTGGGGACAGACACACGTCTGCAGCAAATGGTCATCTCACCTGCTATAGACAGTTGTGTTAAAATGGGGCGAATTTGCCTTTGAAGTTTCTTCCAGTTGGTGATGGAGGACACCTGGGCCACTAACGTAGCTTAGATACCAAAAATGTAAATGGAGATAGTTAGGGAAGCTAAGCGGTACCCTGCGAGTCTTGCCTACGTTGGTGGCTACTATTGGATCTACATGTGTGCTTATATAAGATACTTAATTAACATTAGTCTTCTTTATAAGAACCTAAACCAAATATTGTAGATGAAATGATCTATCTAGGAATTGCACATTGGCTTTGAACCTGTTCCGGGTGGCCAGTGTCCTATTTCTCTTGTCTTAAAGGGGGCACTGAGAGGACTTAGGTCTTGCTTAAGGAAGGAAAGCTGATCGTAAAAATAACTTCAGTCCACTATCCTCCAAAAGCTGTTCAAGACAGGTCTATTACCATAGTGTAAGCTGCGGTCTTGTTTCTGAAGGGACTTCAAAATAGGCATTTTGGAAACGATCATGGCAGCACTCTACATTTGCAAAGATGCTGTTGCCTAGTCTATGGGCAGGCCAGGTTTGAGAGGTGTTTCTTCAGCAAAAATGCCTGGAAAAGAACTGAAAAATTTGCTATTCATCACAAGTTAACAGTAGAATGGTTTGTCGATGGACTGTGAGGGTTGTTTCACAGGTACTGCTTGAGGATTATTTTTGTCTGTTCATTAAAGGTTTTGATGGGGATTTATAAGCTGATAGCTTTGGTTGCTCTGATGGACTTGGGTTTGGGTTACGAAATATTTTGCATTTTAATGTTCAGGTAATGTGGGATTTCAGAATTGGCAGCCAATTCGCTTGTTGATTTAAAAAGGTTTATAGGCAGAAAGCTTACAGACTGTGGAAAGTAATTGAGTGTAATGATGTTGTATAGGAAGACCACTGCAGCTTATTTACGTTTGATGCCTCCCCTCCATTTAGCGGTCTGTCCGGCCAGACTGATGACGCTGGCATGTCACCGGAGCATCCTCGGACTCCCTTCCCCCAGCTGCCGGCGTGGAGGAATGGCGAGTTCTTCTCGTCAGCAAGCCGGCTCGTTGCCTTCCAGAGCGGCTCGCTGAATTCGGTTATGAATCATTGCTTTATTTGTCATGTCAAGCTCCAGCAGGACGGTTTAAAGTGCTTTTAGTCGGCAGTAATTTGAGGCACTCTGCCAAACCATTCAGTTGTTGTCAGAGCTGGCGGTGGCTGCAGCTGATACGGTGATAAAACGCGTCCTGACTGCAGATTATTGCCGTGGTGGCAGGGAGGCTGTTCATTTTTACATGTGGCGGGCAATAAGAGCTAATTAACAAGCGTATGAATTTGTTGGGGATGTAATCTCTGTAATCCCTGGGGATTACAGAGTGGGTGTAGGTATTTGAAACTGTTAATGTATATATTTTACTGTCTTTTATGTTTTTAAAACCTCATTTTCCTGCGTGTTATTTTATGCTGTTGTATCAGCAGAATACGGGTCTCTGTAGTGCAATCAGAATATTTTCTACACAAGAGGAAACGTGTATTAAATTTTTCTCCTCGAACAGAAAAGCAGCTTGCTTTAAGGGGGGGGGGAAAATCCTTTTGCTACCTTAAAATAATTTGTTGGGGAAAAAATTGCTTTTTTTGTGTGAAGGTTTTGTGTCTGCAGGATCCCAGCTGAATGCCATGTAGGAATTGGCTGGTGCTAATGTTGATTTAAAAAAAAAAAAAAATCAGACTTGCTTGGGCGCAGGAGGTTATCAGTCAAATATCGTTCAGAGAAACTGTTCCGACGTGCTGCCTGTAATACCTCACCGAGGGGTGTAGATGGGCAATAGTATGAGTAGTGTGGGCAACTACAAACTTTACAAAAAGTAAAATCGTTACTTTTCTCCTGATCATTTAACTAAATCAATTTATAGTAGAAATATCTGTGTTGGTAAAACAAGAGGAAAAAATTATCCATACACATATGTTGTTCTTGTTATCATGCCCCAGCTCCAGACCTCGCCGCCGATGCAAGGAGAGCATTGCAGGATGCCTTGCGGCTCTGCCTTCGACTATATGTATTTTTTAAAGAGTTCCTCCTCCTTTCTGCTCCTGTGATTCTGCTTTTTCCTTTGAAAGCCAGAACACGCAGCTGAACATTCAGTTCTCCTTATTATTGTCGTCTTTTGTGTCCATCTTTTTTTTTTAATTTTTTTCAGTCCCACCTGTGAAATGGGTCTGATTTTAAAAAAGACAACCCAAGTGCCAGGTTTATGATCTGGTTTTTCTGTCACTCTGCCGTGGCTCGCAAATGAGTGTCGGCCTCAGAATGGACACAAACGGGTTTACTGGCTCTTCACTGTTTTTGCAGGATGATAAATTTAAAGCAGGGGGAATTAAAATGTAAAGGTAATGCGTCTGAGAAAAGATGTCTCGCATCTGGAAGAATTGGTTGTGTCTCACCGGAGCTGAGCTACAGGCAATTTGATGAGAACTAAATCGGAGCTTCAAATGCTGCTGTCCTCTCATGGTGGCTTTTTGTCAGTAATGCAACCTGATCAAAATAACAAACCGAAGCACCTCATGTTCAGTATTTATACTTGGGAAATACTCGGTATGGGATGATGTTACGAGGTTGGGTTTTTCTGCGTGCCTGTTTTCCTGCCTCCCAAAGTTGAACATGCTGGGGGCTCGGGGAGTTCTCATCTCATGCTGAAGAATAAGGCATGCCTATGAAAACCTTCTGACTTAGTATCTTCAGGAAAGAAGAATCATAAGGGAAGAAATGTGCCTTTTCTTGGTTGCGGTTAGGGTGCTGCCCACCCTAATCTAATGTAACAACATTAGATGGGATATTAGGAGAAATTTCTTTACCGAAAGAGTGGTCAAGCACTGGAACAGGCTGCCCAGAGAGGTGGTGGAGTCACCATCCCTGGAGGTGTTCAAAAAACATTGTAGACATGGCACTTCGGGACATGGTTTAGGAGGCATGGTGGTGTTGGATTGATGGTTGGACTTGGTGATCTTACAGGTCTTTTCCAACCTTTATGATTCTATGATTCTATGATCTGAAGGGGGCAAACCTGCTCTTGGAGGTCCCCTTCCTGTCCTCTGTTCCTCCCCAAGCTCTCCAAGGCAATGACAGGTTTCATGCAGTGACAGATTTAATGCAGAAATACTGTTAATTTCTGAAAAAATGAAGTGCGGCATTTAATGCATTTTTTTAATCAGTCCTTCCTCTGGCCATTTGATTTTCATTGCGTGGATACAGAAATTGCAGCATTCAGTGAAAGATTTGAGAAGCCCCATCGCAAGCGATTTTGGAATAACCTGCTTCTAGGAGATCCTTTTAGTACATTTTATTGGATGTTTATAAGTTCTGATACTTAAGATTTTTTACCTTTAAAACGTGTGTGTGTGTGTATGTCAATTCATTTTAAACTTCAAATCTCTTCTTGAATCACACTAAGCTTTTGCGCATAGCATTTAGTAGTGAGTTCTGCAAACTTGGCGTAAACTGCAATTGAATTTTACTTTGTTCTCTTATCCCTTGTTCCTGTAGTACATGATGGGGTAAATAGCAGCATTTCATTTCATTTCTCGTATTGTCTTTTTTTAAGATACTGCTTTCATGTGTGGTCTTTTTCTCTTGAATTTAAAGCGATGCAAACCTTTGTTTCTTTACCTGGGTGAATGTTTCCTAGCATCCAATTCATCTCATCAGCCACTTGAAGTGGAAAAGGAGAAGAGGTAAGGGAGAAGGGGAGGGGGAAATATGGGTGCGTTGGGGGTCAGGACGTTACGCAGCTTCTCTGGTTGGTGACGTTTGGTTTCTTTGTGCTCCCTTCCATGTTCTCCATCCAGTTCTTCATGTCACCATTGCTTTAATATCTTCATATTTTGATAAACCTGTTGTGAAATTATTAAGAAAAATATAATTGAGCCCTTTATATTTGTTGTCAGCTGCCAGTGCAACCCAGCATTATGCAGGAGGATTATTGCCTGTGTGTTTGAGAGGCTGCCTGAATACTTGACCTTGAAAGCAGCTTGCTCTCAGAGGTCCAAGGGGGTGGAAGGGCAATGAGATGCAGTGTCGTTCAGCTTTCAAGGGAATTTTCCCTGCCATGCACGTCACTGTCCTGCTCTGGTTGCCCCAAAAGATCCACCTTTCGTGAGCACCTTGGACATTCGGGTGCCTAGTCGAGCGGCAGTGTTGGGCATACGCTAACATGCTTAGTCTGCAGAGATTTTTGGAAGATGCTGCAACCCAGGTCGTTCCTGCATAGCTGAAGTCCTCATGATACATGAGCGAGATATATTATTTTGTTCAGTATACACACATACTACCTTGCATCTCTCAGCAGATGATTTCACTGGCTGCACTTCTGTCAGGGCTCTCTGAATCTCCCAACATAATTATGACTATTATGAATAATTTCATCTCTGCAAACATTACCGTACCTCTTTTGCTCTCTTTTCTAGTTTTAGCGCCATGCACGAAATACTGCCGGTCCTTGCAAAGGATCTTGGAGCACCTTGCTGTTACCCTTTTGGGAGCCTGAAAATCCAATGTTTAATATTAGGCTGTTTCCTACAGCTTAGTGGCTCTCTAATCCATGACAGTCCCTTTTCCGCTTATCCTGTAACTTTAGTTTTTTAATGTTGTCTTGCTAGGGCTTTTATTAATAGCTTTTTGAGGTTGTCCCCCCCCGCCAGTTACAGACTCTTTAGTCATTACTGTATAGCCATAATCGAAGGATTTTGTCTGAGTTATTTTGCTTCCCGTGCTGTGTCTGTTTATCAGAGTGTGGCAGGGAAATGCACCGTTACAGCCAGTTTCCTTCATGTGAAATAAGACATTGGGTAATTCCACGGTAATCCTTAATACACTTATTAGAGATAAGTACAAGTCTTCTGCTGTTATGTAGTGAGCGATTTGAATATGATAGTGTATTTTTGTAAACATTGTGGACAGGTCATTCGAAGCTTTTCCTGAATTGTTAAGTGAACAATCTTTGGTTTTATCGACTTTAGTATATATTTACTTTTTCTTCCATCTTGTATTCTCTAGCAGCTCTCTGGAGATCCCTGATCTTTCTATACTGGAAAAATAATACACGTGGAGTAGATTTGGAGTTGGTATATGCGCTTTCTAGGTTGTTTGTGGTATTTTGTCTGTTTATGCTGCTCCTGGTTTGGGTTTGGACTCATTTGCTTCTCATAATCTTGTCTTCTGATGAGCCTTCTCCTCCCCACTGGCCTCTTCTCCTCCCATGGGAGGTTCGGTTACATCTCCTCAGGTAGACGACAGGCAGAGTCTATTGTCTTGATTTTTCTCACCTTTTGACTTAAGGCTCTTGCATACTGTTATCCTTATTTTAAAGTTATCCTGTAAACAAATGCATCAAATTTCCACGTCACTGTGCTCATTTGTGGTTGAAAACATCGGCTTCCGTGACATTGCGACTGTTGGTGCTTGGTGACTACAACTCTTGGTATTTTTAAATCTGGTCTTGTTATTTGTGTTGTTTTGGACATTAGATGAAAGTAGCCTCGATTCTTAAATGCAATAGCTATTTCAAGAAAAAAAATGCTTAAGTAACTGAGAAGTTGTTTCTCTAAACCCTGCTGTGACAGTTGACACCATTTGCCTCCTCCTGTGCCAACCAGTTGGATATTGCCAGACCTCGAGCAGTTCCTTTTCCAATAACCAACTTCTGGCATTGAAGAAGACAGACTGTTTTATGTGCTGCAGGACCTACTTACAGTGTAGACACCAGAAAATAGACAAACTCTCTAATGCTTTGAAGACCAGTGTGCTGGAGAGCTGGTCACGGGATTTCTTCTTGTCGTTGTGTTGTCCATCGTGAAGTCCACATGCTGGTTAGTCTTTCTCCCACGTCATCTCCACGAGACAATGAATACGCAGCCTTTGGAGTTGTGTGGTTGGCAGTATTTTGCGGTCTGTTTGGTCCAGGTAGGCATAGATCAGTGATCAGACCTTTGGAAAGATGAAAAACAAAGAGTGAAGGCAGAGCCACCGTGCTTGGAAGTGAAACAGCCCTCTGGTCCACCAAATCCCGTAGGCAGGGCTCAGTAGATGGAAACTCAGCCAGGTGTCAGGAGTCATGGCTTTCAGAGACATGGGGGGGGGGAGGGAATCAACAACAAAAATTAAAATGTAGTTTTGAAATGGGGTATTTTAAAATGGAGTCATTTTATACTGCTTCCCACCCAAAAAGCCCACGTGTACAAGCATTGAATTGCGGAGATCGGAAATCTACTCATAAGATGCTTCTGAAAAGAGGGTAATTGAACAGATATTTAAGATATAACCAGATAAGTTATGTCATAAAAATGTAACAATGTCACTCTAAACCGAAAGTCCTTGGAAACAGCTTCAATTGCAGTTTTTCCCTGTCCCAAATAAGCTTTTGTTATTGGCAGTGAAGATCTGAAGCGCTGTTTGTTAGCAGAATTTACGGATGACTGACAGCACGCTCAATCCTCTGAGTCCTCACGTTAAAGACAGTTCTTGCTATTGAAAAATGTATAAGAAATCCAGAAAAAAACCAGGGAGTGCACAGTCTTCGCAAGTTAGGAACAGCACACGTGGCTTTTAACGGTAGGTGGTTTGATTCTGGGATACAGAAGTGGTATCTTTCAGATGCGTTTCAATGAGAGCCAGAACATTTCTTTTTTTTTCCTTTTCCTACTCATCCGGAAACACTTAGAAATGAGCAATTCCACCTTTTTGTCTTGTTGATAGCTGTTTTCTTCTAGTATAAGGAAATAGTTTCCACTTACATTAGACTATTATCTCATATGGATGAGGAGCAGATTTCCATCCGCTGCTCTTGGCTAGAGAGGAAGTAGTGACAGAAATCTGGGGGAAGTTGGGGAAAGAAAAGGAAAATTTTAGGTAACTTAAACCACTGAACTGTGTGTCCTGACTTTGCCTGAAAATTCCTCATTTTTGGGGCGACGGTGGTGGGAGTAACTAAGGAAAATGCTGTGCCAGGTCTCACCGATGGTGGTAGGTGAGTGCTGCTGTACCAACATTTTTGCTTTAGGCAGCGCAGTCTCTTACTGCCGATAAAATGCTGAGCTGCGGGATGTCGTAATGCCTTCTGTAACTCTAGCAGTGTTAATTTTAAATTTTTTTAATTATCATTAATAGAAGTATTTTGGGGAAAGCTGTCTTTCAGTCAGACCGGTTATACAAAGTGATAATGCTGGTACGGAGCATCAGGTATACCAAACCCAGAAATACATCTATCCTTGCTATTATTGAACTTGGAAAAGATTCAGTAATTTGGGTGGTCTACAGCTGCTTGTAAATGCCTGNAGTGGTAGAAAATTGCAAAATATGTATGTAATTTCCCTTAAGTATCATGTCTTCATAAGCCCCACTAAGTGATGGTCCATTGGCAGTGTTAAGACTAATCTAATGACTCAAAGCTACCGATGCAATTAGAGCATATGAAGGATCAGTTTTTTAAAATGGTGCTAGCTAGTGTCTAGCTATTTAAATAGCACATGTATATATTAAAAAAAAAAAATTTAAAAAATTAGTAGAATGCCTCTGGGGGCTCCCTTTTCCCCAGAACTGTTAAATCCCTCTCCCAGAATAACTCTCAGCTCTTTCACCTGTGTTTCAGATAACCTTCAAAAAGGGAACTGTCAGATCAGATTTTCTTTCTGCTGGACCCTGTTAATAACTAGAAACCCCCTGGAATTTCTTGGTAACGACCCTGCAAGATGTGCTCCTGGTACAGGGACTCAGCAAACTCTAGCCTTGGACAGCTGGAATAGCGAAAAAGGCGTAAGGAAATGTGTTCTTGAAATTACATTTTAAAATTGGTTTAGGCAGTTTTCATCTTTAACTCATTTTGCAGTTAAAACCTAATTATGAATACTTAAATTCAGGTTAAAGAATCCAATTTTCTTCTAGTTCTGCATTATACAAGTTGCCAGAGCTTACTGGGTGGTAATGGATTAGGTGGGAAGCATTCTCTGAGGCGGCATCACTAAACTGCAGACTTCATTTACACATGTAGCCTATAATAGTTTTTTTAAAATGTTAATTTGCATAGAATGCAGTTACTGTCTTTCAGAAAAAATTAATTACCCCTCCCCCAACTGGACCTATCTGTGATTAAACTGAAATGCAAAAATAGGATGCATGTTTTTTGAAAAAGGTGTGCTTGCCAGACTGTCATCTGAATTGTAAATAGCAGCTTTGGGTTTGAAATTAGTCATGAGCTTACAGTCCCCTTCTACTGATGGGTAAATGAAAGATGGATTTGGGTAATGTTGTCTACTTTTCTGGTAGTTTGTATGAAATGAGCAACTCCTGAACATAAAAATACCAGCTTAAAATTCCTTCATGTGTTTTGTGTTGCTGGAAGTTCAGATTGTACTCCTTGATTTAAAATTGGACATTGAAATCATATGTTGGCAGCGGTTGAAAAGTACGGTGTTTACTTGTCATCGGAACTAGTTTCATCCTGGAAAACATGGAGTGTTTATTTTGGTCAACCCGCTGTCTAATACTCCTGAAGTAGGGGGGCTCCTGCGGCCCGGCTGGGGGCTGCAGCTCTGGGGGGGATCACTTTGAAGCTATCCTGAACTGACAACTCAATGAAGCACGAAGAAACATTATACCGGCCAAGATAATGTCTTGGATGTAGTGGGGAAATTTTAGGTAACGGATCAGTCAGAGTAAATTCCAACAAAGCCTTGACAACCCCAAGTCCTTTCTCAAATTATAGCTGATTTCTGAAATTGGGAACTTGAGAATGATGCTCATGGCTGAATTTGTCTTCAGATTATATTAGCTTAATTTAGGGTGTGTTTTGTTCTTGGTTTTCTGCTCTGAACCAAGATGACTATGAAGAGAAGGAGAATTAATTGTATAACTGTTGTATTAATCTTATGCACTAGAGTCTCTGTCCTCAGAGATGCTAAAACTCTGGCTGGATAGCCCACGAGCAACCCAACACAGCTTTGAAGCTGTCCCTGCTTGGAGCCGGAGGTTGGAGAAGATCCCCACTGGAGGTCCCTTCCAACCTAAATTACCCTGCAATTCTGTGATCTCAACAGAATTACTCACTAAGCTCCTGTCGACCGCTCCTCAGCAAACCAATTGGAGATGGAGACAGCGGGGTTTCGCCGCCCGAACTTCTATCGACTGTGGCCTTAAACGCATGTGTCCACGTCTGATGGACAGGGATGGACAGGCACCTTGGCGCTTGGGTTGCAGATCGGACTTATACTAGCAATTAGATTTTTATACACAAGAACGTGAACCATATCTTTCTTCGGTCCTCAGCTGGGGTTGCTGTGCAGTGCTGCTGTACAGTAGCATCCCTATTCAGTCCCAAAGGGATTTTGGAAGAGGGGTCTTTCTCCATATGTGGAAAAGCTTTGGCATTTTGAATAAAAAGGGAAAGGAGATGCACGCTCAGCATATAGATACTTTGTTTGCCAAACGGATGTCTTTTCTGCAATGATTAAATACCTGTAAGAGGTCTTTTCCAACCCAAACCAGTCTATGATTCTGTGACCCTATTAATGAGGAATAATCGACTCTGCTGTTAATGATAAAGTACGATGGTGGTTGATGGCAATCAGTTTGGCAATCTCAGAGATTGCTGCCCGAATAGTTTCATCTCTTTATTACAGGTCGCCTGAAAGCAGTTAATCTGGAGTAATTTACTTGTGATATGACCTGGCTAGTCTCAAAATGACACTTTTAAAGAAGTTGCCAAATAGAGCCATCTGTTTTCTTATACTCTAATTGCTCATTCAGCCCAAACAGCTCAGCAGATCTAAGGAAACCAGTTAGTGGGGAGGGCCAAGTGTTGATGTGCTGTTCTGAAGCTATCTCGGTATGAATTAAGACTCCTTGTTGGGAGCACAAACCCAGAGCCGTAGAGTACTTTTCTTTATTCTTTTTTTTTTTTTTTTTATACTTCCCTACTTTATCTGGTTCTGCTTCTGTTCACATCGCCTGTTCCGCTCCACAGATGAGGCTGATGAGTTTTATCATCTCTCCTGCTTGGTAAGAAGTGACCTTTAAATTGCTTTTCCGGCAGCTTTCCGGGCACTGTGGGCCTCCTCTGAAATGATTTTGTGAAGCCTCGGTTCTTAAGGCTTTCAAATTCTTCTTTAGGATGCGCTTCTATTACAGAGGCTGGAAGAAAGGTGCTTCTCAAAGGGCGAAACCTCCATGCTAGGCTGTGTTTTATAATCTTACTGAAGCTTCAGTTGCTGCTTCCTTCAGTGTCCCTCTTTAGATGACGGGTTGCAAGGAGAGGCACCGCCAGAGATGGGAGCCCCATGCACTCAGTCATTCCCCAAAACACCTGTTTTTCCACCGCGTAGGACTATGCAATCCCCAAGCCGACGTGAGCTCTCTCCATCCATGCTCAGAGCCGACCGAACACACTGCCTTTCGTGCAGTCCTGGGAGCAAACGCTGTGGTTGGATCAGGCACTGCACCAGCGACATTCGTGTGGCTTTGAGTGGTTTGAGCATAAGCAGAGCAGCTTCGCGTCTGTCTGCAACTTTCTGTCTAGAGACAGGCGCCGTCCCAGCTCTGTTGCTTCCTCCTTCCGTTGAGCGGCTTGCTGTGGAGGCCTTCGCCGGCTGTAAACTACTTTGGCTCTCGGCAGGCTCTGCTGTTATTGCAAACAAGGAGGGGGAATAAAAGCTCTCTGCATTTCATGTGCATTTGCCTCGAAGCAGGGGAGGGAAGGAGAGGGTGCAGCAGGCGGCTGCAGGGTCAGCTGGCCCTCCCGATTGCAGCAAGGTCACTCATTATACCCCCATCTGCTTTATGGGGCACAAACTAGCCCTAGGGCTGTTGCTCCTTGCTGTGCAATGTTTGTTCTTTCTTTCTTCTGGGAACAAAGTTCATTGCTATTTTTATCTGTATTGTGTAGCGTTTAGTGGAGTTTTGGGTGCTGTAAGAAGTGATCAATAATACTTGTTGACTGGCCTCTGGACAAGGCTTCCTGTTGCTCACAGAGAAACAAATGTTGTGAACAACTTGCTAAAAGCAGCTCTAATTCAGCAGAAACCCTTGGGGAGAACCGCAGCAGAAGCTGCTACCGGTTCTGAAGGGCGTCTCTCCTTGCTTGGCGAAGAAGGAGATACCGAGTGGAACAAGGCTGGCACGTGTCCACAGGGTGGGCTCCTGTTGATGTGCTTCCTAGAGTGACGTCTCCTGCTTTTGGAGGCTTCTTTTGGTGGAGATGCTGACAGCTGGGGTAGAAATAAAACTAGACTACCTGATCCGTGCCTTATTGGGTGAGAGCTCAGTAGCAGGCTGGGTGTGAAGTTTAACTTGAGCAACAGTGGCTACAGAGAAAAAGATCACTTGGGATATTGTTGTGGCTGTGTTTTAGTGAATGCCCTCCTCCACTGGCTAAGGGTCTTGGGTTGTAAACTGCTCTAAAAATATTCTTTGATGCAGTCTCTTCTTTGGAAATAGGTCACTCGGGTTTGCAGGCATCTAGCCATACTTTGTTCTTAGAATCTTAGAATCACAGAATGGTTTGGGTTGGAAGGGACCTTCAGGGTCATCTAGTCCAACCCCCTGCCATGAGCAGGGACATCTTCAACTCCATCACGTTGCTCAGAGAACCGTCCAACCTCACCTGGAATGTTTCCAGGGATGGGGCATCTACCACCTCTCTGGGCAACCTGGGCCAGTGTCTCACTGCCCTCAGCGTAAAACATTTCTTCCTTATACCTAGCCTGAATCTCCCCTCTTTTAGTTTTAAACCATGACCCCTTGGCCTATCGCTACAGGCGCTACTAAAAAGTCTGTCCCCATCTTTCATATAAGCCCCCTGAAAGGCCGCAGTAAGGTCTCCCCGCAGCCTCCTCTTCTCCAGGCTGAGAAAAGCCGCCACCTTCTGTCTGTTATGACTGGGAAGATGTCTGTCCTTGCACTTAAGTGCTGTTAGTATAGGCGTTGGGATACCATAGTGGCAGGCATGGCAGTATATATACCCTCCTGAGATATCTGAAGGTTGCATACCTATAAAATCATGAGTAGCGTGAGGAAGGCAAGCAGTCGGTCCTTACTTGCTGTCTCTTTGGTACAAGAACCAAGGGATGTTGGGTGAAACTGGCAGCAGGCTTGTTAGAAGAGAGTTGTTCTTTGCATATGTGTCGTTCAGCCGTTGAACCCATAGCCCCAGAGTGGTGCAGAGGGGAAGAGCTTGCACTGGTTCAGAAGTGACTGGAAGAGTTCCTAGAAAAGTTCTCCAAGGGCTGCTGAATCCTTCTTTCTCAGGGAATCTGTGAACAGCAATTTGCTAGAGTTGAGGAGCACTCTGTGAGGGAGCAGCACAGTGTGCTTGTCTTTTCCACACATCCTTACGTGCCTAGCCTCTGTCAGAGGGAGGATGCTGGTTTAAGTGGACTTTTGGTGTCTCCTTTTTTTGGTCTCCTTTTTTTTTTTTTTTTTTTTTGGACCCTTAGGTTTTTATGTGTTCCTATTTTTCCTGCCCTGGGATTCGTCATGAGCAGGCATGGTTCTTCATCAAGCTCTCAGTGCATCAGCGAGGATGCTTAACCCCTTTGCTTCAGGTTGGCCTAGTAAAGTGTGTGATTTCCATGTCCTCCAGAACCTCTGCCTGGCCGCTGCTGGATGGGAAGAGCAGCAAGCACTTGGTGCTGCACTCATGGAGATCACCATTTCATTCTTAATAAGCGGTAACCATGCCCTACTCCCAGGTGGATTTGGCTTAGGATACCATTTTTGAGCAGCCTCAGCCTTTGTTACAAGCTTCTCCAGGTTCCACCGGAGCTCCTGTTGAATGGCCGTGGACACCTGGTTTGGATGCCTGAAAAATCTCAAGCCTTGAGCCTGAGATTGAGCTACATCCTGCCTCCCTACCGCAAAGCTGCCTGCCTGCATCCTGTGTAACGTTTGAAAGATCAGACATGGACCAAAATCCAGAGCCTGAGAGTTCAAACTGAAACGGAGCCAGAGCTGCCGGCGCTGCCTGATACAGCCCATTCCCCTCTCCAGGAGAGTTAGTGGCATCCTCTGCAGAGATTTTTGGGGTTTTTTTTCCAAACCTCATCTCACTGCTATGAAATTGTAACTGTGTTAAGCAGAAAACAGTGAAGACACATTATTTGTATCTCCTGCTCTCAGTTTCTGCTTTCTGAACCCATCATCTTTCCTGCAGCTCAGGCTGTAGCTGCTGGGAGCCCAGGTCCATTTTATTTTCCGCCATATCTTTTCTTTCAGCACAATCTCAGATTATAAAACCAAGGTTTTCATATTTTCACCTGAACACAGGGAAAGTGGAGGTGTTTCCTGAGAAATGATGTGAAACACATCTCCTCCCAAGCTCCCCAAATGCAGGAGTCATCTAGACTTTTTCTAATGAGTACAACTTTGGGATGGGGAAGACAGGGACAGCAAGTCAGTGGTCCGGGGTGATTGTGCTGAGATGGGGTTAAGCAAGGTTCCTGCAGCTGTCTGTATAATCCCTTTTGCAGTCTCTTTCTTTCCTGGAGGCAAGTTAAGGAGCTGTGAGTTGGACAAGGCATTCTCTGGTAGAAGGATATAGAAGATGGGTTGAAGGGACAAGGTCTGCCCCCTTGTCACCTCCACTAGCTCCCATGAGCTGACAGATGCATCTGAGCCCAGCAGGAACTGCTATGCCTCCACAGCTGCCCGAGATCTCTGTTTGCCGCAGGAAAGAGCGAGCTTGTTTTGCTGAGTCTTCTTCATCGCCCCTCTGCTTCTGCTGGGCTCCCGCATGTTGCAGGTAAAACGGTGACTAATATTGGGCTGCTGTGTCCCCAGCTGTCTGGGTGCAGCCACAGCTGCTGAGGCTTCTAAAGCAAGGAGTGGAAAATGGGGTTATTTTCTTCCCAGTTTAAATGACGAATAATTTTGTCTCCTTGTTGCTTAAGGGTCGCCATTGCCAGTTCATATTCCGGGTATGGTAAAGGAGAGATTCTGTGTGCACCTTCCCGATGATGCTAATTGTGTCCGTGCAGTGGAAGAGGTCAGAAGTGGTCCACAGAACTGGTTTCATTGCCTGATGAGTGATCGACTGCTTGCTGGATCTTGAGATTCTGCAGGAATATGTGCGGTTGGGAGAAATCCTGGCCACCTGGAAACCTCCAGCCCTCCTCGTTTGGCCTCCTTGGCCAAGATAGTTTAGTCATCATTCCTGTAATCCTGTTTACCCTCAGGGGAAGTGCGTTGCCCTTGAACAGAAGTCACTCTAGAAACTCTTCCACAATATCCCTTTTTTATTCCCAAATTGCTCATATGCAATTTCAGGAGGTGAGGGAGCCCTTTACAGGGTGTTTGCCAGCTACAAGCCTTGAAGCATCCATTGATACCACTGGTACAAAACCCAGCAGGGCCTTGGCTGGGACTCCGTGGAGCTCCAGGTTTGTTGGCAGCTCAGACGGGTACGTCCGTAAGGAATTGCTGTGGTACCTTGTACCATTCCATGTGCTCTTAACATCTCTTGAAAAAAAAACTTCCCTATCTCAGAATCAGAGGTACCTCTGGGAACTAAACTCAGATCCCTTAGGACGTAATTTGGTGTTTTAACCATAAATCTTCCTTTTTCTGTATCTTTTCTGATAGGGGTGGAACTTGTACCTCGAAAGGAGATACCTGACTGTAGGTTTTATAGCAAGGCTGTTTGGATGATAATGTGCATGTTATTACCTTCAGTTGACCAACTCCTTTGTAAACAGGACAGTGGCAGGTAATCCCATTTGTCACGTCTGTTAGCTCAAAGCCGGCACGAGGGAGGTGACACTTCTCCTTTCAGCCGGACAGGGGTTGCAGGATGTGTTTGTACCCATCAGGAAGAAATTGTAACGTGTTTGTTTGTGTATTCCAAATTACCCAGTTTCAGATCTGCTAGCTAACCGGCTCATGGTGGTGCTCCACCAGGGTGATAGGCTGGAAGAGGACTCTGTAAGGTGCTGTTTATCCTTTGGACCACAGAAATAATTTCCTTGGTTGTCCTTTGACCAAGTCACCCCTCTGTTTACATCCTTCTACTGCCTCCCCGCCTCGGTCTTTTCACACATAAACCCTTTGCAGCCTATCTTTGCCCTTTGTGGTGTTTCTCATTGTTTAGGAGAGGCTGTTGTCCCCCTCCAGTTGTCCCATGGTGGCAGCTCTCCACCTCCTCCTCCTTCACCATTTGGTTTCCTCAAGCTCATGCTGCCCTGATGGCCAAGAAGAGCTGCCTGTAGACACCTGCACGACTGCTACCCTTGCTCCTTAGATGTATCTCCTCCGCTGTGATACTGCCAGCATACAACGGTTAGTGCAGGTCGTGTTCCCTTGTTTTATACTTGGCTGCTGTCTCCCATAAAGCTGGTAGGTGGTTTGTGTGTGACGGGTGTCACGGCGCGCCAGTACTGGGATGGAGAGCACTCTGCTAATGCAAACTCAAATAAGTGCGATTTACTTTGCTTTTCATGCCTCATTTAATAATCAGTGCAAGTCCACAGATTAGGAAGTAAAAAGTTATTGTTCACAGCGTTGGAACCAAATTAAAAACACTCATAAGCTTATAGCAAAACTCTCCAAAGGAAATTACTGAGATCTGCTTTGAAATTACAGAAACTCGGCTACTCCTAGTGGGGTAGTTTATTTTGGGAGACAGATTAAAAGCCACGCTGGTTATGGGACGTGATGTATTTCAGGGCAATGCTGAGCGAAGAACTAGTGCTTCTTCTTGTCCTCCTACTGAATCCAAGCCTGTAAATGTCTTTGTAGTATCTGTGGGTGAAATACCTGCTCTTGGCACGGTGCTGCTGATCCAGCCAGCCGAAAGATACGGAAGATTGGAGCTGGAAAAATGATCCTTTGTTCTGAAAGTCCACGGATCCATAATGATTCATCTTCAGCTTGACTGCAACTTCGGGAGCAGAACAAGCCCTGACAGTCGCTGACGGTGGGCGTGGGTGAGCTGCCGAGGCGCAGGCAGTTGTGTTCCCTCGCTTCGCTTGCAGGGAGGCTTTCCTTGGCCTCCCTGCTGAACAGATTTAATAGGTTTTTAGAGACTCGAAGGGCTTGCTCAACGCATCTAGCCTGGCTTTCCCTCAAGCAGACCGTGGGACTTCATTCAGTAATGTCTCCGTCAGGTCTGCAGCTTCCAGATAAACTAGTGCACGTGCTTCACAGAGATCTGTACTCTTGATTTATTGCATAAGTTTTCCCCAATAAAGGATTCATGACATAGTTCAGGAATTGAGGCTAGTTTAATGACATGGAGCAGCTTTGGATTAACCTGGAACCTCTGGTAGTTGGTGTCTTTGGACTGATCGGTGATGGGTCTGTCAAGAAATTAAACAGACCCATGTGAAGTCTCCAACCTATGTCAGGAGGCATGGTGGTGGTGGTTGACGGTTTGACTTGATGAGCTTAGAGGTCTTTTCCAACCTTAATGATTCTACGATTCTATGAATAGTTGTAGGATATACAGGGCACAGACCAGCAGATCACCTCATTAACCAAATCACCTCGAAATCACCTCAACTGGTGAGGAGGGAGCTAAACCCACCCTGGCTGCAGCACAACTTCCAGCCCTCTCTTGGGAAGTGGGACGTGGGGGTAGACATCAGGTTAACAAAACTAAACCAGAATAAGATATATAATTGCTAAGAGTCTGATGTTGAGAAAGAAGCGATGTGTAGCCCTAATTAAGAGCCAAATAATTGAGTGATTTGCCAAAGTTGTGCAGGATACGAAGCGTGATGTATATAGAGAACATGCAGTGAAAGAGGTTTGCAGGCGATTACCGGAGGTGGTGGGCTGTTTCACGGCAGCCTCTGCTTGCTAAAAAGGCCACCCCCGCAGGGCAGGGGCTGCTGAAGCAGCTGTGAGCCCCGTCTTTTTGGGAATATTGAGAGTTCCCAAACCTTTCCTGGGCTGCACATACTTTCTTGGTCTCATTACCCCTGGGAAAGTAAAACACCAGAGTTCGTGCTGCATTTGTCTGAAGGCTTACTTTGTTTTTTTGAAAAAACACTGAACAGCCTTAAAAAAAACGCAGGATGCTTCCCCCCCCCGCCCCCCCCCCCCCCCAGTGAAAGCAAGTGTTAAATACTGGATTACAAGATTGGAAATAGAGTCGTATTTTTATGTGGCTCTTTTGTAATTCCAGGATTATGTTTAACAAAGATCCTCTTCAGCTACACCAGTGTTTCATTAGCTTTGGATGCTAGTGACCCCAGAGCTTTTCCTACTGCGTTAAACTCTCTGAGATGAAGTCTTTCTCTCTATATTCAAGATGGAATTTCCTTTTTCTCCTTCCTAGTATTTTGTTAACCTATTTTAGAAATGATTCTTCTGGATTTCTACCAAATATAGCTGCTGTGACTCAGCCTCCTCTGTTCCTGGGTTTGGACTTGGAGATCCACTTGCTGCTTTTGCATTTTGCAGCCCTTCCCTCCGCCTCTGTAATTTCCCCCCCTTCATTTCTAATCCAGTCCTCTTGCGTTCCTCAAGTAGCGTTCTTCAGTTTAAATGGCTTTCCTATTGATCCCGGGATTTTTAAGACTGTCACGATATTTTACAAATCAGCATCAGAAGAAGCATTCAGCAGAGGACATTCACCGTATGCAGTTGGCCATTAGACTGTCACGAAGCCCTCACCTGACGTTTTAATAATACAAATGATAGATCTGGAACTTAAGTGTGTTATTTTGGTTGTCCTCGATCCACGTGGAGGAGAGCCTCCCTAGAGCACCTATGGAGGAAAGTTCATCATGAGCTACATGCACGGACTGTCATCTCTTGAAGTCCATCATGATGCTTGTGAAGGCTGCCGTCTCAACCGTGGTCCACGCTGCAGGAAGGAAACTCCATCGGGGTTGAATGTTATTTTGCAATTTGTATGCACTTTTGTTGAGGGCAGGGTGAATTTAATGGTGAGCAGTGGCTGACCTACAGACCTTGAAGCTATGAAGCGCTCTTCGTGTCGCACAGAGTTGGGGCAGGATTGTGGCAGTTTTCTGAGCCGTGGCTCAGAATCGGTGCGTGGTTTGATTGTATGTGTGCTCTCCCGTTAACAGCCAGTAATGGGGCAATTACTGCCTGTTGTGGACGTGAATGTCCATTTACGATGATCTAGACTGAAATCATTAACTCATTTCACACAGATTATTCAATAGCCACGAGATGGAGCAGGCCGGACACAACGTGACGCAGAAGGACGGAGAGGCATGGGAAGCGGGCTTTGTCAATGATGTCAACTCAGATTTGCAAGATGGTACAGGGGCTGATGAGTATTTTTGCTCGCCTCTTAATTTGCCGGTAACTGGCAGCACAGACTTAGCGGTTCTCTCTCATATTCAGTTTTCTATTTCCCCCCTCCAATGTCTGCAGAAGCTTTGCAAAATCAGATGGGGACAGTGAATTGCAAATCAGGAGGATTAGCATTTGTATCAAACGCACTCCAGGAGAAGGAGATTACAAGTCCGGGGTCAGCCGATAGCGAGAGCTCAGGGGCGTAGCTATGGAGTGGGCGCTGCTGGAAGGGATGCGAAGGAGCAGGGTTCGGTGACGTTGGCCACCTGATATTCTGCTCTGGTCCTTCTACAAGGCTGCCTTGACAGATGTTTTGCCTCTGCCAAGATTTTGTGTTCTCCTGTGGAAATGCTTGAAGGTTTCACCTCTCTCTGCAGAATATAATCCTTCCAAAAAAATGTCGTTTCTGTTCTTCAGTATCATACCTTTCTTTCTCTTTCAGCCAATAACAAGTATTTTGCATCAGCTAAAAAACCAGTGGAGGTGCAGGCACATGCTTCATCTTTTTATGGATGCTTTCTGCGTAGGCTGCTCTGAACAAAGAAGGGATGTGAGACCAGCGAGCATCAATGGCAGCTTCGCCAAGAGGTGGAAAAGGCCCTACTCATCAACGCCGTGCGCGGGTCTAAAATACCTGCGGTTTTGTATGCGCTCAGCGTGGTGTCACGTTAATTTGAAAACTAATAGCGCTAGCTGGGGGAAACCAGGGCTTCCTCTGCAAAGGGCTTAAACGCTGAAGGTACACATTCACTAAATTGCTTGCCTGTGGCAAACAGATTGCCTAAGGGTGAAATTGAAGTGCCACTCCTAGAAAGCTTTCTAATTGCATTTCCGTAGCCTTCAGCCACATTAGGAGGAAAAGTCTGACACTATTGTGCTGATATCTAAATCTAGGCACTGTTGTTTTATTATTTCCTTAGAAAACGGAGGGTTGTGAAGTGCATCTTCCTCTCTGCGTGTCGTGCGTCTTCCTCTGTAATTGGACTAGGAGCGTCTTGCACATTGCGGGGTGCTGGTGGGGGAAGCGCGGCCCCGGTAATGTAGGGACCCCTGCGCCCCGGGAAATTTATATTGAGGTACTTTATGGGGTGTCATTCACGGTGCGCTGACTTCTCAACACACGCACCGTTCTGTTTGAATGCGTTCATGTATGTAAAGAAATTTAAATATAAAATTTATATTTAAGTACAATATTTAAATATATATTTTATGAATTGGAAAGGAATAACCAGATTATTTTGTAGTTATTGAAAGAAGTCTATTTGGGGAGAAAAAAAGAAAGAAAGAAAAAGAAAGAAAAAAAGAAAGGGGGGGGACCTTGGGGAAGTGTCTTGCTGTGTAATGCTTGTTCTTTCTGAAGTGTATATTCCCAGGCTCTCCAGATCGTAGAGGTCATGATTACTCTCACAATTTGCCCTCCCCTTCTTTCCATCAAGGACATTTTTTTTCCCCCGTGTTGCCTGGCAATTCACGTGAAGATTGCTTAGGTCCTGCCCTGTGCTCTCCCTCTGTTTTCTGTGCCGGTCACATTGTCGAGCATCTTAGGACTGGTCTTCCAGAGGATGCACATCCAGCCCGGTTTCTGTCTCGCTCACGGCGTGTGCTGCCTGCCGGGCTGCGGGGGATTTTGCTACGCTTACTATATATTTAATTCTTTCTAGATCCCAGTGCCTTGTTGGCTCTCCAGGCATCATTCTTCCTTGCTGTTGGAATTGTCTCTTAAAACTGAATTAATTGTTGAATTGAAACCAGGAACTCGATTTCTATTGGTTTGTAAGAAAAAAACCGGTGCCACCCAATATTTCACAAAACGCTGCCTGGGAATATTGAGCTTATTTTCCAAGCGTGTGAAAACAAACCTGTAAATTCATTAAAAACTAGAGGGAATCTTACCGAAATTAGTCCCCTGCCAGGCTGTGTTTCTCATCACAGGTAATATCAATTTGGACATCGTCAGAGCAGAGGAAAATTTGGAGAAGGGAAACCTCTTGAGTAGGTGGTGTGCACCTGTTGTATGATTGATGGAGTTAATTTAAGACGCAAAGTGAATTGTTATGAAGAATGATGGCAAAAAGGTGATTATGTACGGCGACGATGCTTAGCAGCATGAAAATAAATGTGTCACAAATTGGTTGCAAATCAAAGGCCTGATTTTCTTTTTCTTTTTCAAAATGCGTAAATAAGGGGCATGCATCTGTAAATCATGTAAACGCTGTCTAACGTTTGCGGAATGTACAAAAGACTTTGCTCCGTAGAGCTTATAATGTAAAGCTATGAGGCTACAGACACCTCTGTGTGCTTAAACCCAGGTGGGGAACGCGCCTGAGTCAACATGAGCATGCCGACACCTAAGTGTGTCGTCAAATACCTGCAGCACTGAATTGTAAGAATAATTAAATTATCGGTCATAGGTAATACCTCCCTGACTATCTATTTGGCCACGCACAAGCACTTGATTTGGTGTTGGCTTTGGTACAAGGCGGCAGCAAGCGTATGTTTTGGTGTCTTACTTCTGCTGCGTTATTTATGGTGCAAAGATGTAGGTAGATGTTAAAGTTTAATTTTGGTGTATTCTGGAGAAGGCCGTTACCCAAAGATTATATGTTCTGTCTTCAGTTAAACTTTTGCCTTTGTACCTATAATAAGACTGAAATGATATTAAAAATGCAGAAAGCTTAGGCAAGCTGACAATTAAACAGATTTTGTAGACAGAATCCGAGCTGTGGCGGCAGCATGTGTGTAAGGGTTGGGGTAGCCCGTTGGCTGGAGACGATATTTAAAAACCAGAAATTCACTGTGTCACTTGAATTGCACAATTGATTTCTTATGATAGGGATTAATGTGAAATTAAGCCATTTAGTGGCAAATTGAAACTTGTAGACTTCTTTTTGTCAGCGTGGGGGTCATAGCATCAAAGGGACACTGATGGAAAATAAGATTTTTATCACTGCTACATTGAAAAGCATCGTAGCTCTTGGTGCGGAGGCTCTGGCATCCTTCAAACCAAAGCAAACGTGAGTGACAGATGAGTGAATTAAACTAACTCATTGCTGGATTCACTCTTGAGTTGTAATGTTGTGTCATATCCTTCGACAAGTGAACGTGTTAACTTTTTTTGGTATTGCCTTTATGGAAAATATTGGTAGTTGCGATTGGAAATCCTGCTTCGCTCTTAGGCAGTGAGAGCATCCTCTTATGTCGGATTTGCGCGAGTATCACATTGTTAATATTTTAAACAAAACACAGGTTTTTTTTTTTCCCTGCACATAGATGCTGAAGCCCTGGTTGTTCAAATGGCTCCACATATCCTTGACCTTACATGCAGGAGAAATCAATTTGAGGTGAATAGAAATGTTCACGTGTGAAGACCAATATTTGCTTAGCTGCTTCAGAGTCAGCTTTTCCTTTTAAACATTTCCGAGAGACCTCAAAGGCTTTTTTAGTTGTTTTTTAATGTCAGCAAACACTGTTATTTTAAGGAAGAAGCGTATGACTGCTCTGCTTTTAGTTTCTGCCGTGCCATTCAGTCCCCAGACTGGCCTTATCCCCCCGGATGGAAAACAAGAAAGCAAAGCTGGGTTGTCTGGCCAGCCTGAATCGTCGGCTGGGGATTTAGCAATTCTTTTTTGCTGATATAAACTGCAAGCCGTAAGCTCCTTCAAACTTCATTGAATCTCTTCCCACTCTTTCGTTTAGGAAGGAAAGTCCGGAAACCTATGAAAAGTGTTAATTGTTGACTTGCTGTGGCCTTTCAGCCCTTTTCTTTGTGTGCGCTGCAAAAGCATTCCTGGTTTTGGCCTCCTGGGCTGGGTATATTCACTGGAAACCCGAAGGAGTGTTTAGGTGAATAAAAGCGCTACAAAATCCTCTGTAACGGCAGGCTGAAAAATTCTTGGCTTTTACAGTGATTATGAAACAAATATGCTAATTGACTGCATATTGCATGCATTATGGAGTCCTATCGTACATTCACAGATCTTGCTCTCCTGTCTCTTGTATAGTGTCTGCTACTAACC
This sequence comes from Fregata magnificens, assembly GCA_013389945.1. Classification (NCBI taxonomy): domain Eukaryota; kingdom Metazoa; phylum Chordata; class Aves; order Suliformes; family Fregatidae; genus Fregata; species Fregata magnificens. Next base: position 174,176 of record WAAD01023287.1, on the reverse strand, counting down.
TTCGGTAATTCCTGTATTGAATGTTTAACTTGTGTTTGAGACCTAGTACAGCTTTATAAACATACGTAGCCTTCATTTAAAGATTCTAAGTGATTGATCATGGTCATCTGATGCGAACTTTCTTTCTCTTACGCTGGTTATATGTTGTTTTACCGCGTATTTTTGCAGCATCCGCCCATAGAGGCTTAGGCTCGGAGTCTATAGAAGAAATACCGAGTAGTGAAGAATTCAGATATGATGCGAGTTGGACACGTACTAGAGCAGTGGGCCATATGTGCAGAAGGAGGTATGCATTCATGATAGGGAGGGAGGATGCTGAAGGTCGGCTCCTTCACCCACCCGCAGCCTCCCAGGAGCACGGCATGGCTTGGTCACGGAGGCAGTTGGGTTTGGGCAGCTGGTGAGATGTGCGGAACGCTGTGATCGGGCAGTGATCCCCACCAGCCCTGCTTAACCTTCAGCCAATGCAGTGCAAAGGTTTTGTGGGCAAGGGGAGGGGAGAAAGCTGCAGACTACCCGGTCTACCACTCCACTTTGATGTTGAAGGTGATTAAATAAGTCTTTAGGATTTAAATCAACTAATTAATTTCATATTTTCAGTTTGAATCATCTTTATTTTGATGGCTTGTAATAATAATTGCAACACCACTGCCTTTGGGTGTGCATCCTTTTTTTTTTTTTTTTTTTTTTTTTTTTTAGTCCAGACTGTCCCTTATTCCCTTAGGAAGTAAAAATCCTGCCTGAGCTCTGCCTATGATTGTTGGGTATATAATATTTTCTTAACTTGAGTTCTGTTTGTTCATCCCTTGGCAGCTTTCACCTGAAACAGCCAACAGGGTTCTTTTGCTTATTTTTCAAGTGGTACCACTTTTGCAACATCTATTAGCCAGGTATTGGTAGCATCAGGCACACCAGGTCTGGCATAAATCTGAGGTCTGTTGTCGCTCTCCTTCCATGTAGATTGATTCCCAAATGGAGGGAACGAATGCCAGCGTCTGCCTGTCCTATGGGTAGGAAAGACTTTCAGTCTCCTGGACTCATTAATATAAGTACCTCTTGCCAACACGAAATTACAAAAAGAGGATGATAAACAGACGTCTTGCCAAAGTTCCCTTTATGCTAACAGATTTAGCCTGTGCTCTCCTTCATCTTCCCTTGTACAGCTTTGTTTTAGAACAAAGATTGCAAAATATTTAAGGGAGAAGGGACTGTTAGAGAGGCTTGATCCCCTCCATTTGCACCGTTAATCTTCATTTTTCCAAGTCTCTATACCCCATCTTTGTCCGTGCATCAGCGCAACCAAAGGAGAAGAGAGGGAGGGATTTGCTGTGCTGCCTGCCGGGGAATGGGACTGGAGCCGAAGGACAGCTCTGTCGTCCTCCTGCCACTGAACCCTGCGTTGGGTTTCCAGTCTTGACCGGAGAAGAAAGCCCGCGACCAGAAAACGGGACCTGGGAGGAGATCGTTAGAAGAGCAACCATGGCTGGAAGTCATAAATCACACAGTCAAAACCTGCCGCGAAGCAGATTTGAACGCTGACAAAATAAAGCCGAGGGGGTTCTGACCCATATATTATTAAAAGGACATCTCTGCCCTCATCTGATTTTAATTCCAGGAATATTGTATTTCTGGTGTGTCAACTTTGTACGGTGTAATCCACTCAGAAACAAATTTAGATCTTTATCCTACTGCAGTGCGTGGGAAGGAGTGATGTTTTCAATATTCAGGATATGGTTGGAAAGTGATTCTCCCATACTGAGGGGAGTAATTACAAAAATTGAAGGAAGGTAATTAGTGGTAGTGGTTGGAAATTTTGGAGCAAAACATAAATGAAAGCATGTCTTTGAGGATAACATGACTTTTTCTGGTATTGAAATTTTTCTGTTAGAAATTGGTTAATACAGTTTAGTTTGACCCAGTGGAAAAGAAAATAAAATGTGATACTGTAGCCTAAAATGAAAACAGGAGTTCATGCAGCCGGTGTGATTTGGATATGCCGTCTGCAAGCGACTGCATCCTCGGCTCGCTGTGACGGTGTCGCCTTCAACTCTTTTTCCAGCCTGGTATTTCTCTAGCTGACCACATCCCATTTTTAAATTATGCTTTAAGCCCTTTGAGATGGGAGCCTCCATCTCCAAAACATGCTCAAGTACTTGAGTCTTCTCCGTTGAAAACAATATAGCGATGGCAGCGAGTTTGACGCTTGGGTGCTGAATCTTGGCCCTGCCAGTGCAGTCTTGCTTACCTTGAGCCCATCATCTCACTGCTCTCCTGCAGGCTTCTCGGCATCTATAAAACAAAGCTGCAGCGGTGATGGGTTATTTAATATTTTTAACAAGCTTGGAAGAGGGGAAGCTTATATTTATTAGTAACGTAAATTGTCTTTTTATGAATATTATTTTTGTGTCTGGTTTTTACATCTGACTACTAAAGTGTAGCTTCTCTTAGGAGAAGGAGCAATGGTTGACTGTGAGAAAGGTCTGAAGCAGCTCGAGAAGTCTCAGATAAGAAAGATAACTAAGAAGAATATTATTTTGCTTTTTTCATAGCAACTGGGTGATGTTACAAGATAGATGTTTATAATCCAGGGAAATTTTCTAACCAAAGCCTCAATAATCTTATGGTAGGTCAAATTCTGCACTAAGTTAATAAAAAAAAGTCAGTTAGACACTATTTAGTGCTTGTTTAGCATCGTAGCTGATGTGGTAAATAAATTTTCATGGTCCTGTGAAGCATCATAACATCGTCTGTTTGACTGATGTGCTGTAGTATAGATATCCATCAATGGAAAAGTGTGAATGTGACCCTCTCCCCCACACGCCTCCAAGGTTTCTGGTGTCCTACCAAGTGCCAAGGAAACTTCTGACTGGATGCCATTAGGAAAGGCTGAAGTCTTTGGAAAGCGGTTCCGTTTGACACCAAGAAAGTTACAGCCTGAGACTGTGGAGGGAGGTAGAGGTCTGAGAAATGAGTTGCAGCACAAACTATTGGGAGCCGGAGATGAAATGCTGGTTGGAAGGGTGTCTGGAGCCATCCAGTCCAACCTCGTGCTCATAGCGGGGCTTTCCCCAGCACCAGGTTGGGTCAGCCATGGCCTTGCTTAGACCAGTCCTGAAAACCTCCGGCAAATCTGTGGTCAACCTGGTCCAGTAAGGCAGCACCCACCTAGTCAAAAGGCTTTTCCTAATGGCCAACCTGAATCTCCCAAGCCATCGTTTGCGGAAAGGAGGGAGCAGAGAGAAGAGTCTTCAAACTGCCTGTCCTGGGAAGTTTTTTCAGCAAAACACAATGAAGTAGGATTGTGAAGGTAAAAGAATCGAGATAATTAGCTGGAGGAGGATGTGGCTCAGTCGGAGAGCAGAACGAGAGCGCTAAATACAGGAGTACAGCAGGGTTCATTTCAAAAGGAAAAGTCAGCAAGGCTTCAAGTTAAAGACATTAATAGAAATACATCAAGGAAGTCGTTTGAGAACTACTGAGAATGGTTTTGGACATGCAGGGACAGATATGTTAGATATCTAAAAAAAATACATTTGTTTCTTGGTTACCTGCTGGTGAAACCCATCAGTCTTGCAGATATAAAGCAGGGAATTTACAGCACAGAATTCATCTGCATACAGACGTTTTCTTCTCTGGAAACAAGCTAATATAACATCAGCTGTGCTAGCATCCTTTTTTTTCTCACTGCCGAAGTTTCTTGTAGGGGCACTGGTTTCTTGTTTACTGAGGCCCGTAAGGGTGTCTTTGTAAGCTCTGCCTAATTCAAATAATACAAAATATAGATATTTTGCTACGCCACGTTCAGGCTCACTGAGCAACTGCTTGTTCTTGTCAAGTGCCATAGCTGGCTGTAGTGATCCCGTCTTCCTTGTCTGTCTCTTGCTTTCTCAAGCTAGGACAAGGATTTCCTTTAGTATTTTTTCTAATATGCTGTCTAGCATAATTGAATCATCAAATTTTTTGGATCCTCTGGCTTTTAAGTAGATCATAAACTTCAGTAAACGAAAGGTCAAGATTTTTCCTGCCTCAGCATTTATTTTTGGGCAGTCTGACATCAGCAAATTCCAAAGTCAAGAGCTGCTTTGTGCTTATAAATTAGCCATTTAATTTTTCATAAAATGAAGAGACAAGGGCTTTTTCCCATTATAGATGTCAAACTTTTCTCAAATGAAAGACGTGTGGGTTTATTTAGTTAGTTATCTGAGAGGAGGCAATAGTTGATGGGAATGTGGCTCCTTATGAGCTTGGCTATGGTCCAGAGGAGGCCACGAAGATGATCAGGGGGCTGGAGTACCTCCCCTATGAGGACAGGCTGGGAGAGTTGGGGTTGTTCAGCCTGGAGAAGAGAAGGCTGTGGGGAGACCTTATAGTGGCCTTTCAGTACTTGAAGGGGGCCTACAGGAAAGCTGGAGAGGGACTCTTTATCAGGGAGCGTAGGGGTAGGACGAGGGAGGGGTAATGGTTTTAAACTGAAAGAGGGTAGATTTAGATGAGATATTAAGAAGAAATTCTTTACCGTGAGGGTGGTGAGGCACTGGCACAGGTTGCCCAGAGAAGTTGTGGATGCCCCATCCCTGGAAGGTTTCAAGGTGAGGTTGGACGGGGCTTTGAGCAACCTGGTCTAGTGGAAGGTGTCCCTGCCCATGGCAGGGGGTTGGAACTAGATGGTCTTTAAGGTCCCTTCCAACCCAAAGCATTCTGTGATTCTGTGACCCCCAGCTAGCCCTTGCCACTCGCGTATGTCTCCCCCGTGAATAGATGGGTGCTGCTGCCCTGGTTTGGAGGTGGATCTGTATGAAAGATGGTATAGGACTGTAAAATATCCAGCTCGGTTCTGTTTTCCCTTTGCTGGCCTTTGAGATTGGATAGGTCAAGTGCTATATGGAAACCCCTTGCTCCGCAGCATTTCCAGTTGTTTTAATTCTTTCCCTCCATCAGGGTCAGCTTCAGCTGAACAGCTTGGGTTTCATCTGGTGAGAACCGTACCGCTGGTCCATGGTGGTTACTAACATCTTACCGTTCCTGTCTCTGCTCTCCTGTGGATGTAGTCCTAACTGCTAGCATCTCTGTGGCAGGGGACAGCGGCTCATTGCCGAACCCCTGGGACTCCTCGGAGCAGCCGGATAGAAACGCGCTTGCCTTCGCGATTGCCGAAGTGTCGTGACACAAAGCATCTACGAAGAAAATACGTTGTCAGCGTAATTAATGAGTAATGCGATTCAGTCACGTTCAGAACCTCATGAAAACACAAATGACGTTGTGTTAATCACCAGCTGCATTAGCTGTACTGCCGACTTCAACGCCATCCGTGTTCATACAGTGAACGTCTTGATTGCATCGGGTAATGACTACGCTTCAAATATTTTCATACCATGCTTTTTATGTATTCTCTCCAAGTTGCAATCTCTTGAATGGAGGGAATATTACTTAAACTGGCTCTTCTAATTCAAAACTTGACTGGAGAGTAAAACCGTGCAGCGTTATCCTTCCTCTGAAGATGGTCCGTGCATGGAGGACACTGATGCTGTCTGCAAGCCTTTACCCCCTGAGGGGTGCAGACGTGCCATCCCAAATCTGGTTCACATCAGCAAAGGCATGCCTGCGTGCAGTGACATCGACTGCTAAAGCGTTCCTGAACCGCTGCTTCACTGCACATCTTCATTTCCACTGGAAATGCTCCCAGAAAAAAAGGGTCCAGGACATGCCTGAGAGCAAGCGAGCAAGCCTGAAATCAAATGTGTGTTTCAAATGTGGAAACACTTTTTGGAATAGCAAACGTTTTCTCAGGATAGAAGAAAAGCTTCTTGCCTAGCTCTTGCTGCTAGCTGCCGCTTCACGGGTGCTTTATCAATAAAAATAGCAGTATGAAAATCAATGGATGTATCAGTAGGAGGGTTTGAGGACAAGGATGATGCTTTTGCTCCGGCTGCATGAGTTTGTGAAGCAGGGTGCTGCAGGTTTTGGGGAGCTGGAGTTTGCAGTGCAGATTTTACAGTTACCTGGGTAAAACAAGGCTGGAGCAGAGCGGAAATTTTCTTTGAAAGTGAAAAGTGGGGAGAACTGAAGAAAAAAAGCAATATTCAGGCTCCGGAATGATGCCCTCGATCGATTTGTATAAACATTAAGGTATAGCTGCAGTATAGTGGAAGAGATAAAAGCAAACATTGTATTGTACAACCAAGACCTACCATGAATAATTTATTGCTAGTTGAAGCCTTAAACTTTTTGTGGAGTCTGGCCTTTCTTTGGTTTCCCTCTTTAAATTGATTTTTTTTAAAGTGCATTTTATTTTATTAATAAAAGATTAACTAATATTGTGTCAACTTTGACCTGATTCTTTTATAAGGTCTTTAACAGGTTAAATATTTTGCTTCACATGAGATACGTTCAATCAACTTTTAGTTATGGTATAACTAAAAAAGGAGTAAACTGAAAAGGAGGTATTAAATGTGGAAACCCACATCGTGTTACGAATCTCCGAGCTTGTGCATACCGTCAGAGGTTTTTTGGGGAAAGGTGGGACACAGCCTTGTGGCTTGCCTAAATTCACCTTTAGCAGATGAATTGGAAGTTAATTTAATTATTGTTTGGTGGATCCCAAGTGAGGGTCAAGCTTCAAATGACTTAAATGAAAAATTGTCAGAAAATTATTGGAATTTGAATGCAGTGTAAGGTCAGGAGGTCTTCCCATGTTCAAGGAGGCTTTGGCGGAATACTATTAGCATGCAATTTGTATAAAATTAATTTGAAGAGGTGATGTGCAGATCAAGGGAGAAATGTATCTCTTTGCCTTGCCTTTTGTCTTTGTTCACTCTCCCTCATGTTTGGTTCTGTGCCGCCTTATGTGAAATAAATAATTTTTGGTACAGATCTGCAAACACTCCGAGGAGAAAATACCACTCTCTTTCCAAAGAAAAGCGTAAGGAGCGGGTCTCTCAAAAGCACTTACGTCCCAGTTTCACAAAAGACAAAGAAGGCGAATCACAACCTAAGTGGTATGGGAAGCTAAAGGGTAAGTCACCTTGACACAGGGACTGACGCGAAACAAGATCGAGAAGTACCTGTCATCCAGAAAAGCTCACGTTTGCGTTATTTACTATTTTCTTCACATTTGTATTTAGGTTTAGGTCTACTATTTAATTTTTTTGTGAACCTGGAAGATGCGCGTGTCAGTGTCGCTCTTTTAAGAACCCTGTAAAATATATTTATTTCTCTGTTCATAAGTATTTTATTCTTAGTCTGAAAAGAAAATGAAAAATAACTTTGTAAACTTCCTGAATCTTGCATGCCAGGTTTATTCTTTTCTTTCAGGATTCTTTAAATCTCCTTCAATGTCGTCTTTCTTTTCCTCTGCCTGTGTACGGTAGAAGTGGGAAATACCTATATTTCTGGACATCAGAGCGGGAGGGGCGTATAGGATGCCAGATCCACGGATGTGTGCATAGAAATAGTCACGTTAAAACTGGTTTATGTGTAAAAATTACTGGCGCCCACCAGTATTTGCGGACTCAAGGCCTGCATGACTTTGGGAAGCAGTGAAGCTGGTCACGGCGCTTTCGAAGGCACAAAGTAAACTAACGATAGAGAAAACCAGCAGGGTAAGACGTTCCCGTTGTCTTGCGTCTGTAGTAGTTTGAAGGTGGTAGTGATACCTGTGCTGGTGTTTGAGTGCTTTGAGTGCTCCCGTAGGAAGAGGGTGAAGCAGGCGATGTCCCGGGGTGTCACCAGGGATGGGGGACGGAGTCCTCTCCCTTGGCAGCAGCAGGAGAGCGCGATGCAGAGCACGAAGCCCAGCTCTGGTCCAGCGAAGCGAGAAGCGCCCGAGCGTAGCTCTGCAGCCACTTTGCAGCACGGCAAGTTCAAGGTCAGCATTCACGGCACAAGAGTTTTCATTTCCCTTCTCGTGCTGCTTGGAAATCCCCCGTGCAAACCCGATTTGACTGGCGTGTTGGCTGGCTGATGGCTTGGTGGCCGCCCGTAGACTGACCTCTCCTGTATTTCCGTTTACCCTTCATCTGAAGTAATTTCCTAGTGTGATGGAAGCATGCCACGCACTTTCACAGGAAAGATAAAATAGATGAAAATGTAACCAGGTTACAGCCAGAAAGTATCCTGAGACTGTTTGCTAGCAGCTTATTCCCATGGCATTCCTGCTGGAGTTACTCCTTCAGCTCCTTGCTGGAGTCTCAGCAGCTTCTAAGCGACTGAGCGTCGCTGTCGTGGGGATTAAGAAGTGGTAGAAGCTCCATGCAATAGAGCAATACTTGTGTTTGTCTGTTTATAATTCATTTCTATTAGTCTTTTTGTTGTGTATTCAGGGCCACGAGCGAGTGCTGCAAGTTATTGTGGTGAAGGAGGTTTAATTTTGCTAATCCTGTTCTGTTCCCATTTCAGTGTAGCTTTTCCAATACCACAATGCGGTGCCTGTAATGAATTTAAAATGTATTTTTGAATGGTATTGTCTTGCAGAATCTATTGGAAGCTCATCTGAATGCGCTTTCATACTAGATGCTGAAAAGAAAGAAAATCATCCGTCTGAAATGCTGTTCGCATGGACTCTTCCATGCTGGCTGGAAATAACACGCTGCATACCAAGCAGGGAGGAAGCACAAGCCTCTTCCTCGCAATACACTCAAACCCCTAACGTGATTACAATCTTTTTATCTCGACTAAAAGGCATTTTCTTTCATCCTTCTCAATAAGAGCGTTTCTTTTTACCGTTTGGTCCAACACCTAACGCAAGCCAGACATACGCAGCAATTTTCACCAAATTATGATTGATTCGTGCTCTTTACACACAGAAAAGTGCAAATCAAATGACGACTGCATTGAACAAGGCACTTTATAAACGCAGCCATGACTCCGTCCATGACTGGTCCAGGAGCTTACAGTGGGACAGGCAAGGCAAATAAGGAGCGAGAGGGGGACACGGTCACGGAGGTAAGGTGCCCTGACCCAGGCACGAGCAGCTCTGGGAGGGGGATTCGGGTCTGCCCCAGGAAATTTGGTGCCTTTTTATTTGATTTTGCTGCTGAGGAGAGTCCAGGCTGTCTGGTCCAGCTGTCACTGCGTGGTCCTGGATGGAAGAACACACATTCAACTGGAAGGAGGAGAGAAGAGGTTAGTTGTCAGGCAAGTTGGGTCCCTGAGCTGGCTCACAGGAACCGGTGCTGCTGCAGAGGAGGATGCTTGGTGGTTTTTGCTTTTCCTTTTGTCATTCCTGGGGCAGAGGGACCCTCAAAAACTGTATTTCTTGGGCAGGAAGGCTCAGCTAGGTAGGAGACTGGCTCTGTGTGTACGAGAAGGAGAATGCAGGGCTGGAGTAAGATGGACCCATGATTTCCTAGCTCTGTTGCAGAACATCCTCAACTTACAGATCCTCTGAAATAGCCAACATGAAGAGCCACGTGCCTGCACTTGACTGATGAATAGGATGTGGCTTTCTGCAGCCATTCGGTATTGCTGCAGGGATCTCCCAGTTGTCCCCCGTGCAAAGAGCACCATTCAGCACCGTGGGCACATTTGTTGAGAGCGCAGTCCAGTGTCAGGCATCATGCTGTTAGTTGGGTGGGCAGGCACCTAAAATGGAGCCTGGATATTGACTTTTCTCCTGGGAACACAAGGATGGCTGGATGGGATCAGATTAAAGGTCCTTGCAGCCTAAAAGCCGGTCTGGAAGGGTGTCTGGGGGAGAGGAGGAATTGCTCTGTCCCTTGGAAGGCTTTCCAAATGCCACCATCCCGGCAGCGAGGGACAAGGGGAGGCAAGCAAAGCAACCAACTACCCCTTTTGCTTTTGTTGAACCTACAACACAATTATTTCTTCTGATGCCTCCACTTGCTTGGGTTACGAGAGAGTGTGTGACTGCTGCCTCTCCACCTTCTCCAGGTCATTCGTGTTTTATTTTTTTGTAGTTGTCTGTCACATTCCCTGTCCCACTGGGCATTTCTTGCCTGGACTTGAAGAGTCCTATTAGTGATTTAACAGTTAATTATGGCCAGGAAATCTCTGCAACTCTATGACACCTGTCTCCTCCTTTTTCTCTCAAGTCCAATTTGTGGCGTCTGTTACTTAAAGCGTCATGTACCAGTAGTAACCCTTAGCTACGTGTATTACCGGTGTTTTACTTCAGAACAGTAGTGCACTTTGGAGGTGACTCCCACCAATTGCGTCGTTGTTTCCGTGTGCAAAGTGGTTTTGGTGTGCGTGGACCAGATTTCTTTCAGAAGCTTCACTCCAGTTGCCCATCACACGTCCTCCAACCTCTCATGGGTCCATACCAGTGATGGACAGACCAGTAAAGGACGTACTGGTGATGTCCTTTAGACAACTTCAAACTGTATGTCAAGTGAGGACCAGACTAAAAACCAGACTAAATCTAGTTCAAAGGAGACCCTCAAAGTGCAGAGGGTGTAGCCATAGGAGCCTCAACCCAAAATGCTTTGATTGCCTGATCGTGTCTGCACCAAAGTGTTTGTTAATGTAGAAATGTCTTCCGATTTTTGTAGTGCTTTTCCTTGTCAGAATGTTTTACGACCATTAAAAGTTCAAAACACCTTCTTGCCTTATTCCCACTAATGATGTGGAACCTTCATTGCAGGGTGATGATGGAATCGAATTGCAAAAAAAGTCGTTGATGGCAACATTTGGGTAAAAAGGAGAAGGTTTTGGCTTCCTGGCTTGTGTTTAGAGCAGCAGTAGATGTTCTTTGTGCCTTGTGCCGTGCTGGTGCTTCTGGGCAGCACGTTCCCCCACCTTGTTGCTGTCAAACCATTTCCTTTCAGATGCCTTCAACTTACTGGACAAGTACCTGCTCGGGTGAAACACGTCCTACACGCTTTGGACAAGGAAAGGCTTTTCATTTTGGTGCCTTGCACACGATGATTTGTTCAGAGAAATAATGTGTGATAGAAATGTGGTGGTTGGGCTTAAATCAACATCTTTTTTCACTAGAGAAAATAATTTTTGTGAATATAGATGGGTTTTGAAGTTCATCTTCCTATGAAGGAGTCCTATTTTTTTAAAGGAGTGGCAGGTAGGTGTCATACAGCGTGTGCAGACACGTAACGTGTTTGTTTGTCCACAGTTTGAGGTATACTTATGAGCGCGTCCTGTCTCCGTCACATCCTACACTGAAATAGCCTCCTGTGTTGAATGGGATCCATGTGGCAGCCCAGAAGCCAGGCTTTTGGACGGACACTTGCAGAAGCTGGTGTTCAGCATCTCACAGATAGATGATGTTGGGTTTTCTCCTGTAAATGAGAACTCAAGCCAAAAGGCAAACACCCACTTGCCAGGGGCAGGTTCGCCAAGACCCGGAGCACTGCCTGGGGACACGGGGACCAAATGGCCATAAACCCCTTATGCTTGAATGTAAATCCCCAGCCATAACGTCTCACGGATGTGAAGTTTTGCATTGATTTTCCTGTTGATCTTAAGAGCTCCATCTATGCGTTACTGAAGCCGCTGGCGTAAATACGTGTCTCCGTGCAGCTTTATCTTCCAGCTCGCTTTATAACCGTGATTTCCTTCACTTTGAGAATTGCTCCTTCTGTGCTAACTTGGGGGTGGAGGGAAGGCTAATTAATTAAGCAGTAATTGTTGTCAAGTCAATTGGTGCTAACATTTAACATTTGACTTGTTTACTATCCTGAGGTAAAGCGGAAGGAGTTAATGATCTAACAAATTGCACATCCGTCATGAGAGACTTGTTTGGAAAGAACGGTTTTGTTTATGAACTGTAAAATAATACATTTAAAAACCCCACATTTTGAAGCAAGATCGTTGAGGTTCTTGTGTGAAATTGTCACTAGATAGCTGTGGAGACAAATGCATCGCCTAATAAAGCTTAATGACTGATTTTCCCATTAATCAGAATTGAGAACGTGCTTCATTAAGATAATTAACTGAGCCAGTTGCTTAACTGACAGTTAGTAGACACAAATTCCCAAGTTACTTGCTTTCCTCTAAATAAAACTCACAAGAAGCTAACCCGGCGCTGCTTCATCATCTTTATTGGAGAGAGAAACAGAAGGGCTGTTAAAATCTCATTGCCCGTGTAAGGTCCATGACTGCATCTCCCCATCTGGGACAGCGGTGGGATGCGGTGGGTGGCCCTGGGTGCCCTTGCACAGCACCCAAGCCTTGGACTCGAGGTTATTGTCGTCGGCTCACACTGGAAGCTCACAAATATTTGCTGCTCTCCATCTCGCCAGCAGTAAATGGTCTTTTATCTGCTAATTTCTGAAAGGTCGGGTCTTTGTTGTGGTTGTTTTTGTCACCCAAGAACTATTAGCTCCTCCAAGGGGGAGAATTCCTTGTCAGAATTTGTGGCTTCTCCTCTTTGTTCGTCGCAAGCTAGAAGTGGGGTCATGAGTCCTGAGCCCCTCCGAAGGCAGGGATGTGTAAGATTAATCTGCTCCGGGTACATTTGTAGGCAGAATATGCAGCGCTGAAGAAGTTAGGGGAATTAACTGAGGGATCCAAAACTTGAATTATTAAATATGCTCTGTGGTTGTAACGTCTAGTTGTAAATCCTTTCTTTCACAGCTCTCTGTGTCTTGAATTATAACACGGTAGTGCTATCACGTAGCAGAAGACTCTCTGCACAGAAGACGACTCTGGAGCTCACGTAAGGCAGTCATCTCAACTCTGCTTTTCTTTTGTCCTCAGAGTTCCCGGTCTTCCACCATGAACCCTGTTTACAGCCCCGTCCAACCTGGGGCTCCCTACGGAAACCCGAAGAACATGGCGTATACAGGTAGGACAGGTGTTTGGCAGCGCTTTCGTGAATGTCCGTGTTCGGTGGTGAGAGCAGATGATCATTAATGAGCGGTTAATCCCTTAACGAAGGGAGAAGGAGTTCCCTTCAGGGAGCCAGATGGGAATGTGACTTGCGGGAAAAACTCTTCAGCAAAGCCAATGCGGTAAGGTTAGTGAGAAGAAATGGATCTGAATTCATAAGAAGAGGATGCCCTGGAATTCCTAAAGAAAAGGATCAAAAGGGGATTTCTTTAGACAAACTAAACGCAAGAAGTTGCTGGGGGAGTCAGCTGGGAGCTGGAGGGCTTGCCTCCGGAGCTGAACTGAGCGACTCGGGTGCACGTGCTGGAATAATCCTGCCATAGAAATGAGGATCCCACAGGCGAGAGCCCGTTATTTGGAGAACACGCAGTTATTGTTATAGGTGGTGATTTAAACGGCATTATTGACTGATTTTTTTGTTTTCAAGTTACGCTTTGGTTGAGTTAACAAGCAAGTCTGATGTCTGTTTGAACTGAGTTGTCTAAAAGTGTCATCTTTAATACTTGAAAAAGGCATTGAAATATGTTTACCATAATTATGTAACTAGTGGGGAACTAAAGTGTACTGATGCGGAAAGAATTTAGCTCAGAGGGAGATAGTGCTTTGGAAAAAGAAAATCTCAGCTTAGGTGTATCCGTGGTTTTCCCCATGGATTATGTTTACCAGCAGTAGTTGTTCTGATCTTGTATAAGCACCTTACAAAATCAGCTGTGGAAGACTCCTTCTTCTAACATTTTGTTGAATATAATTAGCTATTAAGTGTCATATTGTGTTAAGACTTCCTTCTTTATATATGCATTGCCAGTTGTATGTGTTGACTTTTACCTAATGTGTGAAATTGCTTGGGAATGTGCTTTTGTGGGGGAGAGCGGTCAACGGCAAATGCAAATGAACATCAAATACTCTTAGCTACTTCTTTTACAAAATATTCTCATTGACTTTGGTAGCTGTTTCAGCTGGTAGATCAGCAGGGCTGGCTGCGTTGCTGCGCGGAGACCTGTCTGATACTCTGCGGAGCGGAGAGTTCCTCAAAGGCGTTTCGCCCCATTTTTATTCACCCTTTCTTTTTCCCCATCAAATTTATGCATGCTGCTTTGTTGGAGATACTGTAGCTCAGGGAAACTTTGGTCTCACAGTCAAAGCACTAGAGGCTTGGGAAAAAAAAAAATCTCTGTGAATAATAGTCTCTTCAAAAATATCCCCATTGTAAGAGGACTCCAGACTCCAGCAGCGCTTGGGTGATAGAGTGAGCTCATAAGCGTGCAGTTATTTTCCTACACTAGAAATAACAGCAATTTTGTGCTTTCCAGCACAAGGATGGTTTGGACAAGAGTCTACTTCTCTCCCAGTTTACTTATTTTTTTTTTTGGCGTGTGCTCAAAGCTCCACCTTAATATCCATGCAATGTAGATTTTCTATATCTGCTTTCGTACAATCCTGAATGTTTTAGAACCTGCTTTCTGGCACTTGATAAGACAATTTTATTTAAATACTGAAGTGCAGGTTGGATAGAGTTTGTACCTTGACCTTTCTGGAAGGAGAATTTTAGAGGGTGATTTCTGGTTTAGATGAATGAATTCTACAGGACGGCATTCTTGAATAAGTCCAATGGCAACACCAATAGGATGTTGTCTTCTAAAATAACCTGCTGGTTAATCACCATGAAGATTACGTTGGGCACTTAAATATATAAAGCTATTGGCTGCCTTGGCCAGCTTGTGCCAGCTCTGGTAGGGACCATGGTGCGGCGGTCCCCGTGAGACTGGTTTCACCCCAAACCGTCGGACTTCAGGTGTTTGTCTTCCAGGGTTTGCCGTAAATGAAGAGGAATGAGCAGCGGATGTGCAGGATGGCCTTGGAGAAAAAAGTTGGAGGCAGATCAGACTGGGAAAAATATAACAAGGTCCTTAGTTATGTCAATGGAAAAAGAAAGAAGGGAAGATTCAAATGCTTGAACGTAGGACACCGAAGCAGGAATTGGATCGTATTAGTGCTTGGTTTAAGCTAAGGAGTCAGTGGGCTGAATTCTTACAATGAAGTCCCAAATAGATAATAGGTTAAAAAGTGTTTAAACGAAGAGCTATTTTCTTTGCTAGGCAAATAGTATTACAAAACCTTTTAAATATGAATTTGTTTGAAGATTTAATGAAAGACCTAAAGTTATATTGCAAAAGAGGGGGAGAAAATTTAAATTTTATCCTTTGTATAGAAAAGACAGGCAACTCCTGAGGGTGGTCTCAACAGTTATTAAAAGAAGGCTGCCATGTCTCCTGCATTACAAGTGCCAGGCTATCTAATTCTTGCTTTCTATGCTTAGACTTCATTTACGTTGCTTTAACTTGCGTCATTTAGCTACGTATCAGTTTCTAATGTAGCCACAAGCTATTCTGGGGGGACATTTAAACTCCCAGAGACAAACAAAATAGGCTTTTCACAGGAGAAGCATAAAGTTAAGGAGTTTGTAGATACTTCCTTCTCAAATTGCTTTGAAAATAATGGCTAAAACATATGATGTGGTAGATGTGGAGGGGATGTTGACTGCCACTGTGTGTGCAAACCCCTTCCATGGTCCTGGGAGCTCATTGCAGCTTTGGGGCTTAACGAGTGTCCCCGTCCTGATCGGCAGCTGAATGGAAGAGTTTGCTCGGAGCCCCTGATTTGAAACAGCATGTCAGCAATCCGTTCCCACGATCGCTTCATGAGACAGAGCGTACGACACCTGTCCCAAAATTTTGATTTGAGATCTAATTTGGGATACAATATAGAATATATACAGTATAAGATATAATTTTTTTTTTATTCTCATCTTTTTGCAGTAGTGGAGGACACTGAAAAAAATTAATGCCAAGCTTTATATTAGGCAAGAAAGAGAAATAAAAAACCCCTGAAGTGTAATAAAGTTGCGGTAAAGGTTGTTAGCCCTAGGCTATGTTCTCAGTTTGCTTCCAAGTTCAGGGTTTTTCCCCTCAAATCTAGTACAGCACGTATATTACTTAAATTTTTGTCTTTAAAGATCATGCATAAACCATTAATTTCTAACCTTGTGGAATAAAACTCAGGTGGGATATATGCGGAAAGAAAACAAGGATGGTAATCAGCATACTGGCAGGTTGAATTCTATGCTCTTGTGGTTTTTTAGTGCTAAATGTGAATGCTTCGTATTGAATAGATGGCTTTTGGTTGAAATAATCAGTTTTAATTGGATTTTCTTCTCGTTCTCACTTCTTTGTTGTTTTCTGTAGCTGGTGGGCTAGGGAGAGAGGTCCATTTCAAGATAAATAAAACTTTTTGTACCAAGTTGGCTGCTCGTATGTTAGGGAGAATGGGAAATCCTTGGCACATACTGAAGTACTTGATGTACCATACGTTTATTCAGATTCTTCATTTTTCCATTCTGATCTTCCTTAAAGGAAGTGTGAAGGACAGTTATTTCCTAAATGATTTTTAAAGTGTGGTCTGAATTAGATGAATTTTCATGGGAAATAATAATTAAGTTAAAAAAAGGAAGTTTTAAAATAGAGTTATTAGGTGAAACAAAGTCAGAAATGTTAAATTCCTAAGGGAAATGTTTATCGAAACATTCCCCATATTTGAACTAATAGATTTATTAAGCAAAGGTGGTTTCTCATGCAGTTAGTAAGTCTCATTTTTCGGGGTCCTTAAGACCCCCAGCTCTGTTGCATTGCAACCTCCTTCCCGTTTTCCTTCCTAAACCAAAAGAGGAGAATAAGCCTTGCACGTTTTCTGCTAGCAGTGCTTTCTCGCTGTTGAATGAGCTGGCTGTTGAGCTCAGCTAAGGCAACACAGAGAGAATAGTCTCGTTGCAGACGGAGCTACGTCTGTCCAACGCTGGGTTTGTGCTCTGGCAAGTCCTGGTTCCTCGTGCTCGGCTGGTGACTGCTTCCACTTCACTAATTTGATGTATTTTAGAACACCAGCAGCAAACAGTGTTTGAGTGTTGTTTACTGTTTAATTGAAACAGACTGTAATTAACTTGTGTCTTCATGTAAGCTGTCGTTTTAATTGAGGTTAACTTAAAAAAGTATTTAAGGGTTCTCATTTGCTTTTTTATTATTTGTAGAGTTCACTTTACCTGCCTAAACGTGAGCTGCCGAATCACCTGGTTTTCCTTTGCCGCATTATCCTTCCCGTTTCCTTGCATCCACTTTTGCTAAGGCACCGGTCCTGCAGCAAATAGATTAGCTCGTTGGTGTGGAATCAGGGATGAAGAATCAGTCTCTCCTGTAGCTTGTCTGACTTCAAGCGTGAAACTATAAAACTGTTTGTTATAGCTCACACTATTATCGTTTTCCCTACCAGAAGCTGATTAATATGCTGATAAGATGCTGTGATTCATGAACCTTTGGTAGACTGACTCTGTATTCGTTGTAGTTATGACTAAATAATAAATGATAATAAAATCCAAGAGCCCAAAGATGTGAAGCTGGTTAGTAAATCTCCAAGGAGTTTGTGTCACACTGCTCTAGTGCACGACACTTTCCAGGTCCTGCTGCAGCAGCAACCTGCTCAGGAGCTTCCATACTGGAAGAGACTGGAAGAGAAGAGATGTTCTCCAGCTCAAGTTTTTGCTGATGGAAGCCCTTGGTTTGCTTTGGACAAACAGCTCTGTTCAGTCTGTATGTGCTGTGAAGCAATATTTCTGTTCCCCCCCATAATTATTGAATGTAAAGGAAAAATTATTTTATTCAGTGAGCTATTTGGAATTTTAAAAGGAACAGGACACGTTCTGTTTTTCTAGTTTCTCGCTCTTTATCCATTCCTAAAAATCACTCAACAATATGGATATATTCTCTTCCGTTCCTTCTTTGACCACAGATTACTGATGATACTCCTCCAGATGGTTGTCCCCCTCCACCTTTTCCCACGTCCAGCCCTCCACTTTCTCTCTGACAAAAATTCACACTATTTTGTTTCAGACTTCTTGTACTAGTCCTAAATCCGCTGCTGTGGAAGTGCACGCACCATTTGACCCTGCCTGGGGTCTCTCCTGGTCACCCAGATTCAGAGTTATTTTGCCCAGTTTTAGATACTGGCAGCGTGGATGTTCGCCTCTGAGTGATCCCCTGGGATTTAATGGTACGGGGCAAGAAAAGAACATCTCCGATGTGGTCTGAATGTCCTAGAAATGCTCGTTTCTCTCTGATACTGAAAGGTGTATTGGTGGCTGACTGAGATGTAGACATCGACGCAAAGTGGTCTGCGTTTGATCTTGAGTCCCGTCTCTGAGATTTGTGTCCGAATTATTTACTGCAGGTCTTCTAAAATGGTAAAATCTGTTTTAAAGAGATTCTGTTGTGACAAGGTTAAGTGCCCGGCTCTTGGGTGGGAAGGGAAAGGCAAACGTATCTTCAGAGGTGAGTACGTGCGGGGCAAGGAAGGATAGTTAGCTCTCTTTCTAGGCTGAATACTCCCACCAGATGTAAAACGTGGACACCTTGCCCACTGATGGCCAGCTGGGCCGGTCATTTCTCAAACACAAGGTTTTTGGCTCTCATCTAGTCCTTGCAGCCTGTGGCCATCACTGCTGTCTATCCTCAAGGCCATCAGGTCAAGGTTGTTTGGACTGGTGAGGACGCTTGGTCTGAAGCCACGAAGGTCACTGATCTTCCTACTTCTTCAGTCTCACTCAGGGAAGAGTCAGGGATATGCAGCTTGGTGGCCTTGGTGGCAGCCAAGAACAGTGTGGCCGAAAGCAACGGCAAGGCGTCCTCAAGAAGGAGGGTCCCACCCTCATAAAGAGAGACATCTCATGTAGAGAAGACAACCGAATCTTTGTTTCTTTCAGGAACCTGTAGATCACCGAGTATGAATGTGAGCTGCTGTCATCAAGAAGCTTTTGTTGGATTGCAGTGTTCAAATGGCCTAATCCTCTGGTTTTGATAAATAAAAACGTGCGTTTCAGAGTTCTGATACCTAATGCACTTGTCCTGTTGATGGTCAATTAACCACGAGCAGCCCCACCGCTACAGGTCTATGAGGAGTTCACTTCTCCAGGCGTGCTGCTCAGTGAGTGCTACTGCAGGGTCCTCATCTCCAACCTGCAACTCTCAGGGGATTTCCCCAGAAGCGTCTTAGGGTCAATGTCACCCTGTCTGGGACGGTTTGTCGTTGTAGGAGGCAGTGCCTAGCGTCCTTAAATCCGACCAGATACAGGCTGGGAACTCCCCGCTTTTCCGCCTCCATTGCACATAAGGCCTGGGAATCCCAGTGGCAGTATCTGAACGTGATGGATACCCTCGTTCCTTCTCCCAGGGCTTTTCCTGGTTTGTCAGGCGGAGCCCCCAGCCTTCCCATGTCTTTGCGGCAGGAATCCCCTTGTCTCTTTTTCTAATCAACCTTGTCTCTTTGACTCGATTCCTTTTTCTCTTTTGCTAATGATTTGTATCCGTCATGCATTCAGGTTTCTGCCGTGGGTCTTCTGCTGTTTCTCCACTTGTTTTTTTGTCTCCGAGAGGGCTGGAAGGTAGCACCCTCCATCACCCCTTCCCTCGCTTTTTGGGAAAGATCATCAGTCAAGCCCCTCCGCTGCTCTTCTGGTCCTTCTCCTTCTTGCGTTGCTCGTTCCCTGGAGTCTTTCACTCCATCCCAGCTATTTTTCCTTCTCTCTTGCAGCCTGTCAGCCTGACCCAGCTGGCAAACACCTGCGCGGGTCTGGGAGAGCTGGACTCGTTTCACCAGGAAGGAACCTGACGCCTTTTAATAAAAAGTCTTTGTGCGACTGGGTTCTGTTTAGCTGCATTTCCAAAGTGGATTAACCTCGACTGCCCAGAGGCGCTTTTAGGGAGCCTCTGCAGCACACGAATGTGAAATAAATATTCAAGGGTAGCTGCTTGGCAAGTTTTATCCTGCACAAGATTCACCAAAGTATTTTGGGGAAGCAGAGGAGTAGTCTAAAGCAAGGAAGACTTTGAATCACATCTACAGTTCGTCTGTGATCTTGCTGCAAGATCCAGTATGTTCTTCCTCAAGTAACAAATGTGTCTTCTTCATTTGAAAGCATAAAATAGTCTTATTTCTGATGATTTAAGGAGAAGTCCTGGCTAAGAGCTTTGCCATTTTGTATGTGTGTATTTGTATGTAGAAAAGCGTGGTGTCCCCCTCTGTCACTCGTCAACCTTTTTTACACTGTCTGCAAGGTCTGGGTTCATTTGCTTTCCAATTTAATTGATTTTCCTGATTTTCTTCAAGTGGCAAGCTCTCTGTGGGATTTTTGAGAGTGCCAAGAAAAATAGATGACAGTCCTGTAATTTTAATTTACGGGGTAATGCACCCATGCGGTTATAGTTACAAGATTTTGTGATAGAGTGTGGGTGTGGCTGGCAGGCAAATATGCAAGTTAACATACTAATGACTGTTTTTTTATGTTGGTGGAAAGGCATCGGTTTGATATTTTTCTTGTGTGTCTGAAATCTTGGAGATCTTTCGGAGGGATTCCCGAAAGGATTAAGGATTTGTGCGAGCTGATGCTCTTACATTTGTGACCCACGCTGGCAGGCAGCACGCGTCTGAAGCAAAAATTGTACAGCCATCATCATCTTAATTCTGTCTAAATCTTTGTAGAAAGGTGGAGAACAGAAATGCAGTCAACTTCGCTAGGCTGATCGGCGCTGGTTGCTGAGGATGGGTTTCCTCTAGGACCCTCCACACCTCTGCTATTGCACGTGAGTGAGCCCAGCTCCATCCTTTTCAGATGTGGAAAACTCCAGTGCTTCCTCCGGCATGTCAAGCTCTCCCACCCGTGATTTGGGTTCCCTGCATGGGACCTCTGCATGCTCCAGAGGGGCGGGATGCGTCCCTGGACCGGGCTGTTTGCTGCACTCCCAAATTGCAAACTCCCAAGTTTTGTCATTTTTTTTCCCCAAGGTGAAACCACAACATTTGTTCGGAGATAATGATTAACAGAGGGAATTGGCGTCATCCGCCCTCCGGTCATCGGTTTTGTTGGCAGGACAGGAGGTGCGGGATTCTCACGTGTGTTTTTATCATAATCTGTATCATTTGTATTCGTTGGTGAACGTCAGATGTCAACTTCACGTGTGAGGACTGACCTGATTTACACTCGACTGTTCGTTTCATTTATTGGTATGTTGAAAGCCGGTAGCCTCCAATGTTGTAGAAGACGGAAGGATGTTCCGATAGGATTTCTACAGTCGGCTTTTAATCCTCCTTTGCGTACTCTTTGTGGGACAAAGATAATTCTAGGCTTGATTTCAGCCTTTCTTATTAACTAAAAATTAAATTTTTGCTGTATTATTCTCTGGAAAGGCTGGGCTTTTGATAACAGATTAGTTCTTTGGCCAGGAAAACCAAGTTCTTTCGGAACTGCTGTGTGCGAAGAGGATAAACCAGACTTTTTTTCCTTTCTTTTTGGCGTTCCTCAGCACATTTGTGGGGAGCGCCGAGGAACGCGAGGCACATGGCTTTGATGCTGAAGCAGGCAGGGTTGGGGTGCTCTCCTCCTTACTTTTCCTTCTGCTTGTAAGATCTGCATGCACGTGTACCCCTTCCATTGATTGGGAAATGCCATTTCTGGAATTAATTAGGTGATCCATTCCTTACTGGTTTTGTAAAACAGGAATTTTAAACTGTGTTCAGGGTGTTGAATTGATTTCAGGGTGATTAAAAATGTATGAAGTGGGTACAGTGAATATTTTTCCTCTGGCGTTTCTTCATGTTTATTAATTGGTGTGTATAGAGCAGACAGGAAAATCATACTTGACTGGGAGAAGAATGAGCTCTGACTTGTGTAGACTCTTGTTATTTTTATGTTTAAATGCATAATTTTCGTACAGGAATACTTCCAAACAACTTGCGGAATTTCTCAGTGTTGGAAGCTGTTTGCGTTTCAGTGCTCTGGTTAGCTGATCGATGATGGCTAATTCACCATCTTCGTAATAAATCAACTGATGGACTTCCTTGAAGTCATAAAAAGCATAAAACCCCTAAGGAAACAAGGGACGAGTTTCTTGCTTGGGGAGCGAGGGAGAAGGAAGCAGAGGCGTTTTGGGTGAGATTAGGGCTATTTATGAACGTGTGCAATAGCTGTAGGCTGTATTTGGGTGGTTCTGCCACCTGTGTCCATCACCGTTGGACGATGGACAAGGAGGTCACCCCACTGCACTCACCTATGGATGGACGCAAGTTACTGTGCAAAATAGGTCTTGGTGCACAGAGGTTTGGGTGCCATATACCTGTGTATAGGCTTTCTTGTTAGAAATGGAGGCATAGTAAAGCTCCTTTGAAGAAAATAATTCATCACATCTCTTTACAGATGCTTGTAGGCTCAGCTAGTTTGGAGATTGGTCCAGCTGATGTCAACCTTCCAAGGAGTTTCATAGAAACTTCGGGGAACATCCTTCGCCCCTGGTTTTGTAACTGTTTGTATAAGGTTTTACATGCTTTTGAGTTTCCCTGTGTTGTAAATAAACAGAATCGTCTCAGATCTTAAAAGCAAACAAAACTCATGTTATGTTTTCCTGAATGACCCCATTGTGTGCCTTTTAATCCTACGTGCTCGGCTGGTACGTGGAACTGGTTTATGCTCTGCCGCATTTCTTGGCTACAATATTGATTTTGTTTTTCCCCGTGGTAGAAAAGAAATAAAAAGATTAAATGACTAGGGCTGAAGAGGGCTGGAGAAAATGTGTATAAGGCAGAGAAGAAGGAAAAAACATAGGTGGAAAAAAAGAGATGGCCTTCGAAACATGTTTTGAAGGGGAAGGTACTCCTTCATTTAAAGAAAATAAAAGGGGAACGGAGAATTTTCTTATGTGTCGGTTACTTCTGTAGAGTATTGGCACATAATCTGAAATTCTTCACTCACTTGGGGAAGATGTAAGCTTTATTTTTAAGCACGAGCTCTACCAAAGCCGTGTCTTACGTCGCGTGTCGGCAAATTCTAACTGGTGATTTGGGCTTTTAAAATGTATATTCAGTATTAAAATTGGTGAATGTAATTTTTTTTCCTTGCTTTACTTCTTAGTCTCAGTATATCATAGACTGGAACTCTTTTTTGGTGGCTTTGTTAATTTACAGCATGTTTCTAAGCCATCTTCTTTTTCTTTGTTTTAGCCATGGTTGTATTGTTTTACACCATTTAAGGCTTCTTCTTCTATATGTTCCCTTTACTTCTGTATGTTTTCCTAGACGTTCCCTTTACTTTGCTGCTGAAGGACAAGGAGCCTCTGTATAGGTAGTCAAAGATCACGTTGGCCATCTTGGTATCGCGTCTGTGGCAGTTCGGCTCTCCATGCCCCTAGGTCACGTTGCCAAGTCACGCTTGATTTGCCGTACATCAAATCTTAAACTTATTTTGGCCTCATTGCTTTCTAAACCCCCGTAATTATTTCCCCCCTCCCTGTAACGATCTCTGGATACCCAGTTTGCTCTGTTGAGAAAGCTGCTGGTGTGGTACTCTGAAGCCCCTCTACCAAGAGGTTATTTTAGGGACCTCCCTCCCCTTGGTTGCAATCTAGCACACCTCCTTTCACGAAGCCATGGTGTCTCTTCCAATGGTAGCATGGAATTGCTTTTCCACCATTGCAGTTTTTAAAATCCTTCCTTCTGGTGGTGAAGAGCATCAGCATCGGCTGGCAGAAGTCTGCCAGCGGTTGCTACGTGGGTCAGTGATTCTCCGCAGAGCACTTCGGGAGCCTCTGCCATGGGCACCGTGGAGCCGGAGTGTGACCTTGTCATTGTGTGAATTTGAGATGGGGGTGGTTAATAAAACCAAATGAAAATGTCTCGTAGCGCTGAAACCCCACGCCTGCTCGGAATCTCTCAGCTGTAAGTTAAAATCTCACCGAGTCTAAAATAAATGGCTTTTTCTGCATATTTTTTCTGTCATTTGCAGTTCAAATTCCTATCCTCGCTTGTTTTTCTCTGCGCGTACTTGCACACCACACATTCAGTACCTCTTAAATTCCCAGGTGCTTCAATTAAATGATTGAAAATAAGCTCCAATACTGCCTCATGATCCACTGAAAACCCTTAATATTTGCTGCCTTTCCTCCCCTCCTTCCCCCCTTTTTGTTTGTCTGGCACAGCAAATAAGTGGTTAGATACTTGTTATATTTTTGCAGTCTGAAGGTAATGAATTAAAATTTTGTGGCTTGACTTCTGGAAACATGTTTGTAGATTAAATAGCGAATTTTTGTCTTCTCCTGGTGCACAATTATTTTTTACACCGTGCGCAGTCAGTGCGATACAGTGCAGAGGTCTGTGTGTAGAGAAACATGATCTGGTATGGGGTCGTAAAAGACTTCTGTAAGCTTCAGAAATAGTTCCCTGGTTTGTACCAGATCTGTAAATTACCGAGTCTAGTTTTCTACTGTGCTTTATACCTTACATCTTAGTTTTAGTTTAATGGGGATCAGCTTTCCCAAAGTGGCATGGTTGAGCTCTGGCTTGTTAATCTGTTTTGCTATGCTGTTTGCATTAGGTTTAGCCTCGTCTGAAACCGAAATCCGGAGTTGCTTATATGCAAACGTGTTTGTATACTTATTTTAAAGTGCGTGTGCCTGCCTTTCCCTCTCCCTGCGCTTGCTGGCATTCGGCCTCATTTCATCTAATGCAGTACTGGGCTAGAATTTTAATGCCTCTGCGGCCAGCGATGATTTATTAGATCCCAAAGCCTTGGCTCAGTGTGCAGGAAGAAAATATTGCATCAGTGAGCTGGCTTGGCACCGCTCAAATAAATGAGTCCTGAAAGACTCTTTAGTGTTACGGCCTTTTTTTCCTTCCCCTCCCCTCGCCCCCACCGGTCCTTCCCCCGTCCCCGACCCCTGAGTTTCTGCTGATGTTGAGAAGTGCTCGTTTCCTTGCAGGAGTTGCCATCTCCGGGTCTTTTTACAATAAACGTGTTTGTCAACAGCCTCATCATATAAAGCCCTTTGAATCCCTGACGTCGCTTTGCGTGGGGCCGAGAAGGAGCTGTAATCCTCAAGTTGGGAAGAAATGGAGCTTTTGTGGCAGGGCACAAGGCTGGGCTCCTGGTGAAGGACTGGTGGTGCCGTAGCATTGCGGTGCATGGGGAAGATCCCTGTGGTCCTTGTTCTGGCCATCGGCTCGATGCTCAGCACCTCTTTGGGGTAACACGCTGCCGGAGCAGCCCTGTGGGTCATTGTGGCTCGGAGCTGAGCCCTCCGGGGGGATATTTTACCTACTGTAGGTTTTCAGAGTCTTTGGAAAACATGGTTTCTCCATTGAGCTTATAGTGTCCGATAAATCTTTGTTCAGCTGGTAGGAAAATTGTGCTACTGCTTGAAACATCCCCGCAGGTCAAGGGACGATGAGTTATATGTTATCTGTCACTACGATTTTTTTCTCTTGTATGTGCTGATGGAGAGGTGATTTAATTTTGTAAGTATGTTTTGCCTCCTTCACAGAACAGGAATGAGAGTGGTAAATGTCAGCATTGTCGTTGCTCCGCCACTGAAGGGACTGGGTTTTGGCCATCTCTGCTGCTGGTATCACTGTGCTCCCGGCCACGCTGCCGACACGTCACTGCGGTGGGCTCCTCTGTGGGGCGGCCGTCTCTACTTGTGGTTTAAAATAAAGCATAAAGGAGCTAATCCCCCTGCTTACAGATAAGCTGGCTGCGTTTGCTGCTGGAGTTGGTCCTAATGATGTTCCTCGTGTCACCAGATGAAGGCAGATGTTGGGTGGAGACAATCAGTCTCCTGTGGGCAGAGAGGGATGTGAGAGTTGCATTAGGTGGGCAAAGCTCGCCACTGCCCACTGCTTGTCTGAAATACGGGGGGCACT
Source organism: Fregata magnificens (assembly GCA_013389945.1). NCBI lineage: Eukaryota > Metazoa > Chordata > Aves > Suliformes > Fregatidae > Fregata > Fregata magnificens. The sequence goes on along the minus strand of WAAD01023287.1, from coordinate 148,586 downwards.
TCTCATGTCTGCATCAGAGCCTGTCATGGAATCACAGAAGGGTTTGGGGTGGAAGAGACCTTTGCAGATCATCTAGTCCAACCCACTGCCGTGGGCAGGGACACCTTCCACTAGATCTGGTTGCTCAAAGCCCCGTCCAACCTCACCTTGAACACTTCCAACGATGGGGCATCCACAACTTCTCTGGGCAACCTGCTCCAGTGTCTCACCTCCCTCATCATAAAAAAGTTCTTCTTTATGTCCAATCTAAACCTACCCTCCTTCAGTTTAAAACCGTTGCCCCTTGTCCTGTCACTACAGGCCTTGGTAAAAAGTCTCTCTCTGTCTTTCTTAGAAGCCCCCTTTATATATTGAAAGGCTGCCATAAGGTCTCCCCGCAGCCTTCTCTTCTCCAGGCTGAACAACCCCAACTCTCTCCGCCTGTCCTCACAGCAGAGGTGTTCCAGCCCTCTCACCATTTTCATGGCCCTCCTCTGGCCCCGCTCCAACAGGTCCATGTCTGTCCTGTGCTGGGATCCTGTCTTAGCACTGATCTGGGGAAAGAACCCAGCACTTTAATATTCCAGAGAAGAGCAGCAGCCTGTGACCACCACCCCAGTGCTGGCCGTGCTCACCTCCGAAGCCGGTCCCCAGTGGGTCCCTTCTAGAGTGCTGTCCACCTAGCAGCCTGTCCCCTGGGGGCACATCTAATTTGTTTCACTTCATAAAAAAAAAAATTTTGAATCTTTTAATGAAGAAGAATAGAGAAGAAATCAAGCTGAAAAGATGAGCTCTCAGAAGACTTGAGTTGTGGGCAAGAGTTATTGGATGTGAGGGCTGGAGGGAGAAGTACAAGAATGAAACCCTGGAGTAATGACAGGTGAAGACCTTTGTATCTCATAGTTAAGAAATTCTCTTTAGTAAGTAACCAAGGGCAGCTTCAGCCTTATGCTTGGTTTGTTGCCATCCATTTACACTTAAAAATGATGTTGCTATCTCTTGTTATTAGAAACCTAATGTGTTGCAGAGAAGAGCATCCATCTCTAGGGAGAAGGAGTCATCGATTTTGGTGGCATTCCCAGGAGATGCAAAGCACAGGAAAACTGTAAATGAAATCAAATAAGGGAAAAAACTGATTTTAACAGCCTAACAATGAGTTGTCTCATTCAGAAAGATATAAGCGTGTATGCATCTGAACTGCTGTTTACCTCTAGTTTCTTCTTATTTCAAATTGGTGACTATTTCTTGAGGTGAGGACCATTTTGTGCTGCGCGTTGAAGGTGTGGGTAAAGGTGTGTGTACTGTTGCCAGAATAGTTTTATCTCTGCTCAAAACAGTTAAGGAAACAGTAGTATAATTAACTATCATAGGAATTCCAGGGTAAACAGAGTGATTTTTTCATAAGTGAAGACACAATTATGATTATGTAGTCCTTAAACAGGGCATGGTTTTCTTTGAGCCTGTTAATATAATTCAGGGTCTAGGACTGCTGGACTCAGACTTACGGTGCACACCTACAGCATCTCATCGAATGCATGAGCAGCAGGTTGGTGACTCTCAGGTCTCTTGCCGCCATCTGAGACAAATTCAGACCTTAGGTGGGGGGATCATTCTTTGCAATTATTCATCTCTTTCTTTTGGCTTCAGAGAGTTTAGGATAACGGCGCTTCTCATGCAGGGACCTCAGTTTGGTGCTTGACCTTTGGTACCTGCATTTGAACCTGGTAAGTTTGTCTCTTCTCCTCCAGCCCCTGACCCCAAGGTGCAGGGAGTTAAATCGTAAAATTAGTCATTGACATCTCCCTTTCTGATGGGAAGGAGAGAGTAGAAATGCATTTCTACTTCTCTGTCCAAGCGAACACTGGAAGGTCAATGCTGCTAGCTAGCTGTAAGTGATGGAAGCCACAAGAGGGTCCACGTGTGTCACACTCTATTTTATATCAATTTCCAAAGACGGTGGGCGTTGTCCATGCCATGCCACTTGTTGCAATGCCTCTAGCAAAATTCAGGGAGACACGCAGAAGGGGAAGGTGACTTCCTAAAAAAACCCCAACACACGCCTCATCTCCCTCTTGCTTATTCTGTCATATTTGCATGCTCATAACACCAATATGAATGTATTTGCAGAGTCTGCCAGGACCACGTGCATGCCCGATGGACAGTAAGGCATGCAGCCGTCAAGTCCTCATCACGTCTCTTGGGTCCCCCTTCGTTGGCAAAGACCGGCTGGTTTTTGGATGTGCCATTTGTGCCCTTTAGGAGTTGACAATGATTGGGATCTTTCTCCTCTTCATCCTGTCTTGCCTCTTGTCAGTCATTAGTCAACATTGCTGATTTACTTACTGCCCCTTTTTCCCTCTACCTGGAGGTCTTATGGCTTTGGTCCTTTTTTTCCCCTACTTTAGGTGTCTTGAGAAACTGGACATCCTGTGATTTTTAATGTGCTGTGATCTTAACGACCTGCCGACACAGGTGCCATCAACACGTGCTTTTCTCTTAACAGTTCTTCTGCTATTTCTTCTACAAAGAGCTGCGTTATTCTCTCTGGCAGCCATGGGAATGCCTCCACCAAGATAAAGTAAAATCTTAAAAGTTTCAAATTATGCTGAAACTAGTGAAAATAAATGATAAGCAGTAGTGTAAGAACAAGTGGCTGATGACAAGTATGTATGAAGGATGATGCTCGTTGAGTTCCCGCTCCCCTTGAAGTGAGGAGAGTCCATGGGCATGGGGCTAGCATTCGCTTTCCAGCTTATCCAGTGTTCCCATGCCAAAATCCACTTGCCAAAACGCACGGACTCCAGGTAAAGAGGGAAAGCTGGCATCAGCATGGCCTTAACTGGCTTGGTCCTATTAATTAGTCTCCATTAAAACGATAAATCATTCAAGCTGCTGCTTCCCTGGATGTTAGTGGTGCGTCTGCCTGAGCGGTTGGCCCAAGTGACCTGCCTGCTCCCTGCCAGCGTTTCTGCTACTTGTCCCACAGTAAAGACAAGGTTATCTAAGCACTGAAGGGCAGAGGAGAGCGTCTCCCTCAAAAAGGCATCATGCATCTCCCCATGCGTTTTCATCTCTGGCTTCTTTTCTGTCCTATTGGCGCTTCAGTTTGGCTGTAGAGTTTTTTTAATTTCTTTTTTAACCAGACAGTGCGTTATCCCTCCCTTGCTTCTCCCCAGCTGTCTCGTTCCTTAAAGGCAGTAACGTGTAATTCTCCCATCGTGGATGTTAGACCTGTTATGAATAAAGATGAAGTGGAAGCGGAATGCTTTCCCCTTAATTTAAAACTTTGGTTATCATGACAACAGGTTACAACTCTCTTCATTGCCATGACAATCTCCTGCAAAATTGTTAAAATGTCGTCTTATAGTTATTTTTAGTTTGTCCTCTATTCCCATGGAGACCAACTTTTACTTGAAGTGTTTGATGCTTTGTGCTTGGAGCCTTTAATGAGCCTCACAGAAGTATGTAAGTCAGTAAAGGCAGAGACCTCCGAGGTCAACCGATCCCTCCGTCAGCCCTTGCAAGAATGGTGTGTACACGCTTTTCTACTGCTTTGTTGTATCATGTGCACTCTTTTTTTTTTCTTATCTTCTCTTGTGTGATTTTTAGCATTTACATTTGCTGTAGTGCCTGAGCACTTGTATTCTTCTTTGCATATGACCCTATTTGTTGCATTAAATTCCGTCTGAAAACTTCAGATTCTGCACAGGACACTGGAAAAAAAAATCTACAAGGGAAAAAGAAAAACTATAGAAAACTGTGAACAGGACACTTAAAGCGGTAATTTGTTTTTAGTTGGTAGTAGTTGTTTTGGGGGAAAAATTGCACAGAAATGAAGTTTTCTCTCTGTCTTTCTAACAGTTTGCAAAGGAAGTTTTACTGGAGTAACATTTGCTCAATCAGCTAAAAATTTCCTAGCTTGTCATCAAGCAATATTACAAATTACTTCAATTACAAAAGGAAATAAAACTACTTTGGGAGCCTCCCTTTTTCCTGTGCTTTTATTTTCTCCCCAAGTAGCCAGTTCATGTGATCCATGGGAGTCTCCCTCTCATCAGTTGGAATTAGAAATTAAAAGTAATAAGAACGAATAGCAGAAAAACAGGTTGCATCCATCAGACTGTTTCCCAAAAGCTGGGCAAAGCTGACTGTCAACTACTATTTATTTATGAAGTATTTATCTTGCTGCTTCTTCAGTGGGTGTGAGCAGGGCTACTCTGAAGTAAAAAACGGCAAAATTGAGATGGCATCGCCACTTGCGCTGTGCTGGAGAGGGTTAGCAGAGAAGTGACGCTACGGATTAATCCGGGTTTCTTTACATCGAAGCACTTGCTGTTAAAATTTAAAAAAAGGACACCCTCCAATATACTGTTATCCATGCAGTACTGATTCAGATCATTCGATCATCACATTTCTTTCACAAAGATTGAAAAGAGAGTATTTCTGTAGGCAGCTGACATTGGCTTGATCCATCCCTTGGCGGTGCTGCCGCAACGGTTGGGTTTTTTCTGCAGGGCTCCACAAGCAGCGGAGCGGATCAAAGCCTCCTGTCCATGTGTAATTCTGTGCTCTCTTCCACTTTATTGCCTGTGGGCTTATATTTGTGAGGAATATCTAATGTTATCTGCCTCAGCCTGGAAGTCTTTCTTGAAGGTGGCTGCGACTCTGTAGGCATTTCGTCTGTATTCATCGCACCTTGAGTAAACGGGTTTTCACTCTACTCGGGAATTTTTTCCACGTCTAGTAACTATTACAGTTTTTATGTAGTTTCTTGATAGCCATCTTAAATTGTTGTATCGTTAATACTAGCCTAACTCTTAACACTACTTCGTCTGCCCTTGTTGTGCGTACAGCCTTTAAGTACTTGTAGACACTCATCAGTATCCCACAGAAGACTTTTTACCAAGGCCTGCAGTGACAAGACAAGGGGCAACAGCTTTAAACTGAAGGAGAACAGGTTTAGATGGGACATAAGGAAGAAATTCTTTACGATGAGGGAGGTGAGACACTGGAAGAGGTTGCCCAGAGAAGTTGTGGATGCCCCATCACTGGAAGTGTTCAAGGTGAGGTTGGCCGGGGCTTTGAGCAACCGGATCTAGTGGAAGATGTCCCTGCCCACGGCAGTGGGTTGGACTAGATGATCTTCCAAGGTCCCTTCCAACCCAAACCAGAATTCTGTGATTCTACGAAATTGTCACTTAGCCAAACTACCTGTGTTTCGCTATCTTAACCTTTCCCCCAAAATCAGACCTTCTGGTACCATAATCCTCTTAGGTGCTTTTCACTAGTTTTCCTGCAGGTTGGCTTTATTGGGATGGGGTTGGGTCCCTAACAAACCGTGCCTGGAGGCACTCGTGCTGGCAGAAAGCTGAGTCATCAAGAGTTTCTTGCGATGAAGCTGGTGTTGGTCAGTGCTTCTGTTTCTTGAAATAAAACTGGTTGTTCTAAGAGATGGTGCAAATATACAGGTAATATTTCTATCAATAATTTTAGACGTCCCTAGCTCAGGAGCTTATCATTGATTCTAAAAAGCTCTTTTTAGATGTTGTAAAATCTTTCCCTCTCTGGGATAAATGCTTTTGCTGCTTAGGGTCACTCTGAATCTTTTTGCAGCCAATAAGAGGTTTTTAATGTCTCTTGGTTGTAGAATCTCAATATTCATCAGTCCTTTTGCTTTCTGGTGTGTCTTGATTTTGCATTTTCCATGCGGAATCAAAATATAACATGATTTCTGCATAACTCAGCCCTCATCTCTAACACTGTATCATTATTTTGGTAGCAGGATTTCCTAGGAAGGTTAATGGTTCAGTTCTGCTTTTCAGTTACAAGCGGTAGTTATGAAATACGGTTGATTTTTGTAGCGCTAATCATGGCGATCATGATTTTTATCTTGATGTTGCTCAGCATTCTGCAAGATGCAAGGAAGATATAGGCCTGAAGCTGAGGCTATAGCGCCCAAATGAAATAATAATCTATAGGTCCCTTTGATAATTTTTTTCGTACCACTACTTGTAGAGGACATTGCATAATTACGCTGATATTACTCACGTGGTAAACTATGTTGATTGTAAGGTGTGTGGCTGTATCTAAGTGTTTCCACGGATTTTTGTACACGTGCTGGACTTGAAATAATTTCGTTGCCTTTTTTTGTGTGTGTTTAAGAGGGCGTTTAGCTTTCCCCAATAGCAATTGTTACTGTAATGGCTGTTATCATTAGCAATAAAGCATATAGCTAATATAATTTATGCAAGTTACTAATAACGCTGCTGATAGTTTTCATATTGAGTGGGTTTTCTTGCTTGGGTTTTTTGTTTCTTTTTACATTATTCAGAAGAGAAAAAAATCGACTATTTCAGTTGGAAGGGACCCACAATGATCATCTAGTCCAACTGCCCGACCAATTCAGAGCTGACCAAGTTAAAGCATGTTATTAAGGGCATTGTTATTTGGTTTTTTTATTTGCTTTTCTGCAACCAGTGAATTAATTTTATGAGACACGTTGGTTAACAAATACACCATGATCCGTGCTGTCTCTAAGCTCGGGACCAGCAGCTACAGTGAAGTGCAATGAGAAATCTCCAGGCACAGAAAAGCGGAGTTTCCTTCCTCTCACGCTTAGCAGGTACGGAAAAGGCAGAAGGTAATATATTATTTTGGAAGGGAGGGGGAATTTTTCAGATTTCCCTATTGGAATTCATCTTATTTAAATCAGCACAAATGCAAATTAAGTCTGTTCAGTTCCTTTAGTAATATGAGGAAGGAGCCTTTTCTGTATCAGAGGGTATTGTCATCGTAAGCCAAGGCTGATGAGATCGTAAAAGACCTGGACCCGCAGAGGTTCTTAGAAAAGTCCCAGTTTGGCAAAGTACAGTCGTGCCTGGCTTGCAGCGAGGGTGCAGCTGCTGGCAGCAGAGTTCGCATGCACCAAAAACAGGGTCAGGAGAGGAGTTTGGGTTCAGGCTACCTGAGATGAAGACCTATGAGGAATCCTCTTGCAGGGTAGATTCAGAGTAGATATAAGGAAGAAATGTTTTACACTGAGGGCGGTGAGACACTGGCCCAGGTTGCCCAGAGAGCTGGTAGATGCCCCATCCCTGGAAACATTCAAGGACAGGCTGGACGGGGCTCTGAGCAACCTGATCTAGCTGAAGATGTCCCTGCTCGTGGCAGGGGGGTTGGACTAGGTGACCTTGAAAGGTCCCTTCCCACCCAAACCCTTCTGTGATTCTGTGATTTCTTCTTAATGTAGATTTCACTCCAATGACTTTTGGAGTAAACAAAGACTTAGAGATAAAAAAAGCTGTGTAAAAGCCTTACATCTCCAGGAGGTTTTCTCTCTGTGATTACAAGTTCGCCCCAAAAAGCACTGACAGTTGCTTGGAGAATGGGCTTGTAAAGATTTTTTAGAAATGTAAGCTATCTGCAACTATTTCCAATATTTCTTGTTAAAAAAACCCCCACAAGTAATGTGCAAGAGCTTCATGCTGTTGGTAAATAAGAACGGCAAACAGCTCCAGGCAGCTGGTGCATTTTTTCCTTGGATACCAAGGAAGTCATCCCAAGCAGGAATCTGTTCCTAAATATTTCTTTTTACTATAATAAACAAATCTTTGAAGCCTTGAGATCAAGGAGGAAGCAAAAATGTAGAACAATAACTTATGAAAGTATGATGTTGTTTGTGCCCCTCAAAAATATTGCTGGTATTTATTACAGTAATCTTGTGATAACATGGGGATTTTTTCCCTTTAACTGTGGCCTGCTTCTGTTGCTGGTTGGGTTCCTGGCGGCTTCTCAGCAGTGACAGTTTTAGGTCCTGTCTGTGTAAGGGCATTTTATTGTACTCTGGTTTGAAAATACGTTATCAAGGTGGGTCTTGGGTCCAGAGCCTTAAATTTCCTCTCCTCAAGCACTGACTATTTTCTTGCAGGGTGAATGCCCAGCCCTGAATTATCGGGAGCATTTCTCTCCTGTACCTCCATCTGAGCGCCTTTCTAGTGCAGCGTCTGCTCTTCGCCCAGTGAAGCACCTCAACTGAATTTCCAATGATCTCTTTCTACCTCCAGCTTTGTCCTTCAAGCTTCTCAATGTGTCTTTGAGATTCACCTTCCCCATCAACTTAGGAGGCTTTGTCACCTCGTGTCCATCAGAGGTTCTGCTTTGTTCCACCTCCAGCTTTCTGCGGGGTCCCCACTGGGGTATGTCCTTGCTCTCTTTTTGCTTCTGTTGCAGAAAACGTTATCGATACAAATTAAGCTGCTCTCTTTGAATTGAAAATTTGCGGATCTTCCTTTCCGCTTAGACTTGTTTTTTCTCGATCACTACAAAATCCGACCTTTCTCATCTGTCTTTTCATGAGCCTGGAGCTCAGGATCTTTTTCCCACAACAGTTTTTACGTCTCTTGCTCTTCTTCCTGGATTCCCATGGAAAGCACTTAAGTGCTTTGTCTGCCATCAGAGCTGGTAAACTTGAGGTCATCTTTAACCCAAGACTTTATCAAGGTTGCCAGCTTGCTTCTCTGTCTCTCATTTTGTTCTGAAGAATTTAATAGAATAGAACAGAACAGAATAGACTATTTCAGTTGGAAGGGACCTACAACCATCATCTGGTCCAACTCTCTGACCACTTCAGGGCTGACCAAAAGTTAAAGCAAATTGTTAAGGGCATTGTCCAAATGCCTCTTAAACACTGACAGGCTTGGGGCATCGACCTCTCTAGGAAGCCTGTTCCAGTGTTTGAGCAACTTAAATAAAAGATCTGTGACTTGGTTTCCTCACCCTTTTTTGATATTTTAGCAAAATATCGATAGATCAAATTTCCAGGTTGAGGAGATATTTCCCATCCTTGGTTTTAACTGAATTTGAGATAAGGTCTCCCAGAACTTGCTGAAGAGCCTTAGAACGGGGGGCAAAATTTTCACTTTGTTTTTGGAGAGGGAAATTTCTTCTTGCGATGGGGAGATACAAGCCGGTCTTAATCACCATGTATGTTCTTCCTAGTGTAGTATTTTGATGAGATGAATGAGGGCAGCTCACACAGCCTTGGGGTACTTAATTCAAAAAACAGAGCTGGGGAAATAGATGCAAGACTAATGATGGTGGGTGAAGCTTTTCAGCTCTACATCATCAGTTTGGCTGCCATCCGGGCAATTGCTGGGACGTGAGGATTATCAGACAAGTGGTTGTTGGGTCAACTGAGTGGGTGGTGTGTTTGGAGCTTTTATTTTTTGTACTAAAACGGGAAAGGACCCTGTATTCATGTGAAAAAAGTATTCAGTGTTGTAGTCTGGTATAAAAGAGCAAAGGGAACTGGTGTGTGAGACTGGTATGAAGGAAGCAAAGGGAAATTCAGGAGGCGTTTGCTGTAAGCGCGGTATCAAATGCTGCCAGCCACTGACTCAGCGAATGCTCTGCGATTGATTATCCACCGACTTGTCCACTTGTTTGCCTTCCAGCTCTTACATTAACCAATAGTTAAATCATCCCTAGAAGTCCCTGGGGCTTCCTTGACTAATTGACCGCTCAAGGTGGTCCAGGTGGTTCTCTGCAGGTCCATCTGGCAGCAACTTGAACCCATCTGGCCCTGCTTTGGCCTTGGAGAAACCTCTCCGGCTTCCCCCGGGAAGTTCATCCCAAAATCTTTGCTTTCAGAAGTGTTTAAGAAACAAAGCGAGATACTGCAACTACCAGAAACTCCTGTCTGTCAGTTGTTTATAGGACAGACTGAATGACTTCTGCTGCAAAATAGTGCATGACTTTTTTGTCACGCACAAGAAAAAGCAGGAGCAAACATCATCTGTTGGGAGAGCCCAACTCATACATATTTAGGAAGACTAACGTGTGGTCGTAGGGAACTTGGATGTTAAAGCTTCTGGCATATCCATTCAGAGCAACTCTCCCAAGTAAATGCAAAGCTGGGCATCTTCAAAAGACAGGGCATGTCGTCCTGCATTTCTGTGTGCACCCTCGCCAAGCGGGAGGACCTGGCATTCTCCAGGATGTGCGTAGTATTTGACAATGTTAGCTTTTTTTTTTTAATTTATTTATTCCTTATTTTTAGAGAAATTGTTTTGCTCTTGCTCCTGGTATAAATCAATAGGCTTCATAGGGGGGTGGCTCCAGATACTTGCATGCATCTACATGCAACTTTGTGCCGTTGATGTCCTCGCTGTACTTATTCAATTAGTAAATACAAGCCTTTGCTTTCCTGTACTCTCAGTCCAACACATTTTATCAGCAGAATGAAGGCCATTTCAATCCTTCAGGTGAACAGAAGACTTGCCCACCTTTTAAAAATCAATACTGGTGCCAAGATTATTTTTAGAAAGGGAAGGTCAGAGTTCAGGTTTAGTCCCTGCCTTTGCTGCCTGGGGCTGGGCTGATGCTCTCCCGTGCCGTACCCAACGCGAACCCACCGGCGAGGACCGCCGGGTTTTCTTCCAGCATCACCCTCATTGTACCCGAGTCCCTATGGCTAATGCGTACAGAAAGCAGATTTATGCAGCTCATTTGCTGCCCCTGTATAATCATTCTTAGCTCTGCATTAATGTGCTGAGCAAGTAAAACTAGTTAATGAGAGGAGGAGAAAGGAATCCTTTTTGTAGGTCTAATGCTCTTGTTCCTGGAAGCGGAGGGGAGTAATTAGCATTCCAGCCGAGGAACCAGTTACTATGGCAGTGCGTATTGATGAAACGAGGTTGATACAAGTGAGCTAATTCAAACCAGCCGAAGGCCATATGTTTAGCTCTGTCTTTGTTATATAACAAGTTTTGAGGTCTTAAAAAAAAAAATTTCTGAGTAGAAATGACCTTCAAGGAATGGTTAAAATAAGAAAGCCGCTGGCCTTTTTGTTACCGGCACACAACTTCATTAGTTATATAAACAGGACGAAGGTTTTTAATCTCCTTTTGAAGTTATTTGCATATTTATTGAGACTTACTGTGCCTTTTTATTTGGGATCCCACTGATCCGAAAGTGGAGGACACACGCGGCTGCAAAACCCACCACGTTTCCCTAGGGTTCATATCAAGCCAGGTTATTAGTCCTTGAGGTGGGACAAAATGGCAGAATTCAGTTTCGCTGTGAAATCAATAAACCAGGAATTTCTTGATATTTCTCTGCATTTTTTTTGTTGAATATTTGATCTTCAGATTATTTTTTTTTCCCCTGTATTCCTTGTTACTCTTTAAAAGGAGAAAATCTTCGGGACATTGAGATTCATTTTACTACAGGGAAGAAAACATGGGATTTCAGCCTTGCTGAGTGGTAAGCAACCGTCATAATTAGGTTTATCAACAAAAATGATATCTCAAAGAGCGCTGTTGAGGCAAATGTTTCTTCACGCTCCAAATCGCCGCAGAGAGCGGGTTTGGAGAAGTGGAACTTCATTTTGCCCGTTGCTTTATTAACACCATTGCTAGACTCCACATTCGTAGGATGGTTAAGTGACTGAACGCGAAGCAGGAGCCAAGATGCCCCCGCTCCACCGCGCTCCGGTGGTGCTGGTTCTCCTTGCTCAGCCTGGAAGGAGTCGGTGAGTACGTAGTACCAGTTTTGAATGCTCTGTTTCCTGTAGCCAACTCCTCTTAGTTATATCACAGCCCTACACATCACCTGTGCAGGTATAAATGGTATCCTGCTAACTGTGGCTTCTGAAAGTTGAAGTCATATTAAAAAAAAATCTTAAACAAAACCAAAAGCATTACCCCCAAACATATTTTGTTAACCAGATATTGCCAGGATGGAAGTTCTATAGGCTACAGGTTGTGGAAGGCACTATGGATGATGAGTGTAATAATTAAATTGCACAGTGCACCTGAACGTGGGTTATTGCAGTGATTAATTTTAAATGCTGTCCTGTAATTATAATCAAACTATATTCTCTGCAGAAACGTTTGTGCGCAAGCAGCAAGGAGCTGTTATGCATTATTGACTTTGGAGTAGCTGGAAGAAATTCAAAACATCTTCATATAAATTACATTTTGGTCATGGTCTGCTCATCCACACCGGCTTTGCAGGCACAAGCTCCCCCTCCTCGAATGCAGCTCCCGGCTGTAACGGCGTGTCTCTGTCTCTCTGCCCCCTTTTGTCACCAAACCTCTTCTGTTTCCTATCCCCACCAAGAAGGTTTCCTCCAGAACATCAGCAACGTAGCTGGGGTTCCTTATCCCCAACCCCACTTAGATCCCATCAAAGAGGTGCATCCATCGCGTGCTCTCCAGGAGCATCATTCCCCGGCTCCCTAAATTCGGCACGTAGCTGATGGAGATGAAGAGAGACTGCAGCACTGTGCCATGAAGCTCTTTCCCTGCCTTCCCCCAAGCCTGACATGGGCTGCAGCTTTGATGAAACTTGTACTTGGTCTTTATTTCCTCACATACCTGAGTCACCGCATCCCCTAGTTTTTTTCTCAGGGTTATGCTGCCACTGGTGCTTTTTGCTGCCTTCTTTCCTTTTGTAGTATTTTCATTTTACTCATTCGTTTGGCTCTACCACTTGCTGATGGAAACCTGGAGGGGATTCCCGGAGCATGTTCCCTAGTCCTGAAAAAGTTGGGTACCCTCCAGCCAGCGACGTGAGCATCAGCCTGTTCTCCCCGAGCCAAAGGGATGTTCACTGCTGTGTTGTGGTTAACTCAGTAACGCAGCCCTTTCTCTTCCACATTATATTTTTCAAAGTGAGGTCATCCTCACATCTACATCCCTCCCTCCCTGTGTCTTACACTGGCGCCGGGATCATCGTGGCATCAAAGAGCCACTTCCAGTTTTCTTACTGAAACATCCCCGCATGTTTATCAAGTGCCTTTTGTCATCCTTAAGATTTTTCTTTATTATTTTCTTAGGTAAAAAAAAGGAACTGGTGCAGGCTCTGTCATGTGTTGATCTGGGCAAATGTTCCTGATAAAATGTTCATAATATTGCACTCTTTTACGAGTAAAATGGTGGCCTGCACGCTTTTACGAGCTGTGCTGTACTAGTCGTCGCAGAAAATATATGCTCATTTAATGCGTCGCAATAAAGAGCCCTTTATAGAGAAGGGGTTTTTATAGTTTATTCATCTCTATTTATGTAGAATCCCCTTGAGAATCCGCGAGACTTTCGCTTATTCAACCTTTCTTGGCTGTTTTGCCACGTCTCTCCCATTGAGGGGATATTACAAGGTACTTAATATTTATTTATTTGATGAGCATTGCCAGGCCCTTTGCTGTTACAATAATATCCTCTACCTTGCCAGCGCCAGTTGTTTCAGCAGCTTGTTGATGCCGGTGGATGAATATGGCTGCGGTGGGGTTTTGTAGCTGGAGAAGGGAGATGGGGAGCATTGCAATAAGCCCTTCGATGGGCCGGTGTGCCATCAGGTTTAAAACCTACGTCCTGTGGTTAAACCACACTTTCAAGCCTTGTCCTGCTTAGCCGGTCTTGCTTTTTGGTGCTCCAGGACCCTGCTGCACTGAGGAGAGGATCAGACGACAGCACTGTCATTAACGTGTGCCCTATACAACGCGTTTTTGCAGTTTTTGAATAAAACTCCACACTTCTGTTACCTATGAACCGTATTAATTTGCTTTCAGGAAACGTTTGCCTGACTCTGAAATGTTTTCCTCTTTTTTTAATCATTGGCCAGTTTATTGCAGAAGCTTAAGGAGATGTCGGAACTGTATTTGATTTAAAGCAGGCTTGCAAACTTAGTGCACGTCATAAAAAAATGAGATGTTTATAGATCCTCTTCTGTTTGACTGGAATACACCTGGCTTTCTGGGGTAGATGTGTGCTATGCCGAAACCCAAGGCTTTAGAGATAAAACCTGACACTGGGGTGCCTGACTAATCTCATGGAGGGATGCTGCTGTGATAAGATAACGAACTTGTTGTGGTTGTTGGAAATGGTTATTACTGTTAGGAGGAGGGACGTTGCAGGGCACAGGCTGCCAAAAGCACCCGATAACGTCCTGCAAGCGTGGCATCTGCGAGTCCCGTCCCGCTAGCACATTCCAGGCTTTTCTGTGCGTATCAGAGGATAAATTAATGTTTCGAATTGCCACGTGAAAACACCCTAAAGGTCAGATATGTTACCCTAGATTTGGTTCCTCCAAAGCCTCACGTTCCCAGCAGAGTGACTCCCTGCAAGGGCAGGCGGAGCATTTTTGGGAGGCTTCCTTTGCAAGCAATTAATGATTTCAGGGATTTGGTAGGAGCTCTTAGTTAGTGGGACGATGTACGTTTCTGTCCCTTCCTATAGCACCTATACAGCAGTTTCAGGGGGCTTAGCACCGCCTGGTAGCCATGCCCTCTGTTTTGCAGGTATTAATCCCTCCGGTGCCATACCCGTGCTACAAGATTGACAGCCTCCTTATCTTTTAATCCCATAGACTGATTTTTTTTTCCCTTCTGTGCTTATGTATTTACGTGACCCTTTATAAATATTGTATAAAACATTAATTTTTTTCTGTTTGAACAAATAGTCAAGATTCTATTAAAGAACAGGGGACGACGTGGTTTTAAAAATTAAATAGAGCGTTAAAAATTGGCTTTCTTCCTTTGAAAACATTTCAGGTGTGTTCGCCACGGTGTGGAAAAACAGGGAAAATGTATCACTGTGTAACAAAGAAAGAGAAATCTTTGCAGTCACAATGATTTTCGGGAGGGCAGAAAAGATAACTTTATTTGGGCAAATAAATAGGGTTTTCTTCCAGTCTGGGCTTAAACAAATTGTCGCTCTGGAGTGGCACCTGCCCGTCAGTTGGTACCAGCTACTTCCCAGCTTGGTTTGTGCCACCTGAGTGGCCTGGGTGCTGCTGGATGCTCTGTGCCTCCTGGTCCTGGCTGCTTGCTCTGTACCACCCTCAGACGATGGGAACTGGGTAGCCAGCGTCTGTAGTTATTCTGCCCAGAGGGTTTAAGAAAAATCACTCTCTGTTGGTCCTTAATCTTAGAATCATCAAATGGTTTGGGTTGGAAGGGACCTTAAAGACCATCTAGTTCCAACCCCCCTGCCATGAGCAGGGACATCTTCAACCAGATCAGGTTGCTCAGAGCCCCGTCCAACCTGACCCTGAATGTTTCCAGGGATGGGGCATCTGCCACCTCTCTGGGCAACCTGGGCCAGTGTCTCACCGCCCTCAGCGTAAAACATTTCTTCCTTCTATCTAGTCTGAATCTCTCCTCTTTTAGTTTAAAACCATGACCCCTTGGCCTACCGCTACAGGCCCTGCTAAAAAGTCTGTCCCCATCGTTCTTAGAAGCCCCCTTTAAGTACTGGAAGGCTGCCATAAGGTCTCCCCGCAGCCTTCTCTTCTCCAGGCTGAACAACCCCAACTCCCTCAGCCTGTCCTCACAGCAGAGGTGTTCCAGCCCTCGGATCATTCTTGTGGCCCCCTCTGGCCCCGCTCCAACAGGTCCGTGTCTGTCCCGTGCTGAGGACCCCAGAGCTGGACGCAGCACTGCCGGGGGGTCTCACCAGAGCGGAGCAGAGGGGCAGAATCCCCTCCCTCGACCTGCTGGCCACGCTGCTGGTGATGCAGCCCAGGATGCGGTTGGGCTTCTGGGCTGCGAGCGCACATTGCCGGCTCAGGTCCAGCTTTTCATCCACCAGTACCCCCAAGTCCTTCTCCGCAGGGCTGCTCTCAATCCCTCCATCCATCAAACCCGCAGCCTGTATGGATACTGGGGGTTGCCCCGACCCAGGTGCGGGACCCTGCACTTGGCCTTGTTGAACCTCACATGGGCCGACTTCTCGAGTTTGTCCAGGTCCCTCTGGATGGCATCCCGTCCCTCAGGCATCAACCACACCACTCAGCTTGGTGTCATCTGCAGATTTGCTGAGGATGCACTCTATCTCACTATGTTGTTGATGAAGATATAAAACTGTACTGGTCCCAGTATGGACCCCTGAGGGGCACCACTCATCACTGATCTCCGTGTGGACATCGAGCTGTTGACCACTAAGCACTGCTTAGTTTCCCAGGGCTTTCTCCAGGTTTGGGTCTCAGCTCTGGGCGTGGGCTCCTGCATCACGCCATTTAGTCCCCGTTCTTCACTCCCAGTTCTGCCTACTTCTTTTCCTGCCTCTTCAGCCTGGGCTGTGGCAGCGATGTTATGTTTAATTTGGCAAACAAACTGAAAATGTAAAAATAATTCTATTCAGTTTGAATAATAATTAATATTCTTCTCCAAACACTCCATTTGCCTGCCAGCCAGTCCGGTTGCGTTTAATACAAATTATTTGATTCAACCCAAAATATTTAATTTCAAACATTTATGAGAAAATGAAAGGAAACAAAGAGCAAAGAGAGGTGCTAATTTTCCACTTCAACCCAGTGGTCCTAGGGTTAGGATTTTTTTTGGGGGTATGGAAGAACCAGCTTCAGTTCTGTCTGAGAAGGTTTCAACCTGTATGCTCTCGTTTCAAGAGTGATCACAAGGTTTTAAGGATATTTTGGGGTGGTTTTCCTATTTATTTATAATCATGTTCCATTTTGCATTAATGCTGGAGTGGGACCAGAGTCCAAATGAATGTCCTAACCAGCAGGTTCAGTCCTCAGGATATTTTTCCAGTTGAAATCATCCCATAAATTTGAAGGAGAGTCACTGAATAATTCAGGTTGGAAGGGACCTCTGGAAGTCATCAAGTCCAGCTTGAGTCAGGTTGCTCAGAGCCTTCTCCAGTTGACAGCAGTTAATGAAATGTTTTCGAATGATTGAAGCCACATGTTTTGGCAGGTTTGCAAATTACGCTGAAAAAAGTTCTCCTGACTCTGTTGCCAGGTTTTGAAAGGACAGAACCTTCAGAGGATCCAGGATGTTGTAAAGCACTCACTCCCGGAGGCTGGAAAGATGACAGAGCTTTGAATGAACGTAGTCCAAGGGAGACATGGGGAACGGGAAAGCTCAAGGCGTTAGTTAGGATACATGTACTTTCATATACCTTAGCTGGCAGGTGTGGTATGTATGGCCTGTGCGAGATGCCTGGCCGAGGTCAGCCTACGCTTCTGGGGTCAAGGCTGGCTGGAGACTCTTGCCATGGACATGCATTGCAGCGGCTTTCTCTTAGCTGTTACCTCTGTGGATTATTTTTGATTATTCTTAGTGCTGACTTGATTTCCTGGCAGTTCAAAGACTTTACTAGAACAGAATAGAGTATTTCAGTTGGAAGGGACCTACAACAATCATCTGGTCCAACTGCCTGGCCAATTCAGGGCTGACCAAAAGTTAAAGCAAATTATTAAGGGCATTGTCCAAATGCCTCTTAAACACTGACAGGCTTGGGGCATCGACCACCTCTCTAGGAAGCCTGTTCCAGTGTTTGACCAACCCATCCCAGTCCTTTTTTATCTTAATATACTGCTGGGCTTGTCTTACCTCAACTGCACATTGAGCAGTCACTTTCCTCCATATCTCTTTCTGGATGCTGAGGCAGTGTGTACAAAAATGTTTGTTCTATTGCTATTTTTTTTTTCCTCTGATAGTTCTTGAGCCCTGCAGTGCTTTGGCTGGAGCTGACCTCGGAAAGCAGGTAATAGGTTGGGCGCAGTGGAAACCAAACAGCAGCACCTCAAAACCTGGCCTCATTATCTCCTCACTGGCAGGACTACAATGTTCCTTTTAGTCCCTACGGGCTTTTATGGAAATTTTTATGGCTTTTATGGAAAGATTCAGTATCCTCTGCTGCACTATCAGTCTGAACACCGGGTTTCTTGATTTATTTTTTGTGGGGTATTTTTTTTCCAAAGTTTACAGGATCTGTGGACACAAAGCTTTTGCAGCTGGTGCTGCTTTGTCAATGGATTTCCACATCCTCCCAAATTCAGGATGATGAGTCACCCGGCAGAAACAGGAAAGGAGTAGCAGTGCCGTCTCATCCGAAACACATCCCTATTCATAGCGATGCCTTATGATGCTGCACGTTATGTGTGATGAACGTTGCATTGTTTTGTTTTCCTAGAATGTGCAATTAGTGGAGATACAAAAAGCTGGTGCTGCTCACGGTTTCTTTGATAGCAGGATGAGAGAATAACACCTGGGAGAAGGCGAGAAACGTAGGAGGTTCTCCTAGAGACATCTTGGCTCTTCTGAGCTGGGACCCATCTCTGCTTTCCAGTAGAGCACTCTTCCTATGAGACCATTGCCCAACAATTTTTGTAATTTAACTCAGTCCAAGGCACATTTTATGGTTATTAGGGTAAATATGTATCATTTAGCAAAAGTTCAGCTCAGTTTTCTTCCTGGAAAGCTGGCTTGGTCTTGCAGTTGAGCTACTCTGTACTTTAGTTCCTAATTAAATGACATTCTTGATAGGAAGCAAAGTGTGAATCAAAGAAAGCAGATGACGATCGTATCATCTCCCTGTATTGTCTATCCCAAGTAAAAGGCTAAAGTAGTGCAGTGTAATGTTCTCTCTTGTACTAAATGTTGCCTGCGTACAACTCAACCTTTGGGAAGCAAAGACCTTCTTGAATATTCATTGAATAAGTCCTTCTAATGTCCTGAACTTGCGTACCTAATCAGGTGATGTATTTACTTTCTTAATCCCTCCTGACCTCCTTCCATATGTAAATCACACAATTTGGAAGCATATACTTCAGCACCGCACAGGAGATACAGCTGATTACTCTTAGAGTAATTGCAGTGTCTCTTCCCAAAATTTCCTGGAAAAATCCTCAATGTTAAGTCTCACTTGGCTGTGCTATGCCCTTGACCACTAATAAATTAGTTTTAGCCCATTTCTGTTTCCTTTGAAAGGAACCTGCATCTACATTTTCTTTAATCTTCTGAAAGCCTGCATGAATTACACCAAAAGGCTTTTTGGAAAATTGCTTGAAAGCATTATCAAACAGGTAAGATACCAACTCACAATCACACTAATCTGTTGGAGCTCTTTCCTTTTAATTCTTCTGTGAAACGTTGAGGGGCTGTTCCCGTAACTTTCCCTAGACATCCCTAATGCCATTGTTTATTTAATATGATCAAATGGCATCCCTTGTTATAGAATCATAGAACCATAGAACCATCGAATCGCGTAGGGTGGAAAAGGTCATCAAGTCCAACCGTTAACCTAACACGGCCAAGTCCACCACTACACCATGTCCCTAAGCACCACATCTACATGTCTTTTAAATACCTCCAGGGATGACGACTCCACCACCTCTCTGGGGAGCCTCTTCCAATGCTTGACAACCCCTTTGGTGAAGAAATTTCTCCTAATATCCAATCTAAACCTCCCCTGATGCAACTTGAAGCCATTTCCTCTTGTCCTATCGCTAGTTTCTTGGGAGAAGAGTCCAGCACCCACTTCCCTACAACCTCCTTTCAGGTAGTTGTAGAGAGCGAGAAGGTCTCCCCTCAGCCTCCTCTTCTCCAAACTAAACAGCCCCAGTTCCCTCAGCCGCTCCTCAGGAAGACTTGTTTTCTAGACCCCTCACCAGCTTCGTTGCCCTTCTCTGGACACGCTCCAGCACCTCAGTGTCCTTCTTGTACTGAGGGGCCCAAAACTGAACACAGTACTCGAGGTGCGGCCTCACCAGTGCCGAGTACAGGGGCACGATCACTTCCCTACTCCTGCTGGCCACACTGTTTCTGATACAAGCCAGGATGCTGTTGGCCTTCTTGGCCACCTGGGCACACTGCCGGCTCATGTTCAGCC
>WAAD01023287.1:111607-128808 GCA_013389945.1 Fregata magnificens | reverse complement strand
GTCCAAGCCATGAGCAGCCAGTTTCTCCAGGAGAATGCTGTGGGAAACGGTGTCAAAGGCTTTACTAAAGTCTAGGTAGACATCATCGACAGCCTTTTTCTCATCCCCTAAGCAGGGCACCTTGTCATAGAAAGAGATCAGGTCAGTCAAGCAGGACCTGCCTTTCATAAACCCATGGTGACTGGGCCTGATCCCGTGGTTGTCCTGTATGTGCCATGTGATGGCACTCAAGATGATCTGCTCCATAGCCTTCCCTGGCACCGAGGTCAGACTGACAGGGCTGTAGTTCCCTAGATCCTCCTTCCAGCCCTTCTCGTAGATGGGCGTCACATTTGCCAACCTCCGGTCAACTGAGACCTCCCCAGTTAGCCAGGGCTGCTGATAAGTGATGGAAAGTGGCTTGCTGAGCACTTCTTCCAGCTCCCTCAGTACCCTCAGGTGGATCCCATCCAGCCCCATAGACCTGTGTGTGTCTAAGTGGTGTAGCAGGTCACTAACGATTTCCCCTTGGATCATGGGGGCTTCATTCTGCTCCCCGTCCCTGTCTTCCAGCTCAGGGGGCTGGGTACCTGGAGAACAACTGGTCTTACTATTAAAGACCGAGGCAAAGGCGGCATTAAGTACCTCAGCCTTTTCCTCATCCTTTGTTACTACTGCTTCCCCCCGCATCCAATAAAGGATGGAGATTCTCCTTAGCCCTCCTTTTGTTGCTAATGTATTTATAGAAACATTTTTTATTGTCTTTTACCACAGTAGCCACTTTAAGTTCTAGGTGGGCTTTGGCCCTTCTAATGTTCTCCCTGCATAACCTCACGACGTCCTTGTAGCCCTCCTGAGTTGCCTGCCCCTTCTTCCAAAGGTCATAAACTCTCCTTTTTTCCTTGAATTCCAGCCAAAGCTCCCTCTTCAGCCAGGCTGGTCTTCTTCCCCGCCGGCTCGCCTTACTCGGCACATGGGGATGGCCTGCTCCTGCGCCTTTACAATTTCCTTCTTGAAGAGTGCCCAGCCTTCCTGGACCCCTTTGCCCTTCAGGACTGCCTCCCAAGGGACTCTCTCAACCAGTCTCCTCAACAGGCCAAAGTCCAAGGTGGCAGTTCTGCTGACCCCGCTCCTTACTTCTCCCAGAATCGAAAACTCTATCATTTCGTGATCGCTTTGCCCAAGGCGGCCTCCAACCATCACGTCACCCACAAGTCCTTCTCTGTATGTCCTTCTTCTTATATGTAAAGCAAATTTAGTTGAGCTGGAGGAAGGGTCTCAAAAGCAAACCGGTCTTTTGAAAGTCATAGTGATGAGAGCATGAATAATAATAAAAATGAATGATGCCGTCACTCTCTTTTCTAAACTTTCCGTTTATTCTGTGGCTCTAAAGTGAAAATTACGGTGATATTCTTTAGGGTTGATTTTATTCAGATAGCAGTGGTTGGGTTTCTCTCCTGTTGTGATTCTAATCCAGCTTGGTTTGTTAATTTGTATCTTGCCCCTTTGGGACTGCTTGGTGTTCGGCAGGAAATTTGTCAAGTTCTTCTGTCCTGACAAACATGCCTGATGGTGATCAGGGAGCAGAGCTGCTGTGGGTTTCAGGGAAGACCTGTCATTTTGTCTTGCATCGGTCTTGACTTAGGAAGATGCTCAAGCTCAAATGCATCCCTGTTCAGGTAAAAATGCCGCATGGGTTCAAGTGTTTTGCCATACAAGAACATTTGTTCTTTTTGGACATTAATACGTTACATTACGAGAGCAAACTCTTTCACTCCGTTCAACTCATGTAAGTACGATACTTTGATTCAGGCTTAATAATCAGAAAACCACCCTAAAACCAGAATGTGTTTCAGAATAAATGGCTAGGTCAGGTTATGTATGGCAGCCCTGGAAGCTGTAGTGTGTTTGTTAGTGCAGGACATCTCAGGGGCAGGAGCTTCTAGAGGTGAGAGGAGAGCCCACAACTGGTTTTTATCCTCGTTATGTTTCCTTCCTCCCAGTTGTGTCGTGTTTAACGCTGCGTTTTGGATATGACCATGACCGGCATCCGGGCTGGTGGATCTTGCCTAGCCCTTCTCAGCACTTACGCTTTGTTAGGATAGAGGAGTTGGCTGAAGAATTACCAGCTCTTGGGTTTCACTACCCTTTCATATTCATCAGAAAGTGCTGGGCTCCATATCGTTCCTCAAATTAAATTTAAAAAATAAAATATCTACTCAAAGTCACGGTAAATGTATATTCAGCTTCAGTGTCCTGTAAATAAATTTTTAAAAAAGGGGCCAAATGATGTCAGCTAAAGAGCTGGATTCATCCCACCTGTCTTTAGGGGGTGTCAGTATAGAGGTTCTACACTTTAGCCCCTCACCACAGGCTTTTGCTGGAGAGAAACAGGGATTTCTTGAGTGTTACTCATCTCAGCAAATGTAGAACTACTCTGAGTTGCAATGAATTTTTATAAGCAAAAATTAAAAAAAAAAAAACCAACTGCAAAAAGATGCACAGGAGACAAAACAGTTGTGGGGTGCTCAGTGCATGTTGAGATTTGGACTAAAAATGCCACGTCTCAAGCTACTTCAGGCAAGTTTTTGCTGTCATGGAAAATGAATTCAGCACTGACACTGATTTTATTATACACTCCAATAAAACAGGTTATTGAGTTACATAGGATATATATAGTTATAGAAGACAGATACTATAGGAAGTACAGTACTTTCTTCTTTTTCACTCTTATGAGTGAAAATTTTAAGCTAGAATCATTTTTTTGATGCCCTTAATCATGAGACTACGGCTGAACCGTTGTAACTTCTTGCTCAGCTGCGATGTAATGACGCTGAGATACAGCTTCATTGCCAGTCGGTACCCTTAACTGTGTTCAGAGCATCTCCTCTTCTGCCCATGGTTGTATAAAATAATCCTGACAATGTGTTGTAACTGCTTCCAAGACATGATTACCAGGCAGACAGCAGTTTTAATTTTCTACTGAAAAATGGCTGTGATTCTTCGTACGAGGAAAGGATAAATGCCATGCAAGAAGCTGGTGTCATTTGCACGTTGCAAGATGGATGGTCAAGGTGCAGGTGGTACATAAATACCCATTGCAAGCTGCTTCTGGGACACACCGGCTGAAATAAAAGTTTCAGTAAGGAACTGAAATATTTAACTAGCTTGATTGTGCGCTATTGAGTGTCGCGCCTGCAGGGGGGCTGAAGGAGATGAAGAGTGCACGGGCCCTGGGGAGGACTGTTCTCAAAGAGATGTGCCAAGAGACCGCTCATTTTCATGCACCAGAAGCTGGTGACACAATCACACAGAATTCAGTGAAGTACGTGATGGGTAAAAGAAGTATTTGCTGATTTGTCAGCCCTTGTGCAAGTGGAATGAAAATCAAGAGACGTATCAACAGGCTGCCGAGTGGGAACCTAGGGGAAGGTGGTGCCTGGAGTTTGAGGAGGAGAGCTAGCTAGGTGTCACATTCGGTACTGTAATGAAGGGGAGCAAGAGAGAAAAGAAGAAATTTAGGCAAAAATATGAAGACCAAAACCTCAATAGTAGTTTTCAGGGTCATGTTTCTATATTCTGGTCAAAGGATCAAGTGACATCGTATGTGTGTGAGGAACATGTCTTAAAGCAGACAGTAAGGCAGGAAGGATCTTATGTGACGAAGCAGCCAACGTATTGCATCAATACGTTCTCTGGCTCTGCACAGAAGTGCATTACAAGACACATAAACCATGTCAGGTATAACGTGAGATGAAAGTTTGGAAGGAAGATCATAGAATCATAGAATCATAGAATCATTAAGGTTGGAAAAGACCTCTAAGATCATCAAGTCCAACCATCAACTAACACCACCATGACTCCTAAACTAGGCCCTGGAGTGCCACGTCTACACCTTCTTTGAACGCCTCCAGGGTTGACGACTCCACCACCTCTCTGGGCAGCCTGTTCCAATGCCTAACCACTCTTTCGGTAAAGAAATTCTTCCTAATGTCCAATCTAAACCTCCCCTGATGCAACTTGAAGCCATTTCCTCTCGTCCTATCGCTAGTTTCTTGGGAGAAGAGTCCAACACCCGCTTCACTACAACCTCCCTTCAGGTAGTTGTAGAGAGTGAGAAGGTCTCCCCTCAGCCTCCTCTTCTCCAGACTAAACAACCCCAGTTCTCTCAGCCGCTCCTCATAAGACTTGTTTTCTAGTCCCTTCACCAGCCTCGTTGCCCTTCTCTGGACACGCTCCAGCACCTCAGTGTCCTTCTTGTACTGAGGGGCCCAAAACTGAACACAGTACTCGAGGTGCGGCCTCACCAGTGCCGAGTACAGGGGCACGATCACTTCCTTACTCCTGCTGGTCACACTATTCCTGATACAACCCAGGATGCTGTTGGCTTTCTTGGCCACCTGGGCACACTGCCGGCTCATGTTCAGCCGGCTGTCGACCAGCACCCCCAGGTCCTTTTCTGCCGGGCAGCTCTCCAGCCACTCTTCCCCAAGCCTGTAGCGTTGCATGGGGTTGTTGTGACCAAAGTGCAGGACCCGGCACTTGGCCTTGTTGAACCTCATACAGTTGGCCTCGGCCCATCGATCCAGCCTATCCAGATCCCTCTGCAGGGCCTTCCTTCCCTCGAGCAGATCGACACTCCCACCCAGCTTGGTGTCATCTGCAAACTTGCTGAGGGTGCACTCAATCCCCTCATCCAGATCATTGATGAAAACATTGAACAAAACCGGCCCCAGAACCGAGCCCTGGGGAACACCGCTCGTGACCGGCCGCCAACTGGATTTCACTCCATTCACCACCACTCTCTGGGCTCGGCCATCCAGCCAGTTTCTCACCCAGCAAAGTGTATGCCCACCCAAGCCGTGAGCTGCCAACTTCTCCAGGAGAATGCTGTGGGAGACCGTGCCAAAGGCCTTACTAAAGTCCAGGTAGACAACATCCACAGCCTTGCCCTCATCTACCAGGCGGGTCACCCGGTCATAGCAGGAGATCAGGTTGGTCAGGCAGGACCTGCCTTTCATGAAGCCATGCTGGCTGGGCCTGATCCCCCGCTTGTCCTGCACCTGCCCGGTGAGCTCACTCAAGACGAGCCGCTCCATGATCTTCCCGGGCACCGAGGTCAGGCTGACTGGCCTGTAGTTCCCCGGCTCCTCCTTCCGGCCCTTCTTGTAGATGGGCGTCACATTGGCTAGCTTCCAGTCATCCGGGATCTCCCCCGTGGACCAGGACCGCTGATAAATGATGGAGAGCGGCTTGGCCAGCTCCTCCGCCAGCTCCCATCCTGGCACTGTTAGCACCGGTCCCTTTCCTGAGTGGGTATAGTTCATTTAATACTTTGGATGGGGGTTTTTTTCTCACTATGTATTATTTTACACTTATTGGTAGTGGATTTTATTGGTTGTCATTTTGCTTATTCACCAAACTTTGTACAGGGTTTTTTTGCCCTTAAATTCCTTGTGGTCCTCTGGTCCTCTGGTCCTCTGGTCTGGCTAGTGGTGTTAATACATCGTACTAGCAGGTTTTCTTTTTTACTACTCACTTTTCATTGTTAATACAGATATCAAACAATTGTTAATGGCTTTTCCTTTTTCTTCTGTACGTTAATAGAGGAGTGGTGCTGCGGTGAATTAATACAAAAAAAATTATAGAGCCGCTTCCATGAGCCAGGGGAGCTGGCGGGGGATATTTTTACCTTTCCCAAGTTTCATGGGCCAGCTCTCCCTTGTGCCCACAGGGCAGCACGCTGGTTTTAATGTGCATCATTGCTGGCTTTGACGAAGGGCTGCAACCTTCCCGCCCCGTCCCTGGCCACTATCGCTGAATCAGGACGAGACCAAACGTCCTTCCTTGGCTGTTTAGGGCTGACCGTTGTTATCGACGCCTTTATCACAGCAACAGCGCAAATCAGTTCCAGTGGGAGACAGAAAGTACACCCTGTCCAGGACACCGAGCCTGGGTCAGTTCAGGCAACCAGCCATTTCCCCCCTTGTTTAAACTGGCAGTGAGCTGATATCTTTTAATTGAAGTGCCCAGTGATAGCAGCAGCGTGTGTGCTGGAACATTTGGTGGCTGGACCCTCTGGGAGGGGATGAGGATGCTGCAGAGGGCAGATGCTTGCGTGTGTGCTGAGCATTCATCAGCTCCTTCCAGCATGTTTGGAGTCTGCTCTTCTACCCTTGTTTTGTGTGTCTTTCCTTTATCTCCTGCCAAAGGATTAATTTAAATGCGTTCTCATTTCACTATCTTTTTTTTTTTCTTTCCTGCTAGACTGTCTATACTTGATTTGAAGTTAATTTTCCAGAGTATGTGCAGCTTCTTGGACAGGGAGAAAAAGTCTTCTGATGTACGATTCTTGCATTGAATCGTAAAGCTCCATTTCGTGTCATTTTCTGGCAAATGTAATTCACTGTGGGAATTATGTTCGTGGTTCGGATCCCTGGGTCTAAGACAGCTCTTTCCTATAAATCATTAGCAAACAATACAGAAGCTCTGTTTCTGATTGACAGCTCAGTCCGTATATGTCATTACTCCGCTCTGGTTTATTTACCTTTTTCATTAAGCTTAGGTGTAGAACTGCCCACATAAAAAAAAGTAAAGAGTAAATTAGCTTCAACAGGAATGATTAGAGCTATTACCATTTTTTAATTTATCACCTATTACCAGACAAATGAGCGCACGCTGACTTTGTGCTCTCCCTCCACCACGCTCTTCATTGCCAGCATTGCTTCTAATAACAGAAGGTACTTGACACCACTTAGAGCACAGTGCCCAGAATGAATCCAGCACCTCTTAGCTTCCAAATTCAGGTGAAAAATAGGACCGCTATCTCATATATATTTCATATAAAGCCATGCTTGTTGTAATAGCAAGTATGGAACAAAAAGATACCATTTCAGGGGAGAGAAGACAGGCGCAGCAGGAACTGAAGTGCAGGAGAGGAATAGAGAAAGCATAAACCAGCAATTATTAAATAATTCTGTGTCAGAAACTCTGGCTAATATATTAAATCCTAGAATAATTTAGTTTGGAAGGGCTCTCTGCAGATCTTTTTTCCTCAGCCCCTGGCTCAAATCAAAGCCAACTTCAAAGTTAGATGTAGAGTCATATCCAATTGAGCTTCAAATTTAGCCAAGAAGGGATATTTCCATCCCCTCTCTGGGCCCCAGTTCCACCCTCCCCGTGGATGTGTTTTCTCCCAGTATTGAGTAGGATTTTTCTTGCAGCAACTTGTGCTTGTTGCACATGATGTTTTTGCTGTGCACCTCCAAGTAGAGCATGGCTCCGTCTTCCTTCTAACCCCCGAGCAGGCAGCTGCAGGTGGCATTAAGGTCTCCAACTTGCCTTCTCTTCTGAGCAAACCCAGCTCTCGTCCTCCCCTCACACTTTCTATGCTCCAAGCCTTGGGACTGCCAGTTTGACTGTGAACCACCGACAATTACCCTTCCAGTCTAATGATCCAGCCAGTTTTCCACCCATCCAGTCACCAGTTCCCTGGTCCTGGGGGAGACCGTGTCGAGAGACATGCTGTGGTCAGGATAAACGACATCCACAGCTTTCTCGTCAGCTGCTGAGCCAGTCGTCTCATTAACGAAGGCAATCAGGGTAGTTGGGCATGATTTGTGCTTCACAAATCCATGGTGGCTGTTCCCAATCACCTTCTTATCCTTCACGTGCCTGGTTATGGTTTCCAGAAGGATTTGCTTCATGAACTTTTGGGTAGGGAGGTGAGGCTGACTGGGCTGGCATTCCCCTCTTTGTCCTCTTCGCCCTTTTTGAAGGCGGGTGTGATGTTTCCCTTTTTCCAATCATCAGGGACCTTCCCCATCGCCATTACCGTTCAGAGATGACAGAGAGTGGCAGTGACATCAGCCAGCTCCCTTGGCACCCTCAGATACATCTCGTCTGGCACTATGGACTTGTGTATGTCCAGGTTGCCTAAGTGGTCCGTAACTCATCTGTCCTCTATCAACAGTTGTACTTCACTCCTTCAGACTCTGCCAAGACAACCTGCTCTCGGGCACATGGGAGCAGAGCTAGCCGATAAAGACAAAGCAAAGGAGGAGCTGAATTATCTCAGTTTTTTCTGTGTCCTTTGCTGCTAGGTCCCTTGCCTCCTTCTTCAGTGGGCCCACGTTTCCCTTAGTTCTCCTTTTGCTGCCAATGGACCTGCAGAAGTCCTTCTTGTTGCCCTTCTTGACAATGTCAACTCCAGCAAGGCGCTGGCTTTTCTGATGCCAGCCCTGCACAGCCAGCTCTCACAGACCCACTAAGGACGGCGTCCCGTGGGATCCCACTGACCGGACCCCCGAACAAGCCAAAGTGTAAATTCACATATTTCTCATTTTTGTTACTGTGTCTTCTTCCCTACCTTTGCAGTCCTCCTTTTCCCATAGTCAGTCCTATAGCATTGCCTACATCATCAAATAACTTCACTCCCCTGGTTCTCCTCCAGGTTCTCCTCCAGGTCCATGGCATCCGTGCAGCCTGCACGTGCCACCACCCTGGGACATGAAAGTGTGGTGGGAAGTGCACTCCTGACCCAAGCCAAAGCACTGCTGTAGGTGCATCGTTAGTGTGTCTCTATGCTACTTGGGGTCATAGGCTTGTTGGCTTTCCCGCTCCCTACGGTGTCTGTCTTCTGCCCTTTTGACTCTCAAGGTGTCCGATAACATGGCTGGTGAAGGTATTCAGTCCCATGGGAAAGGAGACCAGGGAAGGCATCCAAGATAGGCAGGAGGGCAAGATGGATAAAGAAAGTGTGCATGAAACTGCATGAGGGATAAACAGGCTGCGACTTGCACTGATCCGGACTTGGGTGAGGATTTTAGTAATGTGAAAAATGCAGGTTTGGGTGAAGTTGAGGGAGGACGCGGTGGAGCTTGGCCGGAAAAAGCTCATTGGTGCTATTTAAAGTTGCAGGTTGGCTCGTTGGTTTTTCACTGTTTTGTGGTGTTTAATTTGTTTTGCTGTTGATGCCTGACTGATGTCTTGCAACTCCTACTCTAGGAGACTCTAAATTCCAAGCAGGATTTGTTTAATGTAGATGTGTGAAATTGGGGAATACTTTTAATAAATGTCAAGACTGACACGTATTGGTCTTGTGCTGTCGTGTAGTGTCTGTCCAAATGTGATCTTTTCCTTGATGCTTCGCTTCTTGAAGCTTCAGCTTCTTTGCTGAATTTTTTTTTTTTTTTCCTTCTTTCATGAGAAAACTATCCAGCAATAAAGCGCAGAGGAATATTGAAGGCAGATTGGTGTTTGCTGTTTTCAGTTCATTTACTGAAAACAGCTGGTAGCCATTTAGGAGAATGGGAGAAATATTGCAACTTCTGTCAAGACTGAAAGTAAACACATGATTAAGGCAGAATTGACAACTCCTGTTTCACCACCAATTATTTGTCATCATGCTTTGCTGAACGACATCAAGACGAAAATACATTGTTATGATGTGGATATAGGTATTATTTATTTGTACTGGCATAGAGTGGCTTCATCTGCGTGCTAAGTGCCTTGAAAATACAGCAAGATGAATTGTGGCTGTCGTTTAACTTTCTCAGCTGAGCTCTTCCCAAGGATTATACAATTAAATTGAAAAATTTAATTGTATAATCTTTCAGGGGGTAGGAGGGGGAATAAGCAGAGTTTATTGGTCCTACTTGGGAGACGCGGGGCACTGTACAGTTCAATGGCTGGCTGTTGGCTTGCCCAGTCCGCTCCCCATCGTTGCACCACTGGTCTTATAAAATCCTACCAGTGTTTCCCTTTCATAAAGTGTGAGTTCAAATCAGTGTTTTTGAAACAGCAGAATTTTAAAACCCCAGAAAAAACTCCAAACCTCTCTTGTTTTGTCTTAGCAAGAAGCCTTTTCCTATGAAGCAAGCTGGTGGCTTCTCTTTGAATTGCCTGGCTCTTTGGAGTGGTAAATTAAGACTTAATGTGGCATCTGCTACCTATTAACATTTTTCCCATACCAACAGAAATGCAGTCGCGTGTGATAGTATTGAATTAGTCCAAAGATTTTTCTGAGAAATTGTGATCTTTTAGAAAGCGTCCCTGCCGGAGTCTGTAAAATATAGCGGGCTGCTCTGTGGCTTTGTTTCAAGAAAACTTGCATTTCTGATCTGTGTTTATCCTGAACAAGCATCGGGTGAAGTCTAGTCTGGTTTTTAGCTTTTGACAGAGCAGTCAGGAGGTTCAGCCGTGCTCTTCGCTGCCTGTCAACGTTTACGAGCAGTTAGCCTCTCTTGATAGCGAAGGTCACATGCATCAAAGATGGAGCTGTAAGACACTGATGTCTTACACGAATGAGAATCTTCTCACAGGTGGGGGAAGGCTGGAAGTGAGATAAAAATTACAGTATTAATTTTTTTCTTAATTCTGAAGGATGACGGAACTTCATTATCCAATATGCTTAAAAGTGAACGGCCTAATGAAATTTCACACCCACTAAATTTAATCATGGATTACTCATGTGGGATTTGAATCAGATAAAAGGGATGCCTTGGATATTTGGTAGCACTTGCATAAGGTACTAAAAAATCTGCAATGTTCTCTGTCCTTTTTAGCAAATGTGAATTGCTTGACCTACTTTTCTTTTCTTTACTTTTTTCTTTTCTTTTGGCATTCACGGACCTGACCTCAACTTCCTCCTGGGCATCAGTGAACAGTCAGTCCCACACTCGCATAGAAGCAGACGGATCTCAGGAGTGCTTCCTCCTGGATGTTGTTGATGCACGGTGGATTATTGCTTTTGCTGCAGTAGTTTGAGGCTGGGAAAAGAAATAAATATTTTAGCTTGTGTATAAAAAGGCCTTGCTGATAAGAGGATATCATCAGGAGCAGGTGAGAGGTGGATGCCGGACTGAGGTTCTTCTGCTCAGGGCTTTGTATGCGGCTGGTGAATGGTCTTTTGCAGATCACTTTGCCCCTCCAAACCTTCGATGTATGGACTTAAATGATGTTTGACTCACAGGGATGTTCTGAGCCCCCGAGAACTGACGGTGCCTTTAGCCAACTTGAGACTACACACGCTCTGTGCTTACAAACTGGGCTATTCTCTCATTCAGTGTGTTTCTGGATGAGTACCCGTTTGTTGCTGCTGTTGTAAGTCTTAGTTCTGGTAGAAACCAAAGCTCATATTCACCAGCAAAGCAAGACTTGGGGGACAAGAGGAGACAAGCATAAAGGCTGCACTTGAATTACTTGGGGATCTACTCGTTGCTTACATAAATGACCAAACACAGCGTGTGCTGTTTTTCCAAGCAAATTTCCAATCAATAGGCGTTGGGTTCTCATGATGTAAGTGCAGACTGATGATCTTGGATTCTGCCATTGACAACTTTTAAGCAGTTAGTGGATCAAATCTAGTTAGCATCAGCAATGGTTACAAGAAGAAGTAAAAGGAGCACATCTTTGGGGTGAATCTCTTCTGCTCTTCCCCATTCTGACACAGCTACTACAGCAGCTCCTACCCCTGCAGGGGGCTAACCTAATGGTGAGGATTGTCAGAGGATTCTGGAAATAGCAATTCTCCTGTATATTTGGTGGGACTTAGGGACTTGGGACTGCTCATCAACATCTCCTTGTTCCAGGCAGCACCCAAGCACAGAGCAAAAACCATACATCCTGCCCCCAGAGCCTGAGACAAGCAGATGAAGGTGGGTGATGGAGCACAGTGGCAGCCTGGAGTCAGTTTTTGGAGGCATACAGTCAAAGGAGCATTTTGAAGAGATGTTGGATATTTAGGAGGAGTTCTAGCCTTTCTCAGTGGGACAGCCCGAGTGAGATCAGGCACACAAAGGTTCTTATTTTGAAATGCCCTGAGTGAGCAGCACAAGCAAGGCTGGCATGCTAGGGGAACCAAGGAGGAGTTGGTGCTTCCCTACTGAATATGGATGGCTAAGGGAGGATTAGGTGACGGAGAACCTTAAAATAAGCACAAATTCCTGACTCTTGGTAGAGGAAAGGGAGCCAGTCAAGTTGAGCAAAGGAGAAATGGCATGGAGAAAGCCATGCACTAAGGAAATGATCTCTGTAGTGGTATTCTGAATAGACAGTGGTGGAATAGCAACGCTTTTGTCAAGGTCGGAGGAAAAGCTAATGTGATAGTTGGGATGTGAGATGATAAGTGGATGGTTGCCTAGATGGATGGGGAAGGCTATGTTTTAAGGATGTGACGCATAAAGAATCCTGAAGACGTCAACCTAGTTTGATGCAGGAGCACAGACAGGTTGCAGTTGAAGACAGTGATGAAGTTATAAGTGCGAGTGACAGGGAAGATGCTGGGCACAGTCGATGCAGAAGTAGTAAGAGCTTGTGGAGAAAGCTCACCTACTTCTACTCTTTGAGAGCTTCAGCCGATGGGTAGACATCCTTGACATCCATGAAGAGATGTCAAGCTGAAATGTTATTTGGACAGGAGGAGTCAGGTCTACAGTAGACATCGCTTGAGTTTTCTGTATGGGACTTAAGAGCTTTAGATTTCCTTTCAGGAAGAGTTGAAGTTGGAGAAGCCAGCAGTCTTCACTTTTTCACAGATTGGGAGTCTGGCTGTCCACGGTACAGCAAAGTCAGTGGATGGACATCTCAGGATGGAGAGAGAAATAGCCTTTGTTGTCAGATCTTTTCTGCTTTTGCAGAACAATTATTTTGAAGCTCTCTTCCTGGCGTCCACCGGGTGCCCTTCATCTTCAAAAAAAAAAGAAGAAAAGAAGCTTCTGCCTTGCACACAGATATATAAAAGGATCCACCAGCAAACTGAACAGCAACTTCAAATGTTTCATCAAGGAATATGAAATCTCATCACAGCTGGATTACCCACATGCTTCAAAGTTCTTTAAGGTCAAAAACTAGTTAAATTGTATAGAACAGCGTGAAACAAGGGCACTGAGGCTTCCTCTGGAGGCACAGAGGAGCTGCTTGTTTTGAGTGCTGTCTTCAACACTTGGCCTACTACATTTTTGTTCTTATAATCCCTTCCTACTAGCGTTTTCTAGGTTTGTAGGGTTTTTTTGCCAGTCTTTTCACACCGCCAAAATTAACGGAAGGGAATTTTCTGTGGAGTAGAAGCAAAGGTGCCGTTGAATTATAAAAGGTGTTCTTGAGTATTTGTGAACGCTTTGATGTACCTTTATGGTGGTAAGATCTATTACCACTATTATCTCTCACACTGCAGGATGATGCTGTGGTTTTTTGTAACGCAGGGCTGTAAGTTTTGTTGACTTCTGTATGTGCATGTCTGGAAATGGTGGCCATGGTAGGCAGGAAGGCTTTCTGGCCGTGTTTGTCCAGAGATGTGCATCTCCTGCCGGAGCAGACTGCTATTAGGTGACCTCCATCACGCTATCAAGGATCTGGAGTGACCATGAACCAAAAGCAATGTGTTTGGATCTGTTCATTGCTGCCAGTGACAACGAATCTCCTCCGTTGGCAGTTTCTTGGGGAAAAAACCAGTAGTTTAAATCAGATCGGTTTCTGCCACAGACTTTACAGTCCGTATAAAAAATACTTGTAAGGCCAAAGAGTAAAGGGAATGATGGATCACAGGCAGCTGAGGCTCACTCAAGGAGTTGTTGTTGATGCCAGATACAGGGGAGATTTTTCCTCCTTTTTCGGTCTCCTGCTAACACATACACCTGCTTCACCTGCAAAGGAGTTCATGCCTATTCCTGGGAGACACGATTGCCTGTCTTCACTTGTAATGCTCTGCAGTTTTAAAGCCCAAAGTTTATCTTTTAATATATAAAAAAAATTAAAGTCTGTGTCTGCCTGGAAGGAACGCAAGTTATTCGAATATGTGGTGTGCAAAGCGTGCTCCTGTGCTAACGCACAGTCGGAGCTGCTGATCTGAGGAGCAGGGAGTTGGGAAATGGCAGAGGCGAGATGGTGGCGTGTCCAGGCTTGTTAGGGACCTATCTTGGTAGTCTTCTGTGTCGGTTCCTATCCCTCAACATCATGACTCTACTCATTTGGAGTTTCTCCAAAAATAGTCTTTTAAAAGGAGGTTGAAAACTGTCCTTAGAGCTTGGACCGGCGTGGAAAATAAGATTCAAGTTAGGGTATAGGGGAAATGACGCAGAGCCTTAAAAGCCGGAGTGAGCGGTGGCAGGAGGAACACTGGGAGCTACGGAAGAGGAGAGTGTCTGGTCTGTTGGAGGGGGATGGAGAAACCAGCAGCGACACTTCGAATGGGTGTTTTAAAATATGCTTTGCGTTAATTTTGTCCAGAAGCATTTGACATGAATTTAGATTTGAAATCTGCGTTTGCTCATTACTGAGCGACTGATGAATGCCAAATCAGTTCATTACTTTTGGAGTGGTTTTTTATCTTGTCCCATTATCTGGGGTTGCTCGGATCCTGTTCATTCATAGTTGCCTTTTCTGGATCTAATTGGGCTTAGGCAAGTAAGATACTAAATGAAGTGTTGATAACGAGAAGTATTGTTCATCTGTCTAAAGATAGTTTAAGATTTTTTTTTCTTTCTCTCGCTCATGGTGTGCTGAGGGCTGTTCAGCAGTAATTGTCCTGAGCTCTATGCATTCAGATGTATTTCATCACTGTCAGTATATACGTACCGACCGTACCCTCGCTGCTGGAGCACATGATCTGTAGGAATTTGCCTGCGGAGCTGAAGTTTTTCTGTCTCGACTCCTGAAGGCTGATGCGACGGCTCAGCGAGCGCTCAGTGGAAGAATAACGAAATGACCTTAATACCTTTGAAAAGTTAACTACTGTGTTTAACTCAATAACACGGAAAGGAAATTGGTTTCCCTTCCTAAAAATGTCTTCTCTCCTCCTGAAGGAATGGATGAGGTCTCCATTTATCATCGCAGCTGAGATCAACAGGAAAATGTTACTGAGTTCCTGCGGCGCTTTTAATAGAATAAGGAGGCAATGCCCTTAAGCTGTTCCTTACCCAAACAAAATGGTGAGCCTTGTTAATCTATCCTGGCAGGACCAGAGCCACCTAGCAGCAGGAAATGTCACTATAGCAAACTGCTGAAAAAAATTATATCATTTATATTCCTGTGGGAGAATTCAGGAAGTGAAGCCATACTGGAAATTAAGAAAACTAATGGAGAATCAAGGGAAGACTTGTGATAGCATAAGACTATGCTTAGTGTCTTTAAGATGATGAACATTTTCTCATGAAAAAAGAAAACATGTATTTCCCCTCTCAAAAGTGCACAGTTGCGAAGAACGTGCCATGACAAGGATAAGTCAATGGAGTTACAAAATATTTTAAAAAACTCCAAACCTACGGTCCTGCAAAATCTTACATGGAAGGGAATACGGTAAGAAATGGTCAGAAGGAAATGGCAAGAAATACATTACACCTTTGTAAAGGGCTCTCTCTGTGAATGATTTTTATGCTGCTCATCACCCTCAGCAGATTTTAGAGCATTGCCTATTGTCTTTTATACCGCAGAAATTCCAGTTTGAACCCAATACCTCTCGAGGTACCAGAGTAAATATATATATAACCATTGTACAACCGGATACCCGCTGAACATGACAATGTCAGCATGTATTTTTTTTCTCCGGCGCACGCAGCTGAACCTCTGACTTTGCAAGACTTCAGTGTTTTCCCACATCTAAATCAATTTTTAACACCACCAAGCCTTGTGCTCCGACGTTGCGTCTTTACACTAAATAGCCTACTCCCACATCTTGTCATTTTAAAACACAGGAGCGTGGCCCAACTGGTCCTTGAGGGCTGCCTGTCTTTACACAGAGCTATTTGATTCCTGTATCTGTTTGAAAGTGTCTGAGGGCTTTCAAGATAAAATACAGTTGTCTCCTTTCCACTCCTTGATGGTAGTCATAGTAAATGCCTTTGTTTCCAGGCATAGCTGAAGCGCTTCAATTCCATTTGAAAATCCCATTCATCTCACGCACTCAATGATAACATTAAAAAAATAGTACAATATATGGTTCCTCTTCCACAGGCTTCCTATTATTCAGCGTACACCTATGGCGCTGTCAGAGCAGGGCTTCATAAGTACTTCAGAGAGAAATCGGGTAAAATTTCCCAGGCTTAAGCTTGCCAGGATGTACCTTTTTTACTCCTTCTAAATCATCTCCTGTCTCCTACTCTTGCACTCACTCTTGGCAGGAAGATGGGACTGCTGACGTGGCTTTTAGTCTTTATCCCTGATCTCCAGACGTAGGATCACAGAATCACAGAATGATTTGGGTTGGAAGGGACCTTTGAAGATCATCTAGTCCAACCCCCCTGCCATGGGCAGGGACATCTTCCACTAGATCCAGTTGCTCAGAGCCCCATCCAACTTCACCTTGAACACTTCCAGTGATGGGGCATCCACAACTTCTCTGGGCAAGACCAGGAGTGCTCACTTGTCACCTCTCTGTTTTCCTTCTCACCCCAGCATGTGGATGCTGGAGATGGGGAGAACCCACGTGACTTGGTATTTAGGTGAATTCACCCAGATGCACTGACGGTGGCTGCCAAGGAGGTGTTACGAGACCTCAAACTTGAGCCAAAGTTTTCATCCCGTGTGTTGCCACAAATGGGCTCAGATCATACGGGTTAAAAGAGAGAGAGGCTCTTCAGCAGAAACGATTCAGAAATCAACTGAGGTTCTCCATCCAAAATAGCCTGGTATTTATCTCCAAATTCTTCCCGTTGCACAAATAGGAGGAGCTGGATGCCACCATACGCCTCAAATTTTCACCCATTAGAAATTCAGCTGAATGGTCATGGGGAAAATTTGAACTTCAGCAAGAATAGATTTGAATTGGGAACAAATGCAACCAGTAGACTTTGGAAGCTATCCTTGCACCATATGGTCTCATTACCTTTTTTTTCCCAGATAAACTGGTGTTCACCGTTCTGTGGGGCTTTAACTCTCTTTGTCTTCAGCTTGAACCCTTTCTTAACTGTATTGATCTCATTTTTCCATCAAAATAGACTTTTAGATATTGTAAAGCATATTTTGCACAGGTTGGAAGACTTAGTGAGCTGCCATCTCTCTCGTTACTCTTTAGATTTGTAATTCCCCAAAGATAAAGTAGTATTAGGAACAGTCCCCGGTTTTTCTCTCGGAAGTAATTTCTGATTTCCATATTAATCAAAAATAGCTTTACCTTCGTACTGCCCTAATCCTAGTAACAACACGGAAAGAAGATTACATTCTGTAGATGTCAGAAAAGCAATTAAAATTTGCACACAAGAATTGGGGGGGGGGGGGGGGGGGAATAT
>WAAD01023287.1:44820-111588 GCA_013389945.1 Fregata magnificens | reverse complement strand
AAGAGGGGGGGGGGGGGGGGGGGGGGCGGAATATCACCTCTTTATTTTGTGAGCTGAACGGGGAAATACCCTGACCTCGAATTGTTTGTTTCTTATTGGCTGCTTTCCTTTTGAAGTGTGCGATAGAAAAGTCTTTAATATTCAAAGATTAAAATACTGGCATTTCGGTAGAATGAGAGGGTTATACGTGATGAGACATTGTATGGAGGGTGAGGGTTGGCTGCAAAGAGCCTTGAATTTGCAGTTAGAGAGGTGAGTGACTATTAATAGCTCTGTCTGCAGAGAGGGATATTCGTTGATCTTAATGATGAGCTAAGAAAAGGAACTTTGCAGCGGCAGACTGAATGCACATAGGCAGGGTGAGACTGCAGTTGTCAACCCAGAGAAAAAGGGCGTGCAGTAGTGAGGATGGGAGATGAGGCACGTGCCTACGTAGCTGGATGGCAAAGGCGGTGGTTGAGAGGTGTTGAGCAGCAAGAATTTGGAAGTTTTGGGTATAGTCTGGAGAAGCGAGATCTGTCCTAGCTGAGGGGGACAGGAGGATCATGGTGGTCTGCAGAGTAACTGGAAAAAATGTGGTGGGAATGGCTTTTATGGAGGTGAGGTGGAGCTACGTTTGACTTCCTGACCTGATCATCTATCAGGTATCAGCCATTTGGGTATATTCAGGGTATTCTGTGGACAAATGATAGGTTGGGAAGGTAGGTGTAATTTGCACAGAGGTGGTATATACATTTGCACTTTTAGATTAGGTTGTACACGATAAAGGTTTAGAAGTTGAGGAGAAGAGAAAGCAACGACAGAGTCTGTGGGAGCCCTGAGGACGCTGTAAACTTGGAAGTGGCAAAGGAGGACATAACTATATGTTGCTGCGATATGGACTCTGTGTGTATCTTCTCAGGATCGTGCTGTTGCCCTTGATCTTTGAGAAGAGAGGAGTTTCCTGTAGCTATTCTCATAAATGTCTTTTATGCTCCAGTTTTTCAGGTTACTGGAGAGTATACACTGAACTTATCCTGTATCTCACGTAGTACGTGACATGGCAAGGCGCTGCAGATATCATTTTATAATTACTGAACCCTTTGAACTGAACCCAATTGCAGTTGGACTAGATGATCGTTGTAGGTCCCTTCCAACTGATCTATTCTATTCTATTCTATCCTATTCTATTCTGTTCTGTTATTTTAGTGAACATATATAAGTAGTCTGTGGAACATGTAACATCCTATACCCAATAATTCTCTTCCTGATATGCTTCTGCTGTTAAATAGACCCATTGTGGAAATTGATTTCTTCCATCTGGCTAATAACCTTGGACCAGTCCAAGGCACCATTATCAAACCTTCGTTTTGGATCCCAGAGGGTTCTTGCCTTTGAAAGATGTGTATTTATTTGAATAAATTTCTCCAGCAACTTGCCGTGTGCCTGGTGAGTGCACTCAACAGCTTCAGAACCTTTTCTTCCACTTTCCCCGTGCACCACAACTGGCAATAACACGTTCAGTGAAGAAAAAGCATCTGATTTCTTCCTGACCTGTCCCAGCAGTGGTATCCGAATGGTATTCCGGGGGCTTGCTCCTCGTTGTGGGAGAGCGGTCCATCGCCTGGTACCATGTATAAAAAGGAACTGATAAACACAATAATTTCAGCTATTCTAAGCAGTTACATCTCTATGTACACTGCCTTGCAGCCTGCATTGGCATTTTTCTCGCCCTAATCACGGAAAAGGCAGCTTATTCTGGAAGAAGACTGACTTTCTAAATTATCTTAATAATTTAGCTTATTTGAAATAAAAATCTCCTTTTGCACAAAATATTCTTCTATAAAGCTTTGCTTCCTATTTTGTGTCATTAAAAGCATTTTTAATTGTGGCTGATAGCACGTGGAGCCCTTTGGAGATGTATTTTAGATTAAAACTCTTAAGGTGTTACGCATTAGCTTATTTTTGATAGGGAGAAAAATCTCCTGCAAAAAGAGGTGATTGTCTTCATGCATTTTTTATTGTACTTTGGCAGGAAGTTGCTTGGGGGGAAAGTTAAAACTTATTCAACCAGAGCTGTGACAGTGACAAACTGGCCTCAGGTCATTTCTTCTCCTTGACATTTGCAAGTCAGCCAGCTGAGGGGCTTTAGATATCTTTACCGAGCTCCCTTGCCTTGAAACCACATTGCAGGGGGACTTCAATTTTCACCATTCTAGTGCATCCATTTTGAAAGGCCGATTTTTCTGGTTTGTTTTGTGTTGTTTCTCCCTTCAAGTATGTTTGCTGTTGCTCAGGAGCGTGTGCGAAATGCATGGGTTCGCCCGTGAGATGCTCACGTTGTCTGCAGTCACTCTGAAGTCTCCCCAGCTCCTTTATAAATTGATTTAACATGTGGGAACCACCTTGGAAGGTGGAGCATGTGGTGGGCACACCAGCACTGCAGGAATCCCAAGCAGGAAACAAAGAGGATGGAGGATCCTCTCCAGGGAAACAGTCACAAAAGGAAGGTGTAATCCCCGATTTAGGATGAGGCACAAGCCAGAATTCACCTCTCATTTTTGTTGGAGATCAGAGGGAGATGAGAAGATGGGACTGAATCCAGCTCTTTTGTCTCCTTGCAGAGAGATGTCTTACTGTGGTCTGTCTTGAGATGGATGCCCCTGTTGAGATTTATCTCCTGGTACTGTGGTCAGCATTTGTCCATATTTTTTTCTGTTGCACCTCCTTGGGTTTTATAGCATTTCTGTCACTTTTCCGTGAGGAGAACTGGATTATGAATTTCCTAATTCTTCTAGCTGTGATCCTGCTCACCCTGGCGTTTGCTTCCATTGGTTTGAGGTTGCACATAGGAATATAAGAGACTCTGGAGTTCATGAGCAGCTGCTTTGCAAAAGCGGTGAAGACTCACATGTACTTGCAATGAAACGTGGAGCTTCGAGGTGAAATTCCACAACTAAAATACATTTCCTGAAATGCTTCCAACGTGAGTTTAGAAACTTCTATACTTCTAATGGAGCTCTCATTAGTTTGTTTTACTAGAAATGAAATGCTAAAAGTGGGTCTTTTCATTTTTGTTCTCTTTCTGAATTTCTTTGCTATTGGTCCTTTCATTTTTGAAAAGTATCCTCAGAGTCCCCAGCATCTTTTATAGTCATAAAACTCCCAGGTGGGTGATTTGGTTGGCAATTTCATTGTTTGTTAAACTCGATATTTAGAGTATGGAGAAATAACAAACTTTCAGTTTGGGGAATTTTCATTCCACCATTATTTTTACAGCTAAAAGATCAGATTTTTCAGATGGACCCACAGATGTGTTCATGCAAGCCCCAATAACTTCTCATTTCTCTGAGGCATCAAGAGGCTCCAGTAGAGGGAAGGCGTTGAGTGTCACCAGGTCTATTCTCAGTGCGTGTTTTGAAGCAGTGCTGGATTTGAGGTCGACACAAACCCTAAGTGCACTTGTGGGGAGTGCCTGGATGGCCACAGCTCCCGGTGGATGCTGGTGGCAGGAATGTGGATATTGGGTAACAGCCTGACCATTGAAGGGTTCACCACTTGGCTTTTGATATGAGGTCAGTTGTACCAGTCTAAGCTCAAGCAGGCTGATGGCTGGGCAGAAAGCCCAGTTATTGATAGCAATGGTAGGGCTCCTCTTAACTTCAGCTGTATTTTGGATCTCAGAGCTTTGCTCAGTGTTTTAAGATCTCATTTTATTTTATTCTGGGACAGAAGCTTAGGTTTGACTCACTGGTGACATGGGGAGGCAGGGGATGAGTATTACGTGTTAGAGTTTCACCTAGAAAATGAACCTATTACTCAGTTGTGGTTATCTCTTCAATTGCTTGCTGCAAGGAGATACTGCAAGACAATGACTGAGTATAAATTAATTGTAATGCATTGATTTTATACTTGTAATCTACAGAAGTTCATTAGTATTGAACAGGACTGTAGGAACACCGGCTGACCACGTGCCTGGTGGTTATTGGACCAAACTTTAGCCTGCGTGTACCAGCAAGGACAGCCGAGATGTCACCGTGCACTGAGAACAGCCTCTGCGTGTGACCCACCTGACGTTTGCCGAGTGACCTGGAACTGGCACTTGCTTGTATTTAGAAGAAGGAGCAAAATCTCTTAAGAGTGTTTCGTAAGGATGTTCTGTCTTGAATCAGTCTGATAAAATCAGATTCCTATAGGAAATCTGGTTGCTAATTTCTTTAGGACATGATGTGCATGGAAATGCTTCCTCGGAGACCTTCTTTGCCATCACACAAAAGCACATGGGCAGGCCCACGGGTGACGGGTCTTGGGTTTTGTTTCAGCTGATGCTGCTCAAACGCTTCATCAGTTCTGGTGAGTTTTAACTTAATGAAGAAATGTCCCTTTGGGTTTGAAGGAACGGTCTCTGCAGACTCGGGCTTTTTTGTTGACTGAATTCATTTGGTAACTAGGAAGCTGATTTCAGCTATGCTGATTAAAAGAATGCTAATTCAAAATATCGTTCCTGTAGTCAGTCCCTTGAAAAATCTGCTGAAAAGCTAGCAACTGCTTTGTATAATGATGATTAAAAAAATATTGCAGGTGAAATAATTTAGCATGAAGGTAGTTTTAATATGCAATTTCCAACTATGTGAAAAAAATTGCATTCCTTATAAAAGGAATTTCTAGCTTGATGCGTATTTATTTTTATAGGTGTATATTAACTGAGTATCTTGCATCTTTTAAAGTTGAAGTGAAAATGAGATGATTAACAGGTCCTCACAATGTCCTATATGGAGCACAGATCCCCCAGAGAGACCTCCCGGTCCCCCAACCTGCTGGTCCCTTTGAGTCTCTGCCGCCGATCCCTCCAAAAATATGTCAAGCAAGGAACAGGTCCAAATTGGAGAAAGGTCATCCCACGCGGCTGGACCCTCCTGCAACTCATGCTAGTCCCGTTGGGTCAGACTTGCTCTTTGAGGACTCTTGAAGCCTTCAGTTCTTCGGTGACTGATCACCATTAACCCATTTCTCTGCCCCCTTGCACCTGCTCAAGGAGATATTTGGAACCTTTTCCCCCGGTGTCCATCATCTTTTGATGACCGTTGTACCTTGTCCCATCCCACCCCTCTAGTACCCTCACTGCCAAATACCCCAACGACCTGACACTACGTCTCAACCCTGCTCCTCTGCTCCATCCTTTTCCCTGCAAGCCCTGCAAGCCCTTTTATCCTTCAGTCTGGGCCCCTAAATCCACAATCTCGCATCATAGGGACCCCCACTGAAGCCAGGAGCCAGCCTAGCACCTTTTGCAATGTGTGAATCCATAAAGAGGCTAGAGAGATGAAGAAGGATTGCCGTAGTATTTTATATCGCTGAGGCTTTAGAATAATTTAAGTATGTTCTTTGCATATAGCTTTAAAAATAACCCTATCCAATAAAATATATATTGTTTATACTTGCCCTGCTTGGAAGTAGACCAGGGCTTTGTGGATGACAGGAGGTCTCCGGCGTGCTGAGATGGAGTGGGAGGCAGAAGTCCAGGCAGAGGAGGATTTCAGGAGATGTAAAGAGAAAGTAGCACCATTGCCTGCTGAACCTTTGGTGAGGGACTGTGTGCTCTGCCAGTCATGTTGATATTGAAAAAACGTGCCAGGATAAATACATACTTGTTGCACTGAAGCTATTTTTTTTTTTAAATTTAGAGACAACCTCAGCTGATCCTTCATTTCTCAACTGTTCCCATTAACATACATAGGCAGAAGACAAAGCAGAAACCTGCCGTGAGTTTTGGCTACTTCATCATGTTGCCTTACACAGCCCTTGTTGAAGGATATACAGAATTTTACAAGTTTACATCAAAAGCAACATAGACATCATAATGCATTTGTTAAATGCATCAACATTATACAAGTGCGTGCAGCTCTGGGCA
Source organism: Fregata magnificens (assembly GCA_013389945.1). NCBI lineage: Eukaryota > Metazoa > Chordata > Aves > Suliformes > Fregatidae > Fregata > Fregata magnificens. The sequence goes on along the minus strand of WAAD01023287.1, from coordinate 105,698 downwards.
CGTCTGCAAGAAGTCAACACAGTCTCAGAGCAGGTTTGACCTTGTCCTTGCACAGCACCCTCAAGCATGGCTTCATCGTGATGTCCGTGGTGCTCCAGAGCAGGAGGACGGTTTTGCAGTGCTCCCCAACTTGCAGAGTCAGCGATGGTGGACCACAGTCCGTCATCCAAATTCACGGTTTGGGATGGCCTTCATCAAGACGGAGGTGTGGGCAGGGACATGTGTGAAAGCAATCGTGCTTCGGACATTTTGTAGGAAAGAGACCTTTCCCACGTGAAGTAGTGTAGGAAAAATACATAATTATGCAGATATATTGCTATTTTTTCAGTTTCAAGTGCCTCAAATTATCTCTTATGAAGCGTATTTTGGTGCGATGAATTAATGGCAGTTTTCTACTGTTGGCTTTTTTGGTAACAATTTGTAATACCATCCGAGAGATTCCTCTGGATGGCTCTTTCCTCTCCTTGTCTATGCTCCTAATTTAAAACCCTCAGGTCCTGCTCGTAAAACTGAAGCGTGCTCCTATTTTAAATCCCAAACCATAACTAGTCGTCTTCCTTTTTTTAAGCTAATTTATCTGCTCAGCAGCTCACAGTACAGGAGGAGGCTGATATGAACCATCTGATTTTTATTTTGCTCAACATAATGCCTTTTGCTCTCCAACTTCTGAGGTTTTCTGGTTTTTCCTTCCCTTTTCCATCTGACTCCTTTGCTATAATTTGCTATTCCTGGAGGGAACTGGTGACTCTTTTTTCCGTTTCCCAGACACGCTGGCGGACGTGTTATTTTTAAGCCAGCCTTGCTACCTGCAGCACGATGACTCATTATGGATTTGCAAAGTCCCCAACGTTTTTGCTGAGAAGTTGGCTTCTGGATTTAATTCTTGAGAGGATAGTTAGGAGCGCAGCATAAAACCCCCAAATCCTTTTAAGAACAGTAAAACAAAGTCATAAAATCTTCCCTAAACACAGCATGACCGTCTGCCCTTCTAAAATTAGGGGGCACAGAGTGACCCAAGGAGCCTTGTCTTCATGTCAGGAGCCACCTCGTGGGGCAGAGGGATTGACGGGGGCTGACGGTGGCAAGCCTCAAGTTTGTAGTGGAAAAATGATGCCTTAGGCAGGATGATTTAATGGGGGAACACACAGCGACGTCCCTCATTACGGTGTTATACTTTTTCTGATAACCTAAGTCTGCGGGTTTAAATATTTTATGCATTCTGATATTTCTCCTTTGGTAGAGCTCTCTTTGCTCTGCAGTGGGTGGTTGTAGGAAACCGAGGGGAAAACCAGCTCTGTTGGGACATTGGGATGGACGTTGTCTGAAGTGCTGTCAGGATGCTTTTCTGATTTCCTCCCATCTGCAGAGAGGTGTCCACGGTGTTTTGTGTTCCTGAGCCATCACAGAAAGGTTTGGGTTGGAAGGGACCTTCAAGGGTCACCTAGTCCAACCCCTCTGCCATGGGCAGGGACATCTTCAACTTGATCAGGTTGCTCAGAGCCCCGGCCAACCTCACCTTGAATGCTTCCCATGATGGGGCATCCACAGCTTCTCTGGGCAACCTGTTCCATCACTAAGGGGGGACCTCAATCCCAAAGACCTGCGTTTCAGCTTTAAATCATGAAGAAACCCTGTCTGTGAAACCCCGTATGGAAGTGGGAATGGGATACTTTCATTAGCTTTGGTGTGATGGATCTATACCCGCTGCTTTATGGAACGTGAAAATACCGTCTTTCTTCAGTGAGCTTTCAGTCTAACTCAAGATACATTTTATATAGGGGGAAATAAGTTATACCTAATTAAACCTGGACACTGGGGACTGCTTTAGATCCTTTGGGATTTGGACTTGAGTGTCAGAGGACTGCAAAAATGTGAACAGCGTGTGACGGTGTAGCCACAATACTTATTTGCCTAATACTTGCTTGCTGTCTTTTTGGTTTGAGCTGTTGGGCTTGCGTGCATCATGAATACACATCTACCACCTCTGCAGCGCCCACACGTATATTTTGTATTTTAGGAGATTTGTTGCGTATCTAACATTATAAATATTTCAAAATGTGTTACTAAAATCCCTCCTGTTCTTCCATGTGGATGGGCAGCACTGATTTCATGCCACAGCTTTTGGTGGTCTGCAGCCCACCTACGGTCCTACGGCCGCCTGTGTGAATTGGAAAGTGCTGTCGGCACCTTCCTCCTCTGCATCTCCAGCTGAGAAATCACATACGAAGCATTTGTGTTTTATCTTTCCTTGCACCTTTAGTCTCCTGTGTCAACCATCCGCTTGAGCTTCCTCCAGTGCTTTGTTGGCAGCGGTGGAAAGGAGAAGCACGATAAGTGCCCGGCTCCTTTCCGAGCTGTGGGGCTGTTCTGGCACACAGGTAGGGAACTGCTGATCCGGTGATTAGATCCCAGCAAGCGAGCGCTGGGCCTTTCCATAAGCTTTTATTTTGTCAAATAGAATCTTCCAACCTTGCTGGCCAAGGTCGCGGGTTTTGAGCGCGATGCTGGAGGAGGTCTTTCTGTCCTCCTCCACGGCTCTACATCTGCCATCCGTCCCGAGAGTCGCAGAGGTCCCCTGCTTATCTACGTAAAATAATGCACCCAGGTAATACCACGCGAGTCTTGGGATTTTTTTAAACAAGCCTGACTGCTTCCCCGTCTCAAAAACAAGCAAAAGAGGAGCTGCCACAAATTTATCACACCTGCTTGAGCAACCAGGAGAATGCACCTCAACCATGAAATGTAATCTACTTAATTAGCTGTAATTGCTTTGCCGAGTTGGACTGTCATAGAAATCATTGTTTTATGGCAAGCAAATGACAATTGTACTGTGCTAAAACATCCCTGGGCTGTCACCCCTCAGCTGTGGGTTTTAATACGTTTGTAGTTTCTTCTGGGCAGAAGTCTGTTTGTAAGGAATAAAATATTTACAAGACGGGGCGGGGAAGGGATTTTTATTTGCCTTTTCATTTTTTTTTCTTCTAAAGCTTTCTGAAGAGATGCTCTGCCAGAACAGCTGGTGCAAAAACATAGCTCTAATTAAAACATTTCCTGAACTGAGTTTCTTTTTTTAGGAGAGGGATTATAGGGCAAGAACATGGTTTATATACACTTCTTTAGGAAGTAATGGGATTGAAAAATTCAGTGTATGAACCAGGAGGAGTTAATGCCGCATAACCCCATGGTTTCGGTGCTGTTGCTCTTCCTCCCTGGCTTTCGGTGGGTTGGGCAGGAGCTGCATCTGCTGGTGGGTTTCTCTAGGGTCTGGTCGGTGGTCAGGGGACCTCATCCCAGCTCTTGGCTGGAAGATGAATAATAAAGACCTCGGGATAAGGGGTCTTTGTGGGATCACTTTATTTCTCCTCTCTTTCCGAGAGAACCTTTGCACTTTCGAGCTGCTGAAATGAGTTTTTATTTTCGCTAGAGCCTTTTTTTAAACACTGCTGTGGAGTTTTGCCAGTTCAAATATTATGTATTCTCAGCTTCCCCCAAGCACAATTTGAATCTAATCTCCTGGCCCAAATATATGCGAGAGACCCATTAAGCCTTTTAACACCCAAAACCGGGTTTTGTTAATATTCTGTGTGTGCTCCATCTGCTGCTGTGTTTGTCTAAAGCTAATGTATTTGAGAGCAATTCACTTTGCTGGTCTAAGTCCAAAATGTCCAAAATACCATATGGACTTTTTAAAGTTAATTAGCATTTTAAAGTTTAATATCTAAGTTAAGGATGTTGTGATCCCTAAACCCTCGGTCTTCCTGAGTTTAACTCAAGCTTGGCCTATTCTTGCAACCTGAAATATTTTATCATTTTGAATTTTCATGTTTGCTAACCCTCGCAAATGAAAATCGCTGGGTCCATCCTTTAAAACTGGCCCTTTTGGGCAATAATTTGACTCTGTAACATTGTTGTGATCATTCTGGAATTGCCTATTACTAGAATTAGCTGAAATAGGAAATTCGGTGTCCCCAGAGATCTTGCTTAAGGGTGTGAATCAAGACTAGCTCCGGTGAAATCAGGAGGATGCTGCCAGAGGAGAATATGGAGTGTAAAAAGCAGATAGGAAGCAGGACAATGCTTGTGCTATAGGAGAGACTTAATTACTGGGCAGTTTTTGTTGCGTTAATCCTCGATCATGCTCTGGGGTTGCCCAGGGCACGCCGAACCGGCAGCGCTGGGGACCCTGGCTTTGGCAGCACACCTGACATGCCATTTTTAAGGTAGGTCCAACACTGGCAAATTAAATTCAAGCATCTTGAATAAGAAAAACTAAACATAATGCGTGGCCAGGTGAGGAGCTTTCTGCCATCACTTCTTTTCCAAGCAAACACTTTGCTGTTCATCCTGTAAAATTACAGTCTGAAAAAGCACTTCTGACACCTATTACTCAATGTCTAACTTTGGACTAGATGACCTCTAAAGGTCCCTTCCAACCCGAAGCATTCTATTCTATTCTAACTCCTCCAATAGATGCGGCGCCGGTCCCACGAGGTCTGTAGCAACAAACCCTGCTATGCAGAAAACGGCAACTTGTCCCAGAAAACATTCAAACTGTGTCTCTACAACACTTTGAGCGATGACAAACGAAGTGGGAGGATAGTCTTGTGCCAAACAGACAAAACAGGGTCATCTTCTGCTCAGCTTGCAGTTTCTGGGTGACTCATGGCGAGCTAGCTTGTTCCTCGGCGTGTCGGCATCTCTGGCTGTGAAACTGGGATTTCCCTTCCTTTTCAACTATTTCTTCACATTGTAAAGTTCTTCACATTGCAAAGTTGTGGGGACAGACTGATTTCTGACACGTCTGCAGGTATCTAGCGCACAAGAGGCCCTTTCTGGATGCTGCTGTCATTGAAACAAGGAATATTTTGGACCCGGTTGTCACGAACGCCAACCAGGCAGAAGAAAGGAATTACGATAGATATGAAACAGGATGAAATTCCCAATTCCAAAGTCTAAAAAGGCGTCAGAGATGCACACTGAAGCCGGTTCCCTTTACATAGCTGGAAGCACGGAGGTCTTGCACGCACCGCACTGTCTGTCGCAGAGCAGAAATTACATCTGGAGCAAAACGCCAAGGCTTGAATTTTTTTTTTTTTTTTCCTCCTGGCTTGGGAGCAGAGCTGAAAAGGATGAATTGAAAATTAGTCAGATGAACAAGTGCATTTTGGAAATCACAAAGGGCTGTTTTCTGAGCAGTTACTGTAAATACCCTGCCATAACCTATAACCTGAGGGCACAGAGAGCGCCGGCTTGCTGTCCTGCCTGCCTGCGTTTACATTACAAACTCCTCCAGAAAGAGCCTACCAGAAATCCTCCCTTCAAGACCCATCTAGAGTTGCCATAGAAACTCTGCCAGAGCGGAAGGGGACTGGGAGCGCCTGCTTCTGAAAGCCTGAGGCTCTCCTCACCCTCCGCAAGATCGCAGGGAGACGGCGAATTCGTGATTGAAAAGCATTTGCACTTCTGTAGCGGCGTGTAGGGAACCGGAGCAACTTGAGGGTGTTCGTGGGTTGGACTCCTGGGTTGCTGGCGGAGAAGGGATGCCTCTGGGGCCAGAAGGACGCTCTGTCTCCTCCTTGGTTAGGGAAGGATCGCAAGGAGGATCTGATGCTTAAAATTCACCACGGTGGAGCCTTCTCTGTGTCAGTTGCAGCGGGCAACCTTCACTTGCAGATGGAAAAGCGGTACCAGAAACATGATGCCCCCATCTTTCTTCTCTTCACGTACATCTCCCCACATCGCAGTTTACTGCAGCTTTTTTTCCTTCCAACCTCTGCACTTCAGTGCAGATTTCAGTTCAAACAAAGAAATGCATAATCAGTATTGAGAATATAAGTAATTATTCCACTAAAGATACATGAATTGAGCAAGGCTCTAGCTCACTTGCCCTGAACCATGTCGCATCTGTAAGCCGGCAAGAGCGGAAGGTGACTTCTGCTGGCAAAGTAGGCAGATTTGACTCTGAGTACACATGGGAAGCAGAGTTTTTCGGAAAAAAAAGGGAACCCCGTCACTTTTCTGACCGTAACCTCCCTTTAGTTTGTCATTCTGGAACAGTTCAGCTGCCATCTCAGAAGCCCTGCTGTGGCGTCTCCTCACCTGCCGTGCACCCGTGCTGACCTTCCGAATGTTATAACAGCCCCGGAAAATGCTTTCTACAATATTCAAGAAAAGGCAGAGGGAAAAACCTCTGGACAGGATGAAAAATTAGCTGTATATAATCACTGTGAGCAGGAAGAGGAACGGTAACTCCATTTCCTTCTTTAAATTTAAGATATTGGCTGAGTTAAGGACTTGACGGAGCTGTTGTGCTTCATCATCATTACTCTGCAGAAGAGAAGAACGTATTTCATTGTCTGTTGAAGTAAAGATTTTGAAAATAACAAAGATTAAGAAGGATAGAAGTAGCTCAGTCTTAGGGCACTGTGTGCCAAAGCCTCACGAACGTCCCGCTGTTCTCCAGGGATGTCAACAAGCCCTTGCAGGAGGGAGGTGGCATTTCCAACAGGTTCAGTGAGGTCCCTCAGCAAAGATCTGTAGAGAAACTAAGCATCACGAGTGGAGAGGGAAGGTCCTTTCCAGGATGAGTAGTTTATTAAAAGATAAAAAGAGGGGGTTGGAGTAAGTAATAGGCTTTTCTGGTGAAGGGGTCTTGGCGTTTGGCAGAGGTCGGTGGTGGGAGCTGGGTTTGTTCAGCACTTCCAGAAGTGACCTGGGAAAGGGACGGAGTGCTCAAGAGCACTAATTTTAAATTATTCAGGCCGATAAAAGATGAGGGCTGAATGTGAAGGTTTGCAGTAGCCTCTCGTGAGACTTAAGTAAAGATGAAATTCAGCACTGGTGAATGTGAAGTGATACATGTGAGGAAAGGAGTCTTAATCTCACACCTAAAATGCTGGGGTCTGAGCTGGCCATTCCCACTCAGGATGAGGGTCCTGGACCATGACAGCCAGCGCCATGAAAACATCAGCTCAATGCTCAGCACCTCTCCAAAAAGGAAAATACTATGGTAGGAATTAATCAGGAAAGGAGTTGAAGACCAGAGCGTGCCAGTACAGCTCTGGGCATCTCCCCGGTTCACCCGCCTCGGGAACACTCTGGGTGGTTTTGGCCCCCATCTCAGAAATGAGATTTTTTATTACTTTTATTACTTATTTTATTATTTAAGTAATTAAATACATTAAGTTTAAAAAAAACCTTAAATAATTATTTAAGTATTTTATTACTTACTTTAGGAGAGCTGGAAGAGGTTCAGAGAAGGACAGTGAGGGCAAATAAAGGTCTGGAAAGGCTTCCGTATGGGGAGCAACTGAGTAATCTGGAAAGCTACAGGCTAAGACAGACGTGACCGAGGGGAATATGGGAGAGGTCAATAGAGCCATGGGTGACGTGGTCGCTAAAAATAAGTCACTCCCCATTTCTGTAGTACAAAAACTAGGAGCCATCAAATGAAGGAAAGTGAAATGTTTGCAACAAACCAAAGATGAAGCTTCTTCAACAAGTATTTGGGCTATGGAGATCCAAGGCTGAAAGCTTATGCAGTTCAAGGGAAGACTTGACAAGACCATGGAAGAGAAATCCACTAAGAGAGAAATAATAAATAATAAGAAGTAATAAATAATAAATAGTAAATAATAAATGTGGTGAAAATCATATCTAGCACAGGAACTCCCCAAACGGTAAATGGCTGGAGGCTGGGAGCGTACTGGGGGGAAATAATAAACATTTCTTTTTCCTACTCTCTTCCCCAGACATCCTAGGCATAGTTTTGCCCTCTGTCAGAGGCAGGGTACTGGCCTAGGCAGACTTTTAGTTTGATCCAGTACAGCTGCTTGTATGTGTTGTCCCAATCGCTATAGCCCCCCCCTCACATCAGTTGAGTAAGAATTTGTTGTGCCTCATCGTGGCAAGAGACTTGGGACAGGGCATGCCTTGCCCTGCTTTGGCTTTTCGTGGTAGCTTGGCTGAGAGGTTAAGAAGTGCTGGGCATCGGGTACGCCACTGGTCTGGGGGTTTGGGATCTCAGGTCCTCATCCAAGTTCTGGCGTTGACCGTCCGTGCAGAAATTGTCTTCATTTCTGTGAGTCTTAATGTTCGTATCTATAAAAAGATGCTGTTTGCCTTTTACACACCTGCAGTTTGGCTTTACGCCTCTTACCTTGGCTACTAAACCATGACACGTTTATCAGTAGCACCCTCTTCCGCAGCAGAGCATCTATTACTGATCGCATCCCAAGAGAGCAGTTCTGCAGGGTTGGCATGACCTGGCCGATGGCAGTACTTCTCCCACCTTGGCTGCACCAGGTGGTTCACCTCTTTGTGGCTGACCTTTCTGCAGCCTACAGCGCACCCCAGGGCTACCTGCTCTGCTTTAGGAAGGAGGTTTTGCAGAGTCCTTGCCTTTTTCATTCTTGGTCCATGCCCTGTCCCCGTAACTGATCTGAGGGCCTGACAACCATCTTTTCTGAGTCCTTATGGAAGAATTTACAAACAGTTTTGTTTCCCTGAGCAAGAGAAACACTGTTTGCTGAGATAATTTTCCTGGGGAGGAAACAGGCATTACATTTTAAATTGAACATGTGCACAGCTTCTCAGAGGGAAAGTCAGCTTTGCCCACCACATCACTGCTGTGGGATCTCCGCAAGGGCCAGGGATGACCCCACCAAAGCTATGTGGGTCTTGACAACGCACACTCATGCCTTGTGTTATTCCTCTGGTAGGTGATTCAGAAGAGGAAAGGTTTACAAGCAAGGCTAGGAAAGCGATACCCTCGTCAGCTGCTGGTAGGTTAATGTCCTTCATTAAGTTGCTAAGGCTCTTCCCAAAGCCCAGCTGTAACTTCAGCAACAGTTGTCCTTCAAACGAACTGCTAGTGTCCAAGCAATATCTCCCAGTGTTTGTGCTTAGCTTGGCTTATTGATAACTAATAACCTTCTCGATTCAGCTTGTTCTCCAGCTATGGGCCTTTCCGTGGTACGTTTGCCTCTTGCTCTTCCCCAGTACCATCCTGTGCAAGGGTGTGTTTGATTATGTGATGGTACGGTACAGCTCCCCCAGTTCTGGTGGCATGGTCTGTCCTCTTGCTTATGTCCAGAGCCCGTCAGGGCTAAAGCACTGCAGGGAATATCAACATTTACTCCTGAAACTCCTGCACGACCTGGTCTTCTGCACAAGAAACTAAATGGTGACAAGTTCTCCTGAGAGAGAGATGCAGATGGACTTCTGTGCCTGAAATAGTTTCCTTTTTTTTTTGTAGTTATGTCAGCTTCTCTAATAAAAGGTCTGTCCTCTCCCAGCAACCCTGGCCTCATTAGTCTTTTCTGCTTGGCTCTGGACAGGCATATTAGTGGTTACCCAGCAGTGATGTGGATGTCTGGCTTTAGCTGCAGACCGATGGCAAGCTGGTTTTCACCACGACTGGGATTCTTTTGAGGAAAGATGAAAATCATTATTCTTCAGGGTTTATCTTGGGAGAATAGGAGGAACACCACTTGGCCTGCTTCAAGTTTAGCAGTCTTCTGCAATCATAACTTATTTTAATCCTTCCAGCTAAATATTTCCCCGAGGAACATTATCGGATAAGGTGGAGCCACAGTTCAATGTTTAAGAAAAGCTGTAATGGCTTCTTTATCTAGGGCTTATGCTTTCTTTGGAGCAACAAACAATTTTATTTTATCAATAGAGGCTGTTCATATCTTGCTTTGGATTAGTCAAATACAGAATGAGGTAAATAATTGCAGGGAGCATTAATATTGCGTGACTTGAACAGTTTTCTAGAACTTCTTTCCCATAGAGACTTCTCTCAACAAAGGAAAGGATATGACACGTCTCTTGCCCAGAAGTTATATTGATTGACAGTCTGTCAAGTTCTGTCACTATGGTTTATTTATAGTATGTGCCTTAAATACTCAAACTATCTCACTAATATTTTTGGACAGTTGCTTCTAGTTTTCAAGATGAGTTTTGCTCGTACAAATGCATCCTGAACCCAGGCAGCTGCAGTAAGGCCTGGGAGGTTTCTTTTGGACGTAGGTGGGAAGTAAAACTGAGATGGAACTGAAATAAGAATGGAAATGGGAATCACCTCGGTTGGCCAACAGCTTGCAACTATATTGAACATTAAAAAATGGTCTGAAAGCAAGTTTTCTCTGAGCAAGAGAAAATGAAGGCAATGTATGCCCAAAACAGTGCTCCTGTCATTTTCTTAATACCTTTCTGGTCTTGTAAAGTCTCTTAATTCCCTGGCATGATGAAGGCAACAGCTTCAAGCTGACATGTTGCATCGTGCAACCACAAGGTCCCATGGAAGAGCTCAGAGCTCTGTGGAAATCCACTGCTCTTCCTGCCTAATTCCCAAGAAACCGGGATTCTCCAGCTTCGCAGGGCAGGGAGGCCCCAGCAGCCATCCCCTGTCTTTGACCTCCAGCTGGGAAAATCTCCTCCAGGCAGGCAGGACCCCGTTGTGTCCCAGTGAAATGGAGACAAATAGACCATACCACATGCCCATGCCATCATGCCATCAACCAAAGGTTTTCTCTCCATCACCTTTCACGCCAAAGGCACCTCTGCCACTCCCGTGACTTTCAGTAGTGTTTTCGTATAAGTCTGTACAATACAAAGGAAATGGTCATAAAAAGAGAATATTTTTTGTCAGATTCATGTAGTTTTTGTCAGGTTTTTTTGGGGGGTTGGGTTTATACTGAAGGTTGCAGAGGCACGGTTGTGTTATCTGTGATGCCTGTAGAGCTCCTGTTTGCGTACTCTCCAAGCGTTGTGCTTATCACGTAAGATGTGGATGACCCGTAAGAAAAACGCCTTCTTCAAAGACTGTGTGCTTTCACACAAGTGCAATTCACCACCCTTTGGGTCAAGGTGTGGTCCTAGGGAGGGAGAGGAAGGAGAGGGAAGGAATTACGGAAGTTTTCACACTAGCGGACCTGCACTCTTCCTTCCTCATCTTCTACTCTGCAGGTCCAGAGCTGCCTCCCCTCCGGGGGAGCCTGCCTACCCCTGTGTGACATCTTCACCATCCTGGAAATGTGGAACTGGAGTGAAGCCAGAGGGACTCACGAGACAGTGAGGCTCTGTTGCTCCCTCGCTTCACACAAAAATTGGACATGAGCCAGCAATGTGTGCTTGCAGCCCAGAAAGCCAACCGTATCCTGGTTGAGGATACAATATCCAGGTTGAGAGAGGTGATTCTCCCCTTTACGCCCCTCTTGTGAGACCCTGCCTAAAGTACTGTGGGGTTCCCAGTACAAGACATCGACCTGTTAGAGCAGGTCCAGAGGAGGGCCATGAAGATGGTGAGAGGGCTGGAACACCTCTCCTATGGAGAAAGGCTGAGAGAGTTGGGGTTGCTCAGCCTGGAGAAGAGAAGGCTCTGGGGAGACCTTACCGCTTGTAAGAAAGACGGAGAGAGAGTTTTTACAAAGACCTGTAGTGACAGGACAAGGGGCAACAATTTTCAACTGAAAGAGCGTAGGTTTAGATTGGACATAGGGAGGAAGTTTTTTATGATGAGGGTGGTGAGACACTGAACAGGTTGCCCAGAGAAGTTGTGGATGCCCCATCACTGGAAGTGTTCAAGGTGAGGTTGGACGGGGCTTTGAGCAACCAGATCTAGTGGAATATGTCCCTGCCGATGGCAGGGGGGTTGGACTAGATGATCTTTGAAGGTCCCTTCCAACTCAAACCACTCTGTGATTGCTATGAATGCCTCGGGAGGAGAGATGGCACAAAGCACTTTGTATTGACGGGAAGGACGTACCCTGCTCCAGCCAGAGCCCCGCTGCCTTCAGCATAAGCCCACAGATCCCTCCCCACCGCCGCTCCTCTGCGGTCTGTGGGGGTTTGGCTGTCTGTCTGCAGCTCATCACGAGGTCTCTCATAAGCACAAACGCACAAGGGCAACCCTTGAAAAGCAGATACAATAAATTACCGCATTTAATTGAAGTCCTTTAATTTCCATAGGATCAGATGGCAGTGCTGACTTACAGTCTCAACAGCAGCGAGTGTGAGATACGGTTTTCCAGCTCTGCGATAATGTGTCCAGTACAGAGTCTCAGCCTGAGTACATGGTCAGCAACCACTGGTCTGTGTGGACATCAGTGTTTAAAAATGCGAAACAATGGTACCAGCAATGCTGTGGGTGCCTTTACAGTCCACATGAAGATTGGTTTTGCATGGCCATGGGTAACGAGCAAGAAATTAGTTGCTGCTTATATAAAGGAGAGGACCTTTCAGGTGAAAAAAAACCCCCAACTGTAAAAGGTCTCCAGGAAAGCGAGCAGGTTGTCAAATGCTAGAGCAAATCTTTTTTTAAAACAGTTGCTGTGTCTGGTGAATATGTGTTCATTTGGCTGCTCTACTCTTGGGCTGATGAGGCTTGAAACAGTAATAAGGGGGTGGCACTTTTTCATGGGAATGAATGTATTTATTATCCTCAGAGACTTCAGAAACGCTGGATTCTCAACCATCCATTAACTTGCTCTTCAGAATGATTCCACCCTTGCTTTCAGCTTTTCCTCTATTTTTACATCCATTTAGCATGAGTGGGCTGGAATAGTTTCATGGCAAGGCGGCGAGTGAGTGATGGGATACCGGCAGTAACGTGGGACAGTCACTGTAAAATGAAACCTGGCTCAGCCTCTGGGCTCCCTGCAGCATCAAGGTGCATTTGCAGATCTGGATACTCGTCCTTCGTAATGCCTGAGGAGCAGCGCGCAGGAGAGGTTTGGGTAGAGCTTGACATGGAAATGCGTGCTGTCGCTGTGCTCCGTTCAACTATTAAAAGGTTCTGTGTGATTAGGGAAGAAAGAAAAGGTTATGCCATCCTTCCTGCTGTAGTTGCATTTGTGAGCTGGCAAAATAGGATTCGCTCGGATTCATATAATTTAAAATGTTAAGCGTAAACCAAAACAGAAATCAGTTTAGGAGGGCTTCAGCTCTGTCCTCCTGCGTTGGAGACTGCTGCTAGACTTAAATTTGATTTGGAAAACTCTGTGAATTGGGGAATGTACATTTTGAGCTATAAAAGGAGTTTCAGTACAACAGATTTGCCTTTTAAAATGCAAGAGGCCAAATTACGCCTGGAGGGCAAGCAAAATTTAATGGATGAGAGATGTCTTGATGTTTTAGTACTGAGTTTGACCCACGTTCCAGCTGGAGGACAGTAACATCTTAAAACACACTGGCAATCTCACGTACAATCATACCTCTAGCATCCTAAGAGCCCTCAGTCTCTAAGTCACTTGTGACAAAGGGCTCCTGGCTGGTAAATCAAGTGCTTGGTCTTGGAAGCGTTGTTCTCTGTTGACCTTGGTGCAGGCTCATGCCCACCAAGGCAGCTGGACCCGTAAAACGAGCAGCCTGATAGTGTTGGGTCACGGCTTATGCAAGGGGATGAACAGGCTGGCCATGAACGTCTAAAGTGATGGCGCAGGAATACCTGCTGTGTATCAGGTAGGCAACTGTGTTGTATCAGGGCAGCTACACACCTAATTTAGGTGGGATAAATCTGGAGCAATTAATCTTTGATTTAACTAAGTGATGTTTTAATTAGTTCCCGTTGAACAGGAAAGGTCTATAAAATGCCCTGTGTAAGAAGCCATTCAGAAGTCACCTCTCTACCTCCCATGCACCAAGGGATATTCCCTGGGGGACAACTCCCCAAAAGGCAGGAGGAGATGCATGGCCCAAGCCCTGAGCGCTGCGGCTGTGCGAGGAGCAAGGTGGGCTGAAAAGACATCCTTCTGGATGGAGAAACGTTCGAGCCATGGGAAAGCAAGCTTTGTTTAAATCTCTGCTGGAAGTTGTTTCCAAAATGCTGTAGCTCTTCATCTCTGGAGGCTTTTTTCCCAGTGCAGAATTAGTTCCCAGATGTCCTTCTCAGCTATTTTCTCTGTGCCCCCCAATCATCACATAATTCGGCACGTTTTTTCTGGTGTCATTGCTACCAGCAGTCAATGTTCAAGAGCGTTGCTGCAAGTCTGGCTGGTGGAGGCTTTGGCAGGGCTATTTCAGGAAGCCTACGTGGTGTCTGTTCTCTAATTTCTCAGCTCTGGGGTAATTCCTTAAGTACCGAATTTGCACGTTTGTGTCATAGAATGTGACTTTTTGCAAGAATAAATTGCCAACCAGTCTAAAGGGAATGGATTTACAGCAGCATGAAGCTGAAGACATGAAGATTCTCACGTTTCTGTCCTGAGAAGGTACTCATAAATACTATTTTTGAAGAGCTTCTGAGGTCTAGGCAGTAAAGAATGAGAAATGGTGGATGGGCTTAAAATATAATATGAAAGTATTTTGCAGGTGAAAATAATTTGCCTTCATATGGCTGACCTGAAGAGGTGATCGTAAAGACAAAATGTTCCTAGACCTGTTGGAGCTTCAAAGCTGTCGCTCAGCAGAAACAAACTGGCATACCGTGTTTTAGGTGTTTAAAAGGGAGAATTAGGGAAATGGTCCCTTGAATTTATCCACCTTGGAGCAATGAATGACACAGTATGGACAGTTCTGTCCATTGAATGTTGGTAGTTAGTGAGCTCTTGAGATAGTGCAGCAAGTGTCTGAGCAACGGTGAGCTGGAGTCCTTGGTGGCGGTGGTTCAACGAGTTGAAGTGTGGTTTTATAGTGCCTTGTCCTGCACTTAGATAAGGGACTTTATAATCTGTCCCTGTAAAAATCCTTGTGATACGGCCTCTATTAGGAGTATATCACTGCTCGAGACTTGCTAGGAAAAAGAATGAAAGAGAATATTTTGTCCTGTAAATTAATTTAGGCTGCTTGTAGCAATTTAAGCTCTAATCAGATAATGGCCAACAGAAGCTATTCTTGAAAAATTAAATGGCACATTTTGGACATCAGCGTTGTAAGTGACAGTTCATTCACCCAGTCACTGGTGGAAGGCTGAAACATGGACCAAACCACCTGGGCTCTCTAGCCGAAGAGAGGCAAATTCTTTTTCAAGAGTTTCAAATTTTTTTTCAAGAGTTTCAAGAGTACCTAAGTCCTGCAGAGACCTAGCACTTGTGGATTTTCAGTGCTGCATTGGCTGGTATGTTATTTACATGCTCCTGACAATTTTGCTTGTGATCTGAAGCTGGAAGCTCACCCATACGTGGCGTGAAATTGCGGGTGGACGGATTATGGTAGATGCTGCTGGCAGATGCCAAACCCTGGGTGAACGTGTTGAGTTTGGGCTGCTCAAAACCCAGCGAGCTCCTTTTGAGAAGGACGTTGGTATGTGATAACCAGACCAGTTCAGCATGACAGGTTCAGATCACTGTATTGATTCCTTTTGAAAGTATTCTCAAGTGCTCTGTTTGCTCCGTTTTTTAATGTCTGTGTGCGCCGGGTGTGGGGACAATAGGGTTCTGTCTCCATTTCAGGAGGGGAGGGGAGAGGTGAGTGGCAGAGCACCGGGGAAGGTCCCCTGAAGTCCACAGCGGTTCCTGAGCACCCCGCTGTCTCTTCCATGTGGCTTTTGTGATGTTTGTACACAGAGGAGAGCAGAAATCCAGAAACAGGAGGACAAGAGGGCATGAATCTTACGATGTAATGAGGTTTATAGTGTGCCTTCAGAAGGCTGTGTTAGATGGGTGTAAGAAATATGCACAGCAGGTGACACAATTAGAAACAGTAATGAAATTTGGGGGGAGACATGGACTAATCATCCCTGATTGGTACCACATGTCGGTGTCTCCGAAGCTCCAGGATTGGACCCTAAAGCTTATGGGTCCAGGTCGCAGCCTGGCTAAGATGCCGGTTAACCTAAGGATGTTCTTCATTGTCAAAGAGTATCATAATAATGCATCTGCAGTTTTGTCTTTTTGTAAATTCGCTCCATTTTTTCAAATCTGGATTGGAGTGATATGCTAGAGGGAAGGGATACCATCCAGAGGGGCCTGGACAGTCTTGAGGAGTGGGTCCATGTGAACCTCATGAGGTTCAACAAGGCCAGGTGCAAGGTCGTGCACCTGCGTCGGGGCAGTCCCCAGTATCAATGCAGGCTGGGAAATAAAGGATAAAGGAGAAGGACTTGGGGATACTGGTAGATGAAGAACTGGACCTGAGCCGGCAGTGTGCGCTCGCAGCCCAGAAGCCCAACCGTATCCTTGGCTGCATCACCAGCAGCGTGGCCAGCAGGTCGAGGGAGGGGATTCTGCCCCTCTGCTCCGCTCTGGTGAGACCCCCTGGCAGTGCTGCGTCCAGTTCGGGGGTCCTCAGCACGGGACAGACACGGACCTGTTGGAGCGGGGCCAGAGGGGGCCACAAGAATGATCCGAGGGCTGGAACACCTCTGCTGTGAGGACAGGCTGGGAGAGTTGGGGTTGTTCAGCCTGGAGAAGAGAAGGCTGCGGGGAGACCTTACTGCCGCCTTTCAATATGTAAACATGGCTTATAAGAAAGACAGAGAGAGACTTTTCACCCAGGTCTGTAGTGACAGGACAAGGGGCAATGGTTTTAAATTGAAAAAGGGCAGGTTTAGATTGGACATAAGGAAGAAACATTTTAGGATGAGGGTGGTGAGACACTGAACAGGTTGCCCAGAGAAGTTGTGGATGCCCCATCCCTGGAAGTGTTCAAGGTGAGGTTGGCCGGGGCTTTGAGCAACCGGACCTAGTGGAAGATGTCCCTGCCCATGGCAGGGGGGTTGGACCAGATGACCTTCCAAGGTCCTGTCCAACCTAAACCCTTCTGTGATTCCATGGTTCTGTGGATGGACATTGCTCATTTACGGCAGGGATGATTGCTTGGGCAGTATATGCTGAAGCCTTCTTGAGAGGAAGCAGAAAAATGGGGAGGAGACCTTTGAATTAGGTGCTCCCCTCTAAAACTTGCTGTGGGTGTCTTCTGTCATGCCCAGGTAGCTGAGGTAGGGGCTTGGGGTGGGAGCGAGTTCGGCTGAACATCAGTTGAGCTTTTGTTAGTGGTTTCATGGCTGGCAGGAAAAAACAGTCGAGCCCCCGGCGCCTTTGCTGTGGGGTTTTAATGTCACTTTGTCCCTCGTGCCTGGTCCTCTGGAGCCTGGTGGTGCCGACCCACAGGGCGCTGCAAGGTTTTTTCCAGTGGCTCGTGGGAATGATGAGCCGGAGCTGGTTTGCACCTGGGGCTGGGTATGAGTGCCCTGAATTTCAAATGCCAAAGTGGATGGAAGAGAATACCAAATCTAATCCTTGAACGAACCCAAATGAACCCATCCCCTCTATCGCTGCCTGTTCGATTCTTTAATCCTCCCCACCCTGCCGCCAGCCTTTCCTCCAAGGGTAGCCCTTTGCCTGCTGACATTTCTGGGTTTTTTCTCCTGCCCTCTCCTTTCTCCCCAGTAATTCAGCATTTTTTTCTGTACTGATGTACAGCGGCCACGTAGGAGCTCGGTACCTCGGGACCAGGAATAACCTATCCCAGAAGGCTGCCGGGATGGAAAGAGCTATCTTAAATGCCCCATCCAAACATTTCTTGTCTCGTGCAGAAGAGGTCTGCGGTGAGCTTGTGTATACAGTTACAGATGCATCTGTCTTGCATGTAGGCAGTAAAATATATATAGCTGGAAATATAAGCTAACTGCTTTATTACGGGTGTTCTGAGTATAATCACAAAGGAACCTGGGCTAAACAAAGCCGGTGGTTAAATGCATTTGCAGGCTCTGTAGGCCACTCTTTTTTAATTTATTTCATGAACTCCTTTACTAGAGCATCTCCTAAAGGTGTGCATGTTAAAAAGAGGGGGCGGGTAGCTGGGGCTCGTAGCCTAGAAGCCATTAATCAAAAGCAGCATTGCACCAGAGAGGACAGGGGTGAGCAAAGCTGGAAATAATGGTATAGAAACATTTAGAAATACATGAAAAATTAAAGGCAGCTTTAAAATACTGACTTGTTGCAGCCCCCTGTGCTCTTCGCTTTGCACAGCCAGTTATTGCATCGTAATTTTTAAGCAGTTCAGTTAGTGCCTTTCAGAGCTGGAGTGCTGTATATTTTCCTTGGGGAGAACATTAAATGAACACTGGCTTTCCTACTCCTATTGATTGTGGAGATGATATTAAATTAAAATAAAGCAAGAAAACAACTTCTGATTTCTTCTGTGCAGAATCTAATAAATTTTGTTCAATGTGTTTTCATCTCATTTTCTTTCCTTCTGCATCATTGCTGTAATAAGGCCCCAAGCCCCAGCAGAGACAGGGTCCCATCATGTGCAGATCTGTACAAGTAGAAAGTAAAGGATATTTTCTTTCTGTCCCTGACATTTTCATGTTTCCAGCAGGAAGCCCATGAAGATTAGCAGCACTCAACATAAAACAAGTGGGTTTCGCCCACTGGCTGTTATTTTTGATTCAAGGTGAAGAGGCAAGAGAGATGTGGCAGGAGGGGAACAAGGTCAGCAAGAGGAATAGGGATTTACAGGAGGTCTCTTAGGGTATCCAGGGGGAAAATCAGAGCAGGATGCCAGACGCTTTGGTGCTGGCACCTCTCTTCAGCTCATCCCTGGTCCTAGGATCCGGGCTTTGTCTTATAGCCCAGGGGATGTAAGACATGGGGACCATCATGGGGATTGCAGCTTTTGCTTTCCTGAGGAAGCTTGTTTGTGGGCATCTGGGCAATGAAGAAGAGCCAACAAACATAAATCCTAACGGCTCAAAAATCAATAAGGTATAAAAATGTCTCATGTATTTTTAAACCCAGTGGGTTTTGAGTGCTGGGAATTTTCAAGCACGTTTCCCCTGGTACAAATCGCCCCAGATTCTGCTACTCTCTTATCTTTCAGTATGTCCAAAAAAGGAGCAAACCACATAAATTTTCCTGCACCCTTCCCATCTCCGTTTCCCCTTAAAATAGAAAGGACAAGTTTTCTTGCTGGAGGGCAGCACTTATCAAAGTTTATGAGATCAGAGAGGAAGATAGAGTAGAGCAGGGCTGGCTGCATCTTTTCGTATCCGAAGCTATTAAAGCTTCCTTGATAGAAACGGTATTTATCTGAAATGAAATTATTCTGAAAATGGCCATAACTTTCTTTCAGAACAACAAAAGATACCACAGTAAGCAAGATGCAGTCCTACCAAGCAGAAATTAAACCCCCAAAATACGGTTGTCTGCATCTGCCTGAAATAACCATGAAGTCTTTCAATAATTGGCTGGATGGAAAAGCTTACCCAAAGCCACAGTTTTCCTGTGGTCTGAAAGGGGTCTGATTTATTTCAGGCTTGTTTTTTACATATAAACCTAATGTTGAAATTTATGGTCCAAGTAAAAGAGAAGGGTTTTTTGCTGAATTTGATAGTGTGTGAGTGCTGGTGATATCTCAGAGGGCACAGATGAACCATTTGCTGCATATAGCCACACATGGTTGTTGACTTAAGGACTATTAGTTAAGGACTATTATTAAGGACTACTGCAGCAGTTCATGGGATTCAGGACTTATTTGGGGACTTATTCAGGACTTCCCAATACCATGGCACGCACGCACAGCCGTCGGTTACTAAACCGACGAAGAGGTAAAACCCCATGTAGAAACACCGTTGAGAGAATTACAGGGAATATATGCTTGGTGTGGTCAAGAAGTGAGCTGGAGTTGGTTCAAAACCCCTAGCCATGTTGGTCAGGAGGCAAAGCAGGATCATCAAGCTCGAGCAGGCAACGGGAGGACCCTGGAGCAATGAATGTACTGGAAAAGAAATGGTTATCTTCTAATGAAGCAGAGAGTAGGCAGGGATATTTCTGATTTAAGATCATCATTAATGTTCTGCTTGCAATCACTAGATCTGCAAATAACTTTCCGAGGAGCTTCTTGATTGCTAAAAGGCTGTATATATTCCTGAGTACGATGACAACATAGTTTTATGTAGCCTAAAAAAAAAAAAATCTGTTAAACTGCTGCTTATCCAACATTAACTACAGCAATTTTTAATTAACCTGATTTAGAAGCCAAATATATCACTGATGAAAATGAGAGGGTAGAACATACAGTCATTTATTCCAGTACAGTGGTCATGATTGTTGAATTAGACTTATTCAAATGAACCTCAAAATTTTGCCGCAGTAGTCAGCCGTGTGCCGGGTGCCAGGTTTTAGAAATCTGCACGTAGTCGAAGAGCGGTGAGCTTTGGGGCATGGGAGGGAGAGATTGCGATGTGTTTGTCTTGCTGCTCAGAAAGGGGGAGGAAAGACCCACGCTTTCTTTTATCCAATAAAGCAAAAAAAATATGGGGTGTGAATCAACTGCTAATCACCTCTTTCCAGCCTTTGCTGGCAACCAGCAGACAGCGTCAGTGGAGCTTGGCATGGAAAGACTCTCCAAGGGTCATTTTGTCTGCCGTTGGGTTGGCTGTGCTCTGGGACGATGGCCAATGAGATGCACAGATAAACTGGGGCAGCGGCCGTGGCGGTGAAGCACAGCAAAGCCAAACTCTCTGCCAGCAAAGGAAGATTAATGTCGCGTTCAGTCCGTTGGAGGGATTTACGCAGGAGCACATAAGAAGGGATGGAGTTATTTGAGTGTTACCATTTTCAGTCAGGAAGACTTCCAAGAAATGGAGGTAGGGGAGTAAACAAAAGCAAAATGGAGCAGGCTGAGGTGCGGAGGTTGTCGTCTGTGGTCTTCATGGAGGAAAAGAACTTCTAATGAAGTAAGAGATTGGTGCAAGACATCTGCACTGTGTGGGTGCACGCAGGGACTTGGATCTGCGGTGTACGCTGATTTCCAAGCCTCCACGTAGCTGACTGCTTAGATGATTTCCCCTGAACTCCCTGTGACCGATCCGAGTGAAGATGATGAAAACTGAAGATGCTCTGCAACCTTGTCTAAAGCGCCCATTAAAACCTCATGAGGCTTCAAAAGGTACGAGCTGCCGTGCGTGTTCCTTCCAGGTGGCCTGGCAGGTAATCGGGTCCCTCCCAGGGATGGCACTTGTGCAGCCATGAGTGAATATAAGGGCTGGCATGTTTTCATGCAACATCTCTACCTTCCCTTTCGCAAGAAGCTCTGGTTAATGGAAGTGCTGAGCACCGAGGACTCGGGCTGGGTGCTGAGCTCTGCTGTTAGAATGCAAAGTGCTACAATGATCAAGCTACAGTGGCTGCAAGCAGCCAAGGAAAACCTTTCAAATATAGCTGTGCTGGTCATTTTTCGTAGCTGAATTCTGCGTTCAGTGTGTGTATTTTCTCGGTAGTTTTCTTCAGAGCGCATTGGACATTCCTGCGTTCTGCATTCTGGTTATCAGCCTCATTTTCTATGGGAATAAAGATGAAATATTGATGATGTCACGTGTAAGTCTGTAGAGCACATTCATAGTCCTTCCTATACCCTGGCCAACTGAGAATACATCTGTGGTTTACCTCTCAGCTGTGCCGATGGCCTCTTGGCTCACACAGGTTGTTATTGCTTTCCAGGGATGCCGTCCTTTTCTCTCTACCTGTTGACAAAAGCATAATTCCTCTTTTTTTTTCATTGCAGGTTATCCGACGGGCTATCCCACCGCTGCCCCAGCCTACAACCCAAACATGTATCCAACCAGCAGCCCCGGCTACGCCCCAGGTAAAAATCTGTGTATGGTGACAAGATCGGGCATGTTGAAGCATGCAGGAGGATTTACCTTTTGCTGCTCGGTGAACAAAACCCAGCAGTTTCCGTGTGCTTGTCAGCAAATACTTTCCAGTGAAGGGGCCTGTGTTAAGCTCTTCCCTTCCTAACTCTGCCATTAACTTCACGCCCTCCATTGGGAATATTTGTCTATATGTTGCAAAGTACTTTTGAGCCATGAATTATATCTTAACACTAATCCCAGGAATTTTACAATCCTCATCGCTGTGATACCTGCGCATTGATGGCTTCTAATATTTTCTGAATACCACATGCTGTCTCCCTGAGATTGCCTTCCTCTTCCCCCTGCTTGTGCTTCTCTCCTCCTTCCATGTCATAGATGCAGAAATGTCAGCAACCGTGTCCTGTTTGGTGTCTGGATCTCCCATGCCCTGTCTTTACTGTCTCCCGCTTCCCTGTGGCACTGATGGACTCTGGGTCTGTCCTAGTGTCTTCTTGTGTCTAGCTCCTGCCCTTCACACCGCCCTAAAATGGCTCTTCCAAAGATGCAGCAAGCTCTTCCTGGCCAAACTCAGGAACTCTCTGCCTTAGCCTTGGTGTACTGGTTATCTTTGACAGCACCAGCTGCACTCTTCTCCATAAAATCTTGTTTTCCCTTGGCTTTCCCAGTTTGGCCAGTTGTTTTCTACCTGTGCTGCAGTGTGTCCATCGGGACTTATTTGTCACCTGTCTCTTCCAGCTTTCCATGAAAGCTCGGCCAGGCTTTGTCCTTTATTCCCTCCTCCACTACTCCCCATCTGTCTCTGGGAAACCTTACTTGGAGGTACAAGGTCTTCATTTTTCACGCTAGCCACATGCTCTTTTGCATCCTCCTTTGCAGTTCCTCTGAACCATCCTACCAGCCAGGCTGATGGGTAATGCGTTCATCCTCCGTAGCTCAGCCCCTACCCTGGAGCCCTGCTCTCTCTGCTGTCTCCAACCTTGGCAAATTCTCCTTCATCCTTCTGGAGAGCTGGTACAAAAATAATTTTCCCAGTCCACTGCTTTAACTGTGTCATCCCCCTCTTTGCCTCCCTCTTGCTCATATCTAGCACAGGCTACTTGCCTTTATTTACAGAAACAAAGCCCACTCCGTTCATTCTTGGTGTCCAGAGCCTTACTGCTCTTTCAGCTCAGCCAACAATGTCTGTCCTCTTCACCTCCTACCTTTCCAGGCAAGGATCTCCCTCGTTCCTTCTGCTCCTCTCACTGGAAGGAGGCTTCCCCTTATCACCCACAAAGCCATTTCTCCTTTGAAGTCCTCCATTAGCCATTTTTTTTTTTTTGACAAAAACCCATGACTAGACTGCCAAGCTCCTTCCCTTCCCTGCTGTTGAACACCATCTCTCCGCACCTCCCTTCTGTCTCGTTTCTGCTGTTGTCTCTTGGCCAAACACATACCCAACCCATGGCTCTGATTATGTTGCTCTGTGGATGCAGAGAAAGGTCTGGATGGAGGAGGACACACACACGTCCAGGACCTTCCTGCCTGGCCAGAGAGAGGTGCAGAGAAGAACGCCATCAAAGCATGTGGGTGGCATGAATACAAACCCAATCATCCCCTGTCCATCACTTTGAGGTTGAACACCTCATCTACATGAGGTGGGGAGACGGGGGATTTGCTTATAGCCAAGGGCTGCCAATGGTAGAAGATTCATGTAGATTAGGAGAGAATGTAAATTAATCATGGGAGCTGCTGGCAAATAACTTCCGGCAAGGACACTTCTTATTCCAGAAGAAGTGGACCTTCCACTGTTTTTAAGTCAGAGAAGTTACTCCGAAGCAGGAGTCATGGAGTAATTCCCACCTGTCCACAAGGAGTTGTCATCACCACAGCACAGACTAATGAGGTTCCGTGCCTAATGAGGAATATTTGAGTTGCTCTGCTAAATCAATCACTTGCTTTTTTATGCTTTTGAGCCCAAACTTGGAAACCTTTGTAGAAGTCTTTTTCTTTTTGGAGTTGAAGATTTCTCTTAGGCCCCCACTCAGGAAATAATTTAACTGAAGTCAAACCTCCATTTAAGTACTTTACTGAAACCAGCCCTTTGGAAGGACTAAGCGACCTTGAGTTTTTAAAGTGTGGTTAAGTTCTCTGCTTTCAGCCAAATTACCTGGCGGATGGGAGCCTCTTGGCATGACAAACGGTGGTAGAAACCCAAGGGCTAAGGAGCAGTTTCAAAATGTAATTCTTATCCGGAGTGAATTAAGTGAAAGATAATATGAGAAAAGGAAATCTTCTGTTTAATAGCAAACTTGAGATCTTGTTGCCCAGAGAAGTTGTGGATGCCCCATCGTTGGAAGCGTTCAAGGTCAGGTTGGATGGAGCCTTGAGCAACCTGATCTAGTGCAAGATGTCCCTGTTCATGGCAGGGGGGTTGGACTAGATGATCTTTGAAGGCCCCTTCCAACCCAAACCATTCTATGATCAGAACATTATTAGCTGTGGGGTTTTTAGGCTGTAGTGTGTTATCAGAGCATTTTCTTTAAGGGATACGGTCGCATAGGTCAAATGCAAGAATTGGCAGTGTCTGAACTGTGATTGGAAAAGCATTTCTGAAATCAGGACTCTGCCTTTTTTCATGGTTTTTATGAAAAAGGCCTGAAAAAAATCTCTTGTTCACTCATTTCCAAGTACATATTGGAGATGAAAAATAATATCTCGCCCTTCGTTTTGACTTCATGGCTTTTCAGTTGGCTGAGGTGTTTATTCTGAAGGTTTCACCTCAAAAGAGCTGCAGGATTTTAAACCGTCTGAATAAAGCCGTCTTTTCAGCTAAGTGTTCAGTCTTCACTGGAGTGAAATAGATGCTTGCATAACGAACACAAAGCTGGACTTTGTGGCAGTCTTGCTAAACCCTTTCTCCTCTGAATTGCCAAGTTTTCAGTCTCCTGGTTGTCATAAAATCAGTGGATCCCCAGGCTTGGGAGCTTTCCAAGGCTGATGAAGCAGGAATGAGGGTTTTGTTGCCAAAAACTTTTGGTGCTGTCTTCTCCACATCACAGTTTAAATTTGCTGTTATTTTGCAAGGTTATTAAATAAAGCCATTTACTGCGGATGACTTTGTAAGAAGGGATCTGTTGTGTTTTGTTTGGTTTTATGTGCTTCCGGTAGGGTCTTTAGCTGCATTTCTTCCCACTAAAAATCTTAACATGTAGTATGAAACAAGTTTTGTTCCCCTAGATGTGTGCTGGCCACCCTCAAATTACCCTGAAGGATATAACACTGAAAGAGTAAAATGAAAAGAGCTCTACAGTATAAAAAATACCCACAAATTTATTAGTGGTTTGTCCTGCCAGAGGCTGGCAACATCCTCCCTGCTGAGCCGGGGATGTAAATACAGCAGTGTTCCTGCATATTAGCCTGGACATTATAAAATGTCTCTTGTCCCCAGCCACTGCCTGTGCCTTGCACAGGCAGGAGCTCCACCACTGAGTGGGGAGATGGCCAAGGGGACACCCAAGTGAGAGGGAGCACCAAATCCCTGCAGGATGAGGAATTTTTGGGGCGTCTGTCTTGCTTCTTGTGCATCTCGGACACCATCCTTGGGAGGCTGGAGTTCCTATTAGAAAACAAATTGAAACAACCCCCAGAAATGCCGCGTTGCTATTCACACAAAATACTTTTCTTTGCAAAACCGTGATGAAATCCACACATTCCCCTGGAAAGATTTTATTTCAGCTCAGTTTAATTTTCCAAATTAAAAAGAAAGAAAAAAAGACTAGGAAATTTTCAAGTATTTTAAACAGCTGCAGCACACATTTAGGGAAGATTAGGTTTCCTTTAGCTGTATAGACCTGAGCTCTCTAACCCTTCCAGCCCAGGTCCCTCTGTATTCAGTGGAGAGAAGGAGAGACCTCCCCAGAGAGACATTTAGCCCACCTTTGGGGACAGACTCCCCGTGGGTGCCTGTCTGTCCTACCAGGAGAGCTTGAGATGAATCCTGCCTGGGATGTCCTTCATGCTCGTGAGGAACAAGAACCCAAGGCGGGTTTTGTAGATACTCTCTCAAGTAACTCTGATACATAGTCAAGATACCCTCAGAGAAGGAGACCTCTAGGATGATGTTTTATGGGATTGCTTTCTTGGCATAGGTTAGGATAGTAGGAATAGATTAAGAAATGGGACCCACCTGGCGTGTAAAAAAAGCATAGGTCCTGGAGTGGGCTGCCTTCTCTCACGCAAAGAAGTTGCTTGCACCCACAACAAAGACAAGAAAGAAGTGGATGCCCCAACCCAGATGGTGAAGAAACAGTCAAGAAGGCTAGGAGAGAACAAGGAAATACAGGGATAACCCTGGAAATCGTGGTTCGCACAGGCAGGCAGCGAGTCCCTGGGTACCCCTTCTTGAGCCCCATCGTTCCTGCAGTGGCATCTACAGCCTGTGTCCTCCACCCAGCAGAAAGGAGCCCCCACACTCAGCGAGGGCCGGGTTGTCCATCCGCCCTGGTCTCTCCTACCTGAAAATGGCCAGATTGGTCTTTAAAAGTTTCCTTGTGGTTGTTTGGTATGGCATAATCCGCCGCAAACCTTGTTAGTCAGCGGCTTTTATAAGCACAAAACCATGAAGACTTTGATTTTTTCCCTACCTTTGTCCTGGCGGCTGTGGCTGTGGGTGTCCTCTCTCTTCATTAAAGATGCTTAACCTCCCCTGTGCTTTGATTCTTGCTATATTTTATCCCTACAATACTTTGCAGCAAGCAGTTCTGCAGATTAATTAAGGCTTGAGTTACTGATTTTTTTTTTTAAAGCAATGCAAATAATGGTCTGTTGCTTTAGATTTGCATGATGTGAAAGGGGAAACGAAAGCCCTGGTCAGTCTTCTTTGTGCCAGCCAGCCTTTTGTTCACTCCCCCGACGCTCCCTTCTGAAGTGCAATCCTAATCTTTACCGACTTGCTTTCTCAAAAAAAAAATGCTCTGATCATTTCTGTCCCCCCTCGCCAGATCTTTTTGTTACGCAGCTTAAGGCTCAAGCAAGAAAGCATTCACAGCCGTCTCGACATTTAAATTTCATTTCTCTGTTTATGATTCTTAAAAATGCTTTTACTAATTTCCTATTGTCCAGAAAGCTGACAGGTCATTTTGCATTGAGAACAAAAATCTTCCAGTGCGTAACACAACACGGCTAAGCACTAAATTAACAAGGAAATGGTGAAGATTAAAATTGGTGCTCCTCGACCCAACTCCTCTTGTGCAGAAACCTCCCTCCTCCCCATAAACAATGATGCAGCTCTCGAAATCAATGCAATTTAATATCACGGCAGGGTTTTTCCCTATTATTTGGAGATTTATCACGTAGAAGGCATGGTTCAGAGCTCTCAGCTTGTTCGTGTGCAGCCGGGAGGAAAGATGGTTTCGTGGACTCTGCTATGCTCAGACCAGCGGCTCAGGAGCCGGCGATGCACAAGTGCCAGTTAGTGGAGAAAAAAAGCCTGTGTGATGCTGTGAGGACAGCATCTATCAACATTATATTTAGAGGCAGAGCAAAGGCTACAGCGGCAATCCTGGCTCAGAACTTTCTTAAATTTAGAGGCTTTTTCAAGCTACTTGCAACTCCCTGCCAGTTTTTATTGAATTGTGTTTTTTAAGATCCCGATTCTGCCGCAGGCAAGAGGCCACATTAATAACTCCAGAAGGCGGGCATGGGCTCTACCGCTCAGGACCTCCCAGCATTGCACCCACCATCGGTGGTCACTTCTCTATGGAAAACAGACTTAAAGGAGAAGAATTAAGAGAATTTTTGGGAGACAACTAGTGCAAAATAAGCTCCATAAAATATTCTGGCAGTGGGTACATGCGACAGAGCGGGCAGCGTCCTCAACTGTGTTAAATGGAATTGAGTTAAAGTAATACTGTGGTTCAGTGGCCGAGTTAAAACCAGTCGCCTGTATCGGTACAGAGAGCATTTACTCAAATTGAATCAGCTGCTGTCATACAGGAGGCTGGAAATAACCCTGCCGCAGAGAAGGACGTGCTGCTGGGGTTCATGCCGTCCATCAAACACACTGGGAATCAGAGGGGATCAGCTTTATTTTAAAAATCTTTGATTCTGAAACAGCAGACTAATTCTAAATGTATTTTTAAGGAATTTTAGATGTTGAGCCTTTAGCTGCCTCGCTGCAGAAAGAGATGCCATCTGATCCCAGCAGAACTGCTGCTCTCAAAAGCATCCCGTCCACTGACAAGGTTCTTCTGTTTCAAACCTCCCAGGCTGGGAGGGGGGTGGTACCTGCTGGCAGAAATCCTTCAGGATCACTAAAAAAGCAATCACAAACCAAAGTTTCATCTGCTTGGATATCTGATTCTCCGTATGTAGGTTAACCAAGAAAATGTGCCCCTTAATACTACTTGGAATAGAGGTTGAAAAGGGTGGGAAGAGCATCCTTTGCTTGCGACTTCTGAATTTGTGGGATGTAACTGAAAGCGAGCTGTCAGTCTTGAAAGAAACTGTTCTGTACAAGCTTGATCACCCTCTCTGGTCCACCCTAAAGGTGTTCCTCAGATGAGCTCTCTCTGGTTAGGTGTCTCTTGCCCCAAACCTCATGAGTTTTGCTTGGCTTCCATGCAAAATCTTAGCAAGAGATCAACCACCAAGTGACGACGAAGACTGCCCTCTGGTCCTGCCTTTGGTGTGGTTCACCCCAAGTGAAGCAAAGTGCATCAGTGGTGGTTGATTTTCAAAGTCTAGTTTTCAAACACCTGCTACTTATGTGCCATCTGCTTTCATCCTTGACGTCCTCCAAACACTCATGCTGCAGTCCCTGACGCCACGCTGGAAGTCAGCGATGCTCGTGCTCTTCTCTTGACCTCGTGGTTCCCAAGACCATGGGATCCGCATGGAAAATTAAATGATTTAGTGCCCCAAACTTTGTAATTGCCTCAATCGGAGAAGCGTAAGGAGACATGGAGAGGAGCTTGGAAAAGTCTAGAGTCCCTTTGGTCCACGCAGGTCCAGCAGCAGTGAGGAAAGGAAAATGGTAACTGGAACCAGCCTTGATTCCTCCCTCTCTCAGTGTCAGGTATCATCTGGTGAATATTTGCTAATGTTTGAGCACCAAAAGGATGATAAATTCTTCACCAGTTTATTTCAAACCGACCCTTCCCAAGGCATAGGTAACAGCCAGCCACTGCACTGCTTGCAAAGCTCAGCCAAAGGAGCCCTACGTCAAGCAAGGGAATGAATTTCTTTCCGTCCCAATTCGTTGAAACAACACAAGTTTCTGCCTTGTGTGATTTTTCTGTTGAGTTTTTCCATATTAGTTAGAAGGAGAGACACAAGGCAGGCTGCAAGATCACTGCAAAACACCGGCATTGCGAACTCTGATGCTTGCAATAAGCCTGGGTATTTAGGACAGTGTTATTAAAAAAAATTCCTTTCAAGTATGTAAAAAGGAGCGCCTAAAATCATTCTACTGCAGAGACACGAGGCACGCCATTTAAAAAAAAAAAATGTATGTCTTCATTAAGCTTGGTGCATGTTCCCTCCCAGGCATTCTGTCTTCCTGAGATGGTTGTTTTGTTTTAACTTCCTTCATTAAAACATGCCTTTTTATTTTCCTGAAAGTAGGGCACACACTTTTCGCATGGAGGCTGGCTTATCCTTTAACTGCATTTATTAATAATGCAGGGGAGAGTAATGCTTTGCATCCATTACTGCAGCACCCTTACAGAGCAGAAGAGATATTTCTAAAATCAGCCTCGGAAATTAGGGGTCTCTGTGGGGATGTTGTGGGACAGGACGGAGGCTCCGATCCCCCATTCCTGCTTCTGGGTCCTCCCCGGAGGAAACATTGCTCTGCAGAGGGAAAGCGTAGGCATCGTCTTTCCCCACATAAGTGCTCTGAAACATCCTCTATAGGCGCCCGTCGGCTATTTAGGGACATCGCTGGGTCCCCTAAGGTGGGTATCTTGGGGTCTGGTGGGGTGACTATCCCGTAGAGCCTTGCGAGGCTTTCTAAGAACAAATGCTCCCACTGTTTTGAGGCACTCAGGCACACAGTAATGGGGCTGCCTGGGGAGTTAAGCTTATTGCAAACTTTGTACGAGGCTCAAGGCCGTATCCATCACAAATAAGGTTGGCAGAGGGAAGCAAGAAATATATATACCGTATATACTGTATCATCTGCTTCATCCTTTCGTTGCGATTCTGTACTCCAGTTAATTCACGGAATTTTCTTTAGGCACATCGGGTTTATATTTTTCTCTTTCCCACTTAAAATGTGTCCTGAACATTGCCACATGGGCTAGAGGTCCCTGCAGGGAGACAGACCAGTCCCAGCGCTGCAGAGACCCACGCTCAGTTTACATTGCTTGCCCAGTTCCCCCCATGAGATTCACCAGGGATCCAACAGATAACGAGTAAAAGCTCTTTATTTTTCAATGAACAGCGGAGGCGAGAGGCTAAACCAAATCCAGAAGACACTGATAGGAGATAGACCTTAAATGATATTAGAGAGTCATGGCTGGATTGTAACCTCCGTGAGTTGTAGCTCTTGCAAAGGACCAGGAGATATTAATGTTCCTACAAGCCTCCTCGGTTCACCTTTTGTGTAGTTTTAAGTGATGGATTCTCCCAGGATCCATGATTTAATGTACAGAACATGCATAGCTATGGCAAGCTCCCAGTCATCTCAGACCCAAATTACCTTCATTTTTTGGTAGGTCTAATGTGGAGAGGAGAAACCGCAGAGGAAGGATTCATATAACATCTAAATAAATTGTCTCATCAGTCTTGGAGATTAAAACCTTTGTGAAATCCAGAGGCAAAAATGAATTTGATTTTGAATAAAAGCGTAAGTGAAAGAGTGTTGCTGTCTCAGCGCTGGGAGTTAGCTCTCCAGTGTGATGTTCAGGAGTGCAGTGTACCATGGAAAATAAAGCAAAGCAGTTTGGAAATCCTTAATAACTTGCAAACCTTTGGGAGGGGGCACAGGCTCGGAGCAGAACATGATCAGTGCTGGAGTGGAGGAGAAATTGCACTCTGAATCTCTCACTTCCCACAAACCTCCTGGCTTTCTCTTGAAGAAGGTGAGGAGGGAGGAGCATGTTTCCATACCTCCAGCAGCGGAGCACCATCCAGCCAGATCTTGCACCCATAAACATCTCCGCACAGCTGATGATTGCCGTGCCGTCCAGTAAAGCATCACTGCTGGGTGTCCTCCATGCTCCTGTATTTCTGTCCCACGCTAGGACAGTGGCCTCATGAGTTTTTGGTGGACCGACAGACCTGCAGCAGTGCTTCTCCGCTCTCTCTGGGCAGTGGTGTCCAGCCATTAGGACCTGTGGCGTGGCTGGCGTGGGCTGTGGCACCAGCGCCGATTCCTCCTTGGCTTCCTCAATCACTTGTCCCCAGCTTCCAGCCCTGTGGCACTCCAGATTTACAGCTGCATCTTCAGAGATGGTTAATTAAGAGTCTGAGCAGACACGGAGGCATTGGAAGGGTTTGAAACATCATTGCTCTTGCCTTTGGGCTGCAAAAAGGTTTACAAGCCCTGACCAAGTCATGAAGTCCCTTCTGTGGGGCTTAGCGCCGAGCCCCTCGGGGGTAAGAACTTGCTTGGGAGAAGGAGTTATGAAGTGCAGCTTTAAAATGTCTTCATGTGCGACTCCCTTGGGGCCGACAGGAGGATAAGGAACCCACCACCTCCTCCCACGGGCCCTGGTGTCCCTCCCAAAGAGCTCCTCTTTCTGCCCCAGGAAGCTTTGTCCGAGCTTGGCTGGTTCTGCAATCAGGAACAGTTCCCTGCCTACAAAATCATGCCTCCATTGTTCCACTCCTGCCCAAAGGTCCTTTTTTTTTTTTTCTCCAGAAGTCTCTTTGAGTTGGCAGATGTGACCCAAAATCCCTTTACTGCATCTCTGGGGAAATCTGACCTGTCCCTGATGCCACCTCCGCAGGGAGAAGGGGTCAACGGGGACATACCCTGACCTCCAACCTTCTAGAGATCTTGGGGAATTCAGTAATTTCGTGTAGACAGAGCATGTCAACAATCTACCTTCTGCGTTCACAAAAAATACCTTTAAAGGAGCCACAAATCGGTGATTTTCTGTGATTCCAGCAGCTGCATCATTTTACCTCCTTTATCCTCCACAACTTCACAGCGAGGTCTAATCACTAAGCAGCTTGTGAGGATTGATCAACCCTCGGTTGGTTTTCTTTCCTTAGTAGCTGGGTGTGCAAAATACGTACTGCAGTACATGGAAAACCTGGAGCTTGTGTCTTTTATAATGAGAGCTAGAGCAGCTTCTTAAGCTGGTGAGCAGCGAGCTGTAATAACTGGCTGAGGCTTTCAAAAGGGGTGTGCGCTCCGCTGGGAGGTGGTGGGACTTAAACTGAGGATGGTGGAGGCCACCATTTGAGATTAGTCTGGAACAAAAAGTTAGGCCAGTTCCATAGTTTCAGGGGGGAAAAAAAAAAGAAAAACAGAAAAAGACCTGTTAAGCCTTTCCCAGAGGCACCAACTTTGGGAAGGAGCCTGGCTGTAGACTTGTGTTGGTGACCTGTCTTCTCTGTAGATGTGCTCCAGAAGGCCTTCGGTGTAACGGCAGTCCTTCTTAGACGAGCATTGGCAATGTGGTTGGATATAGGATAAAGGTATAGCCAGTGCTGGTTCATCATATGCATTATGTGCATTATGGCAGTTAGTATAAGACCTTTTCCTCTTTCAGAAAATTTAAGACCCACAAAATGACTGAATTCTGTTGGTCCCTTCTCAAATCCCACAAAATTTGGCTCTTGAGGTTCTTCTGGATTATCTTACTTGGCTTCATAAATACTTTTCCACAACCTGGGATACAGGGCGACCTGCCCAAAGACACTGCTTCTGCTGACTGTCCTTTCCAGAGTTTCTAAGGACCACCCAATGCTGTGATGGGATGGTCACAGCGACCAGTACCTTGTCCACTGGTGGTACCTGCCGTGCAAGCATCTCAAAGGGTTTTACTGTGAATAAAGTGCCACGCATACCAGGCTCAGCCTGTTTTCCAGCTGGGAAACACAAGGCCAAGGACAGCCGTTACTCGTCCTGATGCACAGAGGTGACCAGTGGTATCTGGGGAGGGATGGTGGCTCTGCTGGCCACGTCCCCCAGTTGTAGATCTTCATGCAGGTTGTTTGGCTTAGGAAACCAATCGTTTGGGGTAGGTAACTGGTTTGCTGCAATGCACTGTGCAAACCATCCCTCCTTTGGGAGCAGGTGGGGCGAGAGGGGCCACGGTGTGAAATTCCTACAGGTAGTTGTCCTTAAAAGGTGGGGGGGAAAGGAAGAGAGCAGCAAAGTGATTCAAATGTGACATAAATGCGGGAAGTTTTCTCTTCATTGCTCTGTGTGACACCTCTTCTCTGTCTCCACTCAAGCTACACTTCTGATGAAGCAAGCCTGGCCACAGACCTCCTCCTCCTGTGCCACGGAGGGCACCTTCCACCTCCCGGTGGACACCGGGACCGAGAACAGAACTTACCAGGCTTCTTCTGCAGCATTCAGTAAATAAACCTTTTCTTCTGGGGTTTTACTCGGTTGTTTTGTGCCCATTTGCCTCCCCTCCTGTGGGTTATTTGGGGATGGGGTTATATGGGATCAGCCTGTTTGCTGATCATTCGTGTCCGTCCAGGTGCACGTGTGTCCGTGTGTCCTTCCCTGGGTGCTGAGCCCTGACACAGGTGAGGGTGCTGCAGGTCCTGGGGGTGCTCGCTCACACCATGTAGCAGGTCCACCACCTTTTGCCCCTGGACCTGCCCGGTGGGAGCATTGCGCTGCTGCTGCAATCCCTTCTGGGATGAAATTTTGCAGAGCTCTTGGGTTTTTTCTTCTGAAAACCAGGTAGCATCCCTGCTCCTTTCTGTTTGCATTTGTTAAAACCGTGAACGAGCATGAAAAGGAGAGCACTGACCCTCCTAGTGCTCCTTCCGAGGAGGAAGCGTCAAGTGGGGAAGGGTGAAGGCCTTTCTTTTAGCTGAGTGTTTGGTCCCCATGAGCAACATGAGGTTGTTTGCAGGTGTGTATCTGCAGTGGTGATGCTCCGTAGTTGAGCATGCGTAGAAAAAACAAAAGGGAGATTATTTTCTATTCCCTTAAAAGCAAAAGAAAGTATTCCAAAATAAAGCATGATTTTCAAGGAACCTGGGTGAAATTCCCACCTTTTAACTCAACCTGGCCGAGCAGAGGCAGGGGGAGGAGATGCTGCTTAGGGATCGCAGTCAAACAGGCTTTTCCAGGTGGAGCCTTGTAATCTCATCCCTTATGAGGCCAAATAGTGCCTCCAGGAGGGGTGATAAGCTCCCTGATAAGGCCCCCAGTGCTTCCCCTGGTATGTGGGGTGTCCTCTGGCCCCTGCCTGACTGCTCTTGCCTGCTCTTGCCCTCACGTTGCCTGCTAGAGCTGGTGCACGGCTAGCATGGGGTGTGCTGCAGGCGTGAGATGGGACCACTCCTAGGTTCAAAATGCAAAATTATCACCGGTGCTTCCAAACACCCTTTGGGCCCTGGAAGAACTCCCAATCGTATTTGGAGACAAAAATACAAGGTATCTTAAAGTGACTCTCCATGGGCCATGTTTGCAAGGCTGGGACAGCTGCGCCCATGCACACACATGGGTTGAAGTGTTCCTTACCGTCTGTCTGCTGCAGGCTCCCTTTTTGTGCTAAATTAAATCATTTACAGAATGAGATGAGAGGAAGAAATACTGTTTCTTTTTTTTTGTTGAAAAGAATTATTAAAAATAAACCTATTAAAAGCCTTTGGGAGACTTTTATCTTTGGAAGGGGATGTCCCTACCATTCTTTGGGGTAGGAGCTGTATGCCTGACATGGTGCGTGGGCTTTGCATTGCACCTAATTTCACGCCAGACCAGATTTGACCGAGTTGAAAGTGTTTGAAAAATCTCAGCCTGTAATTAGTAGAAACCTAGATATTATTCGGCAAAATTCCTTTGGAGTTCAACCCATGCCTGGATGGGATTTCTCCTCCCCATTGCACCTCCAGGCTGCTGTGGGTGAGAATCCTCCCTCGAAATCAGAGCGGGCAAGAGCAGGTACTGGGGTAGGAAAGGGTCTGGGAGCAAAATTTGGCTGTGGCCACCCAGTGTGGGTGATAAAGGAGTTTAATAGTGCGGTCACCGGCCAGACCCATGCAGGTTGGCCTCACTTCTAGAGAACTGGTTTGAGCCCATTTAATTTGGAAATTAAATTTAATAGATAAAGCCTTGAGGTTTGATTTACAGCGATGCTTCAGGCTTATAGCTGCGGTTGGCTTCTCCAGAGCTCTGCTGGGAGATGCCATCTCAAGTGCAGGCTCTGAAAAATCAGAAGAATTTCAGGTTGGGCATCCCAAATTGGTTCTGTCCTTCAGCTCGATCTCACCTAGCCCAGGTTTTGTTCTTGGTAGAACAGCCTTCCCCCAGGCAACCTGTGGCAAGAGAAGGGTGAGAGCTTACTCACGAGCATCAGCAAGGTGTCAGATCTGGATGGAGGAGAGCCAAGGAGAAGCCTGGGAGATGAGTCCTGTTCCCAGGGTGAAAAGTGCCCACCAGTACGGACTGGAGCCGCATGCTGAACAGGGATGAATATGAATAAATGTGCAGTAGCTGCTCAGTACCTCCCCACATCCACACCACCAAGACAGAAAGGGTGCTGAGGGCTCAGCTGGGCTGTGAACCTGCAGTGAAATGTGGTGGCAAGACATGCATGAGCTTAAAGGCTGGGTAAGGGCTGCCCAGGTGCCCTCATCCTGGCCTTGCCTACAGTGTGGGGACATGCGTTTGCCTTTTGGCTTTTTGTCCTTTAATGATGGGGTTTCAAAGCTTGGTTTTGCCTGAGGTATTTTGTTTTGTTGCTTAGATGCTCCAGTTGAGATCAGGGGGGTCATAGACACAAAGGCTAGCGCATGGTAGTGAGCAAGGTTATAGATTTTATTGTAATTTCTGCCCAGAGCCTCCTGTTTGCTTTTGTCTGGCTGGTGAGGATAGTGGTGGCAATGGTGATGTGCCAGGCAGGACTTCAGCAGAAGCAATGCAAGCCTACCAGGGAGCTGCCCGTGCTGGTGTCCACGCCATGGCATCTTCCCTTGTGATGTCTCCATGCTCACCATGCCAAAACTCTTCCTCCAGCCCCACCCCGGGTACAGGGAGGGCATCCGGATAATAAAGCCAGGCGAAAGGTTGGAAGATGATGAGCCAGACTGGAGGGCAGTGGCAGGGGCAGGACCAGACACCAGGAACAAGTCAGACTCACCTGGGCCATGCAATCATGTAGGACCTCCCAGAGCTGCCTGCGGCTGCTTACTCCTGCCCACAGTCCACCGCAGTGTGAGGCCCACGCTCTGCCCTGCGTCCTCCTTGGGGGATCTGCCTTCTGCTCCCAGGGATGGGAAGGTGCTGAGTGCAGCCTCCTTTGACACCGCTTGAATTTACTGAAAAAATGCAAGTCCGTATTTATAGAATCACAGAATCGTGGAATCACAGAATGATTTGCGTTGCAAGGGACCTTCCAAGATCATCGAGTCCAACCCCCCTGCCACGGGCAGCGACATCTTCCACTAGATCACGTTGCTCAAAGCCCCATCCAACCTGACCTTGAGCACTACCAATGACGGAACATCCACAACTTCTCTGGGCTACCCGTGCCAGTGTCTCACCACCCTCATCATAAAACATTTCCTCCTAATGTCCAATCTAAACCTACCTTCTTTCAGTTTAAAACCATTGCCTGGCACCTTTTCCAGGCTGAAGAACCCCAACTCTCTCAGTCTTTCTTCATAGCACAGGTGTTCCATCCCTCTGGTCATTTTTGTGGCCCCCTCTGGCCCCGCTCCAACAGGTCCATGTGTTTCCTGTGCTGAGGACCCCCGAGCTGGACGCAGCACTGCCGGGGGGTCTCACCAGAGCAGAGTAGAGGGGCAGAATCCCCTCCCTCGACCTGCTGGCCACCCTTCTTTTGATGCAGCCCAGAATATGATTGGCTTTCTGGGCTGCAAGCGCACGTTGTCAGCTCATGTCCAGTTTGTCACCCACCAGTATCGCCCAGTCCTTCTCCACAGAGTTGTTCTCCATCCCTTCATCCCCCAGCCTGTATTGATACTGGGGGTTGCCCCGACCCAGGTGCAGGATCTTGCACTTGGTCTTGTTGAACTTCACGAGGTTCACCTGGGCCCACTCCTCAAGACTGGCCAGGTCCCTCTGGATGGCATCCCCTTCCCACTAGTGTATCAACTTGCACAACTCAGCTTGGTGTCATCTGCAAACCTGCTGAGGGTGCACTCGGTCCCACTGTCTATGTCACTGATGATGATATTAAATCATATTGGTCCCAGTACTGACCCTGGAGGGACACCACTTGTTACTGGTTTCCACTTGGACATCGAGCCATTGACTATAACTCTGGACGCGACCATCCAACCAATTCCTTATCCATCTAAGGAATTATGCTTGTGGTGAACCCTTCATGTGGAAACAAGAGGAGTTGGTGATACAAAGTTCAGCACAAAGCTTTTTTTTCCCCCTTGCCAACCTTAGAGTTAATATAGAAAAAATTATCTGTGCAATTCAGGTCACTTCTGTGTTGCAGGATCAATAAGGTTGAGATTTCCAGAGTGGCATGAGGGATTTAATCAGCAATTTTAATAGAAGCTGGAGCTTAAAAGCTTGCGATTGCTTTTAAAATCCCAGCCTACCGCGAAGCGGCAATAGCACGGGCCATGCCAACGTCCTAATCCTAATAAGGTGTTAGATAGTCATAATTAGGCTTTAAAATTAGCTGTCAGACATGCTTTTCCAAGAGGAGCATCCATCATCTTGTGTCATTAAAACTTGATTATGCTTCATTTTTACCTGCAAATTGTTCTATTTTTTCCCAGTTTATAAACATGGAAGATTACATTTGCCTGGACTATTACGTTTAATACCTTTTTTAATATCGTAGCTAAACTGTTTGTGATTCAGCAATCAGGAAACCACAGCAAGTGTTAGCATTCAAGGCAGTGAAACCACGCAGCCTTGAGCTGGTCCACGTCTCCAGAAGCCCATCAGAAACAAAGCGTGATGCCGAGAACTGGCAGCCTCCAAGGTCTTTGTTTCAAAAAATGAGTTCAGAATAGAAAAAAATCCATAAGATTGAAAAACAAGAGGTTGGTTGGTCTGTGGGTGACATTGTTGGGTTCCTGGAGGACCTCATGATGGTGGAATCGTCATTGCTGCTGCAATGGTGAATACGGCCATTTCAAACCTGCATTTCCTCTCGCTGCTTCCATCTCTCATTTCAAGATAGTTGTTCTCCTGCTAATGTGAGTCAGAAAAAGAGTCACAGCTATTCCGCTGTTTAATTAACGCATTTTTTCCAATCTGCAGTAATCAGGAGATGCTGTTTGGGAGTTCCTAGAAAGCTCCTTGTTATCTTCACGCTGTTTCAGTGCTGGGCGGATAATAGGGGATATTAGCAGACTTGAAACCTTGGCCTTCATTAATTGCTGCCCTGAACACTGGTTGAGTAAATTAGCTCATTATATTTGAGTGTTTAGACATCTTATCGCTGGGCTGACCCTTAACTTCTCTCCATCCTACACAGTCTTTGGGGCCCGTTTGCTCTAAGGATGATTTCTCCCAGCCCTCCTGCAAGAGCTGGCTACCATTTCTCACCAGCCATCCCGCCCCACGTGCTTTTCCTTGCTCGTGTGAGCAGATTTTTTTCACCATTTTCATTTTTTTTTAACCATTCATCGAGCTGTGACCAACACCTTGAAGCCTTCACGGCACACTTGATGCAGTCCGGGGCGTCCCATGGCAGCAGCTCAGCTTTCAGTCTACCCTAAAAAAAAAAAACCCTGAAAGCACAACTTTAAGTATTCTTGAGGATTTTTGCCCAATTTAGCACTTAAGTAATAATGTTTCAGGGGCAACTTCATGGAGCCTTCCTTGGAAATGCCTCTAAAGGCTGGGAATTCAGGTGCCACATATCATTGCTGCAGGGACATCCCATCCTCGGGGCAGGTCGTACCTCCTTTAGATGCTGTACTTGCCATGAGGTCTTATGGTACTTTGCTGCCAGGTAACAAGAATTGGATTACGCAGTGTTATCATGGACCTGCTTAAAGCCACCCCTCTCTTTCTGGAGAGCAAAATTGGTGGAGGGTATGGGGGCTGACCCCATATTCATCACAAGTCAGCAGATAGGAAGGCACCTTGAAAGGAAGCAGAAGAGCGGAGATCCTTACGGGATGTCTTCACTCCAGGGAAAGCCTTTAAAGAAAAGATAAATATGATCGGACTTGCATTAGAGGATCTTGAGCTGGTACCGCTGGGTCTTCCTGGAAGGAAAATATAATTTTATAAGCACCAGACAGCTCAGAACTGAATGCAAATAGCAGCAAAAACCCAAAGTGACACCCGCAGCCAGCAGGTCAGCTGATATCATGTTATCCTTTAGGTTATTTTTGGTTAGGTTAGGTTAGGTTTATTTTTGGGGACAAATTTCCGTGTTTTGGAAAGGATCCTTCATTTTGGTTTGTTCCCCATATACTCCACATCTCCTAAATGCTGCAAGATAAGCTAAGGTTTCTTTAGCCCTTTGATAAAGTGTAAATCTGGGACTTGGATGCTCCAGCCTGATGGGATGATGGGGAAGACTGCAGGACGCTGAAGTCCATTTCTTTTCCTTACATCCAAACAGAAGAAAGACAAAAATTGCAATCTGCCATATCAGGATCACAAATATTGCAAGGGACGTTTCCCCGGCTGCCCGCGCCTGCCTAACCACTGCCCTCCCAAGCCCCCGCTGCTCCTCCCAGCTCGCCAGCAGCCTGCCGTGCCTGTTTACCGAGCAGAGCAAATGGCTTCCCTTAATGGCAATAAAGCAGATTTGCTGGTTTTGTTGCTAATGCAAATAGCCTGCGGGGAGCAGGACGGGTATAAAGGTGCTTGAGCATCACTTGGTGTTGCCTCTCCCACCTGCAAGGTGAGCTGATGGTCACAGCCCTCCTTTGCAGGAGAGG
Organism: Fregata magnificens; assembly: GCA_013389945.1. Lineage (NCBI taxonomy): Eukaryota > Metazoa > Chordata > Aves > Suliformes > Fregatidae > Fregata > Fregata magnificens. The sequence goes on along the minus strand of WAAD01023287.1, from coordinate 66,142 downwards.
AAACTGCTCGGCACTATCCACCTTGATTAAATACTTAAAGGAATCCATCATTTTCACCTTAATATTAAAGTTTGGACCATCGGTGTTGCTGCTTTTCTGGTCATTGCCTGGGGACATAGGCAGGGGACAGCAATACTGTGCCATGAAGTTAGATCCTCCAGCAATTAAATTCTGGTTTTGCCCATCACACCCTGAGCAAAAAAGGTGAAAGGACAAAAATCTGGGGAAGAGAGAAGGAAAAACATTATTCTCATCAAGTAGATGTATAGATACAGGTAAGTAGGTGTGGGGATACTGCTTTCTTAGGTGATTTAGGTGCTCGTTGAGTCCCATCAAGTCATGCCTTGACCATTGGGAATACTCATCAGCTCTATGGTCCGGTATAGGCAGCATGGGAAGAACCACTGCCAGGCTGGGTGGAGGATGCAGCCCCGGCTGCTGTGATCAGGGGCTGGATGCTGGACTCAGAGGTCCTGGCTTGGTGGGTTTCATGGGACGTCAGTAGATGCTGGTGCATCTCGGTACGTCTCCTCCATGCTGAGTGATGCCCGGTGAGCCGCTGGTGCATCATGAACAGCAGCTCGGGTTGCTCGTGTGCTGGGTGGAGCGGCTCTGCAGCTGTAAGTCCTCACCCTAACTTGGACCACTCTTGTCTTTGCCAGGGTACACTGCGGGGACTCCCTACAAGGTCCCACCGACCCAGAGTAACAACGCACCTCCTCCCTACTCGCCATCTCCGAATCCGTACCAAACCGCTATGTACCCCATCAGAAGTGCCTATCCACAGCAGAACCTGTACACCCAGGTAGGTGCCTCGCCAGCCGCCGCCGCAGCTCACCGCCTTACTCAACGGCATGTAAATACAGCCCGAGGTTCCTGCAGGGCTTCATCCCTGGCCGTCAGGGCTGAGCACTCATGTCCTGGTGGGATGGAGGTGCTCATGGTAGGGCTTGGTGGGTCTCTGGGTTACTGGGGGTCTCTCTCCTGCCTCCTCCATTGGCTCCTCTGGATGAGACATGGTCTTGCGTGATTGTCGGTGTGCAGCACAGTCAAGACAGTGGCATCCCTGTGGCTCGGCCAGATTGGGAATCAGGCCCCTTCCCCCAAAATCACACATCTGACTGCCAGGGCTTGCTGGTTCTAGGATGGTCCCTGCACCCACCTCTCCCCGCCCTCCCCAGCTCTCAACGCTGCTCTTCCCCGGGGTGACAGATGAGTCTGGGTCACCACAAGGTCCACTTGCTGGTGGCTGTTGGCATCTTGCATCAGCCTCCTGCCACCTCCCATGGAAAAGCCCCTGTGTCACCTTCACCAGCACAAGCTACTTCAGGCCTGACCCAGATTCGTGTCCTCATTGAGGAGCTCCTCCCTGAGCACCTGGATGGGTTTCCGGTACCATCTTCTCTGCTCCTGCATTGCTACAGCCTCCAGCTATGTGCTGGGGCCAAGATCCTCTGCAGGGATGCAATTTAGGGCAGATGTCCTCTGAAAATCACCTCGATGCCCCTTCCCACTGAAGATCATGAGCTCCTCAGAGCAATCTGGCCCTACGGCTTCCCTGGCTTTTCCCCTCCTCTTTAATGTCAAATACCCAACTTCTCCAGCAGATTCAACCTCATGGAGTGGTTTCTCCATGCCTTGCTGAGACCGGAGCATCTCCTCTTGCTGATTTTGTCCGCTGTCACCTCTCCTTCCATTAAGTGAACATTGCATGAGCCATTGGGGTCCAAGCCCATCCCTGCACACTGGTTCTTCTCTGATCCCGGCCACAGCAGGAGGATGGCATCTGCTTAGCAGTGCCCACCAGCAAGCCTGAGATGGACCAGGCCTTGCAGATGCCATTCCCTCATCTCTGCTTCCCAGGGACTGGCAAATAAGAGTTTCAACAGCCTGGAAGGGAACAATGTCGAGAAGGTAGATCCTTTCAGCACATTGTGCTTGCAGCACTCACCGCCTGGGATGTTCCTTCTCCACAGGTGATTTCTCAGTCATCTTTTCTTCATGGGCCTAATTTATCTTAGCACGTCCTTCGTGTTCCCCAGGGAAATGCCTTTCAGCATCTGCAATTTGTCCTATCAACCTTTGTAGCTCCTGAAAGAAAGAAGTAATTTAATAGTTCACCTGGATCTCCTTCACCCCTTAATCCATACCTTCAGAGGTTCTCTAATGGCTTTCACTAACGCACGATAAAATCTCCCTTCAGTGTTTTAAACCCTCTAATCTTTCCGACAGTCCCTGGTTTGCAGGTACCAGCGGTGTCCCTGCCTGCCCAGGGACGGCAGTTCTCTCCCTTGCGCTGCTCACGTTTCAGGCCCTTCGTTATTTTCAGTGTGGAGCTTTTTGTGTTGGCTCCTTTCTTTTATGCCCACCCGTCCTTCCCCCCTTGTTTCAAAACCCCACGGGTCTCAGCAGCCTGGATTTCAGAGCCCCTCTGTCTCCTGTCGGAAACCCAAGAAGACCACACGCTTCCCAGACCCAAGTAAGCACCTTGGGATCAGCCAAGAGCCGTGGCTTCTCCTTTTCTTCCATTTCTTGTTCATTTTCTATGCCAGCAGCCAAAGTCTTTTGGGTCCAGGTCCCATTTCATCCTGCCAAACGGAGGCAGCGCGGTTTGTCCCTGACGAGCTGACTGTCCGACCCGTGATGCTGATCCGCCTCCCAGTCCCATTGCCTCCATCCATCCCAGGGACCATCCCCCATGTCCACAGGTTCAGCTTCATCCTTGCTTGTCGAGGTCTCCAGGCACAGGAGCTTGCTCACGGGAAGGACCAGCCCTTTGGCAGCGCTTGGATGATGTCCCATGGGCAGCTCCTTGTACCAGCAGCTACGTGTGATGCCTGCTTGTGTTAATATCTCAGGGACCGGCCCTGAGAGCATCACTGCTCGCTCCATAGCAGGATCTACAGTCGCAGCTGATGTAACTCCTTGCTGACAGCACGGTCTGTGTTACTGGGCTGACAGCCGCTCACGGCACACAAAGCTGGTGATTGTCTCTAAATAAAATACTGGGCTTCAAGTTACTGCTTTGGCTTGTGCTTTCAATCGAATGACAAAGACGACAGTGGTTTTTTTCCCTTCTCAAACAGGGAGCTTATTATACCCAGCCAGTGTACGCGGCACAGCCTCACGTTATCCATCACACCACCGTGGTTCAGCCCAACAGCATCCCATCGGCCATCTATCCGGCCCCGGTCGCTGCGCCCAGGACCAACGGTGTGGCCATGGGGATGGTCGCTGGGACCACCATGGCAATGTCAGCAGGTAAGAAGGAAAGTTTTATTGTGTTTTGAGCCATAGTTTCATCTCTCGGGGGGGACATATCCAAATAACCTGTGCAGGAGAGTTGTCCTAGATGAAAAACACTCTGTGCATCCGACGTGCTGCCTGCAGCCTTGCAGGGTGTATCTGGCAAGTGATTGCAGAAGCGCCTTGCACACAGCTAATTGCAGCGTCATCTGCTCAACTTGCTCCTGATACTGATCTAACTCAGTTTTTAGGTTAGCAGAGGAGACCTGTCGTTTGGCTCACTCCAGAGGGATGCACTCTTGCATCCTTAAATATATTATTCTTTCCTCTCTCTGTTCCATAAGTAGAGGAATAACCAGGTTTGTCCATCTTCAAATACTGTTGTATTTCTATCCTCAAGTTCCTTTTTTAGGATACTTATGGTCTTGCTTTCATTTGACGAAATGAACATTAACCTTGGTTTATGTATCCCAAATCCTCTGCATTTTATGTTGCTTCAAACTGCAATTAATGGATAGCACATTAAGTAAGGATATGGGCTGGTTTTATTTTTTCCAAAGCCTGTATTTCTCTTGTGAACAATTCTTAGGATTGTATATTGAATTTTGCCAAGAAATGCATCATTCATCCTTTTGCATATGCATAGCTGTGAAATAGGACTCTGTTATGGGACACAATCCCTGTTGCAAGCTGAGATATTGCAGCCTGAGTATGACAAGAACCACTCTGAGAGATTTACTGTTGCTTATACTGAGAAGTGGATAGATGTAATTAATGCATGTGGGACGTCTTAAAATTTAGTTAGTAGCATTTGTAGATATCCAGAAACTGAGAAGTTGTTCTGAGCACCCACTTACTCCCAGAACAGAGTAGTTTGGGGCTGTATTCTCCCTCCCCATGTCTACTGAAGGCACCGTGCAAATTCTCACCTAAAATCCCTCTGTGTATCAGCTGCAGACTAAAAGAAAAGAGGCTGCATGGGGCAGTCCCTCTGCTTCACGGCTGGGAGAGGATTGTTCCTTCTGCTGCATCCCGAGGCTCTCGGCTCTGCGGGTTTAAATGAAGCAAAAGAGCTCCACTGCCCTTGGGAGATGAGTGGCAAAGCTCATCTTAATTTTCCCTGGAAGGTCTGGGTTTTTTCTCATCTCCTTTTGCAACCCTCATCCCTTCCAGTTTGGTCCTTAGATGTTTCAGATTGCTGCAGTGATCTGCTGTTGCAGTTTAGCCTGGTGCCTTCAGCAGGTGGAAGATGTCAGCAGGTTAGTGGCTAGCTCTGCTGCTGGCCTTTAGGGAGAAGGAAAATTGGAAAAAGATGAGTTAAGGGCCAAAAGCAGCATGGAAAATATGCTGGAGCTTCAGGTCGGTTTATTGCATTCTTGGTGCTGGCTGATACCAACCGCATGAGTCAAACGCCTTCCATTCAGGTCCCATGGGCAGAATAATATTTGGGAGAACTGAAGAAGAAAAAAAAGGCAGCTGATGCCGTGTCTGGCCCTTGGATGTGGTCTGCAGCACCATACCCTCGGGGTACCACTCCCCTGGTGGAGCTCTCCTCCTTGCTAAATATTTCTCCGTGCCGTTGCAGGAACCTTGTTGACCACCCCACAACACACCGCCATTGGAGCACATCCAGTTTCCGTGCCAACGTACAGGGCTCAAGGAACCCCCACCTACAGCTATGTACCTCCACACTGGTAAACCCACTGGCCAATTCATGTAAGTGCTGCCTTTGCAGGTCTTGCTCTGCCCTTGTCGATTAATTAGCCACCAAGCACTGCCATTGCTTCTCTCCTTCCTACAAAGCTGCTGAATCCCTTTGTCCGGGCGATGCTTTGACTCCAGAAGAGCCATTTAGCACTGCTCCCCGGCAGGGATAGCTGCACAGCTTGCTGTCCTGGGGCTATGGAGGGTGTTAGCAAAGCACGACGTACCTTGACCTTATGCCTTGCTGCTCGGTGCGTGCAGGGCTTTACCATTGACCTCAGTGGCATCAAACTGCTCTGAGTGCAGCTGGGCACTGTGAGGGTGGAAATTTTCATGCTTTAAGGTTTTGGATGCATCATGCTCTTTCATAGAATCGCAGAATGGTTTGGGTTGGAAGGGACCTTTCAAGGTCATCTAGTCCAACCCCCCTGCCACGAGCAGGGACATCTTCCACTAGATGAGGTTGCTCAGAGCCCCGTCCTACCTCACCTTGAACACTTCCAAAGACGGGGCATCCACAGCTTCTCTGGGCAGCCTGCTCCAGTGCCTCACCACCCTCACAGTCAAGAATTTCTTCCTCATATCTACTCAAAGTCTACCCTCTTTCAGTTTAAAACCGTTACCCCTCGTCCTATCACTACACTCCCTGATAAAGAGTCCCTCCCCATCTTTCATATCACTTGAATATGGTTTTTTTCCCTGCTAAAACGTGCTGGGAGATCGTCCTGTTCATTAGCACCAGGGTTGTGTGCAGCTGCCTGCACCCTGCCTGTTCATTAGCACTGGGGTTGCGTGCAGCTGCCTGCAACCGGCTGCAGGTTCCTGTCGTGCTCAGGATCCCAAAATCCCAGCTGCTCATTTAAACGCCCTCCGCGTGTTGCCGGAGCCCTTGGTCCATCATGCCCAATTAACGGGCAACGCAGCTGATGGGAACACATGATGCTGCACGGGGGAGGCAGCGTAGATCTCACCCAGCCCAGGGGGTTATCTGAAATCTCTCCTTGCTGCTTACATTACGCTGGGCTAATCCTGCCCGTGACAACTCGTTGTGCAATTAGCAGAGAGCATTCCATCTGCATATTTTTAAGCCTGTGCATTGAATACCACCGGCGAGCTGCTGCTTTCTTAGCTCCGTGCCCAAGAAATTGCCCGCAGAGCGGCGCGAGGGATGGTTAAATCCCATATGCATCAGCTATACGTGCTGCACATGGTGCAGGGGTGCAAAGGAGAGGAGAACAGCCCTGTCTGATCCTGCACCACTTGCTTCTAACTCCTTGTTTTAATATGTTTGCTCTCTTCCAGATCCGGAGTCAAACATTGTATGCAACTACACAAGTCTTACATCGGTGCTGTGGCCGCTGTACTGCAGCACCTCGTCTGTTTGCAAGAACAAAAGAAAAAAAAAAAAAGTGCAAGGGTCACTTTATGCATTCTTTAGTGGTTTTTGTAAAAGCTGCTTTTTCTAATCTTCTGCCTCTTTTTTTTTTCCTCTCCCCCTTCCTCCTCCCCAACCCACATAAATTGTGTAACACACATACTGACACTGAGCAATAGTAAAGTTCTCTCTTTGGTCCTATCATTTGAAAGCTCAGAATATTCACTTTTCCAGCATTGCCCAGCTGAGTGGTGCAAAGATCCCCCACTTCTTGTTCGTTTGGGTTCTTTTCGTTATTTTTCTGTTGTCGTTGTTGTTGACGAAAGCCTAGATTTTCTTTGGCTAGTAAGAGTGGTTGATGTTCAGGGTACTATGTGAAAAGCACAGCGCTGGTAGGCAGGCTTATTCCGATTTGGTTTGGGTATTTTTAGTTGAATAATATAAATTATTTAATCTTCCATAACATATTACAAGAAAATTGGTGTCTTCCAGATAGCTGTCGTGATAGATTATAAATGCATTATCTGCAGTGAAATTCTGAACTCATCCCTTCTTTTTGTAGGAGTAAGAGAATATAAATATAATTAGCGACGTAACACACTTGTCTTAGGAAGTAGGAGGACTGGTCACCATCGGGTCTTTGGTCTGCTTTTTCCAACTGGGCAAATGGATCTTGCGTGATGGGAAGAGAGCAGCGGAGAGACGCGTGCCCTGGTAGTGTCGTGCACCTCTTGGGAAAATGAGTTGCTCCCCATCGGCCGCATCCCGGGGCTGCGTAAGGGAGAAGTTCCTTCCTTGCATGCCTGCTGTTTGTGGGCAGAGATATGCCAGGCAGCTGGTGAAGGAAGGAAGGAGATGTCCAAGGGTTGGTCTGAAGAGCTTCTCCAGGTCCAGGGGTTGGTTTGAAGAGCTTCTCCAGGTCCAAGGGTTGGTCTGAAGAGCTTCTCCAGGTCCAAAGGTTGGTCTGAAGAGCTGCTCCAGATCCAGGGGCTGGTCTGAAGACCTTCTCAACGTCCAGGGGTTGGTCTGAAGAGCTTCTCCAGAATCTGGTGGTGTGGGGAGAGAGGGCAGCTGGTTGATTGAGAACAGTCTTCGAGGCAGGGCGAGGGGGAAGACGGGTGGCTTCACCTTGCACCCGTGTCATTGGCAGGGCTGAGACCAAACTGCGATGCCTCCATGGCAATCAAGGTGCCCCCCCATTCTTTGGGTTACAGCTGGGCTCGGAGACTTCCAGGAGAAATGTTAATCCAAGCACAAATCCCAGCACCATAGAGAAAGGCCGGAGAGGGGGATAATGTCTGGCTGCTCTGCTTGGTGAGCGGGGAGAAGTGGAGGGGAGGAAGCAATAGCAATAAACATGTCGCCTTCCTCATGGGGAGGCACCTGAGAAAAGGCGAGAGCAAGGAAGGTGATCCACAGTTGATGTGGACCGAGCTGGGCGACAATGGGCATGTAGAGGCTGTGGGCATCGGGGTAATTTCTGGGGGTTTTGGCTTATCCAAGGGCACGAGGACATGAAGCTGACTGTGGCCGGTGACATCCCACCTTGGGGTGTCCAAGTAGAGCAATAAGTTGTCTCGAGGGCAGCAGAGAGAGAGTTCATATTTGCAGACAATGCTTGCGGCCAGTTTATTTTTAAATCCTTATCACTAAACCCAGCACAGAAACAAGGTTTTCCTTCTTCTTTTTTTTCTTTTCCTAAGCCAAAAACATCGTTGGGTTTTGATTTTTCCCTCAAGTGTGCCAAAAGAGTTACATTCACCTGGTGGCGTGTTTGCAACTCTCACATCTCTTGGGCTCTGTAGTTGTCACAACAGACCAAATCCAGAGCCTTTAAAGAGGTCAGGTTAGGAGATGTGCATGGGAATCCCTCCCAGCACTGCCTGGCATGGGTTTCTGACCCATGCGTGGTGTTGAGTCAGTGCCCAGATGTCTCTGCTGGTTGCCCTGCTTTGGTCATGCCTGGATCACACCTCCAGATGGAGGTGAGGGCAGTGGAGACCAACACTGGAGGGTCACCTTGACCAGGACATGGTGGTGTAGAGGTCAGACTGGAGGGTCTTTCAGAAGAGCAAGGTGACCTTGGCACCTGGTGAGACCTCCTTGCTCTTGGTGCTGTCTCCCAGCTTGGCTTCTGCTGCCGTTGGGAGGAGCTGTTGGAGCCCCTTCCCATGAGCATGGTCCAAATGGGAAGAAACAAGCTTACGGACCCAAGAGGACTTTTCCTACCACTGGTTGGTCCCAGGTGGTTTGTCAGGCCGGGTGTTGGCACCAGCGCTTCTGTGTGGGGATCATTTGGTTGGTTCTGCTGGTTTTAGAGGAAATCTAGCAAAGCTCTGGTTGACCTTCCCAACCTCAAGGGGAACAAAGTGGGTGAAGACTGAACACCAATGCTGTGGGGTGGGGAAGGTGGACTTCTCCCATGTAGTACTTTGGGTTGCACTTTGGGTTTGTATAAAAGGAAAAAGAGAAGAAAAAATAATAATAAAAAAAGAGTAAATAATCAGAGGGTTGCCCCGTTGAGCTTGGCGAAGCCAAGGGTTAGCATGTAAAGAGCAACAGGACATTTGGAAATAACAGTACTACGTTGTCCTTCCACTGTTCGTAGCACACTACAGTTAAACCTGGGCCAAAAAAACCCCCCCCAAAACCCAATAGATCACATGAATTGAAGACCTCTCAAATATCCTTTTTTGCTCTCACCGTTGACTTCATGTTATGTATTAGGGGCTGTCTATCAGCGTTGAAACACATAGGATAGAGTAAGCTCTAGCCAATGTGATGGCACTATGACTTGCAGGCTCCAACGAGCTTTGTTATCACAGCCCGGGCTCTGCAGAGGAGGACCTTTCCCAGCAGACACCATCCCACCACTGGCCTAGGCACCCTTCACCCGTAACTGCTTTAGGAACAACTTCTAAAATTTTGGCCCATGGCTGGGAAGGAGATGCTAGGCTTTCTCCTGAAAGGAAAGAAAGCACCAAAGATGGGGTAGAAAGCTCCAGGAGCTGAGCACAGAGGATCACCCAGTGTTACCGCTAATGAGAGCTGACATGGGGCAGTTTAGTTTTAATTCCTTTGCTTGGATCAATAGCAGATCTGATGTTCCTCATCCCATTATGCCCAGGCAGAAATACTCATTAACTCAACCAGGGTGTGAAGAGGTGAAATATTTGCTGTCTGTTGGGCGAGAGGCTTTGGTGAGCATATTTGGCAACCGGTGCTGGGTTTAGGCTTGGACCACTGCATGGCTCCAAGGCCACCATGTGGCTCTGGGGCCACCACATGGCTCCAGGCTTGGGTAGCTCCTTCCCAAGGTAGCTTCATGGAGCCGTGGTGGTGGGGAGATGCTCCCTGCCACCACTTGGGGATGTGGGGCTTGATGCCCCCCCCAGCTCATGCCAGCAGTGACCTGCAGCCCTGTCCCCTTCCCCGTGGAGGGACGTGGTTTTTCAGATAGACAGAAGGATGGGAGGAAAACCCATGATCCCAAGCCCTTTCCTTGGCCAAGTCATGGCTTAAGTGAAGGTCCTGGGGAGGTTGCAGCCTGGTGGGGGACTCCGATGGAGGGAGACACTGACACCAGCTTCTCAAATATTTCATTCTAGAAAAGCTTTGCCAACGTCGGTTAAGGAAAAGGGTTTCCCACAGTGAAGGATCACACCGGGCGCTAGCAGGAAAGAGCAGAAGGGGTTAAACCATACTCAGCGGGCCAGCAAAGTGTCTTGGAGATTAAAATTCCAGCTAAGGAGGAAGGAAAATAACTCTCAAAGCGCTTTTATGACCATTAACCCATCCCTGCCGTTATCTTTGCTTTAAAACACAAGCTGTAATGCAAGATTTGGGGGGGGGGGAAGACGTATTAATAGTGGTGGTGGCCCCCAACCGGAGCGAGCCTGTACCCATCACGCCTCCAAGCGGCTGAACCCTCTGGGTGAGGATTTGCTCCTGTATTTTATGAATAATAATAACCCAGTCCAGCTTTCTGCAGTTTCAAGATGTAATTACCATGAAGTGTTATTTAAAAGGTGTTGTTTTTTTTTTCTAATGATGGATGTTTCAGGGTATCAGGTTTTCCTCCAGCTGCTGGCATCCCGCGGAATACGGTCCTTCTTGGGGAGACCCCCTCCTCCTCTTCACCATCCCCTCCCACTCCTCCTGCATCCCAGCGGATGCATCCCTGCAGGGGATTTGGGATGATGCGGTCTGCAGCCGGAGGGCGTGAAATTGGGTCTTGCTTTCTTAGAGGAAGAAAAAAACCACGTTCGAGGGTTTATTTTCGATAGGAAAACCCAACCAGCCGACAGTAGCAATAAAAGCCACTGGATACCCATAAATCCAGGTTTTGGGGTGGTTTTTTTTAATTGTCAGTATTTTCAGACCCTCCGAGCATCCATCATCCCTGAAACGCGGCGACCCTCTGCCCATCTTCCCTTTGCTTTGCCGCAACTGCCAGGCTGTCGGCAGGATCAGGGTCCGGATAGTTTCTCGGCTGTGTGCTAGCTTTCCCATAGGGAAAAAAGGAAAATAAAGCCTGTTAAGGAGCTTGGGAGGGAGGAGAGCTTGGAAAAGGTGTTTTTCTGGCATGTGGCACCATGGCACTTATAGATTCACCGGTAATTGGGTAAAATAACCTGTTACAGGGATGTTTGCAAAGCAGGAATAGCAAAATATGTGGTTTAACGGCAGCAATTCCCGGTTCAAAATGCTCAGTTGTGCTGTTTGTAGGGAAAAATCCTGATGCAACGCGGCCACCTGCAGCATTGCTGCATCTTCCTGCAAGGGATGGAGCTGGGGGAGCTGGGGTTTTCCCGGGGCGAAGGGGGTTCAGGATCAGGGCGCTGGATGGGGAGCAATTCGCAGGGTCAGCAGCCACTGGGAAGCACAGCGAGGAAGGGAAAAACCAGATAGTGGGGTGCAGGATTGCACCCAAACCCTCCCGTTCCCATAGCACAGAGCAAACCCGTGCCGTGTTCCTGCCCCTCTATGTAATTAATTTTTTAATTCATTTTGACTGCCAGGCCAGCTCCTTTTTAAATATTATTGGACCTCTTAAGCAAAAATAAATACAAAAAAAACAAAAAACCAAGAAAAAAAAATTTAAAACCAAGAGTAACCATGTCTTCCAAGTCTAAGTCTCAAAGGTGTGTAGGGAACATGGCCTTGAACTGATGCCCAGGAAAGCCCCACAGCCTTGGTTTGTCCATCTGAAATGTAAATTTGGGTTTTTTCCCGTTTGTTTTCTGTTCTGGTTTTGGTTCTGAAGATCAGGTCGTGATCTCCCTGACAGATTTCAGCCAAGAGTTTGTAACTGTACGATATTTACTGTAAGATGTAGAACATTCGATAACTATTAAAATGTTTCCAAAAAAAAAAAAAAATAAATAAAAGAGCCCGAGAGGGTTTGGTGGTTTGTTTTTTGACGCGGTGATGTGGTGGAGAAGTGAATGGGACAGGCCATCAACCCATTCCTAGGTTGGTGGTGGAGGTTGATGGTCTCCAACCCAACCTTGGGGGGGGGTGTCCCACTGACCCCAACATGGCCAAGCCAACGTGATGCTATAGAAACAGCTCTTATGGAAACTGGAGTGTGTGATCTTCATGGTGAGCAGAGCATCACCACCATGTTCTCCTGGGCTGATTGAGACTTTGGATAGAGATGTAGATGCAGGAGACCAGCTTTGGCCAGAGCAACCCATGCCCTGGTTGGGTTGTTGGTAAGGTGGGAGTTGTCCCATGATCCAGAGACTGTCATTAGCCTGTGATGTTGCGCGCTGGCACCTGGTGATGGAGGGAAATCGAGAGCTCATGACATTCCTGGAGAAGCTTCAGTTCAGCAGACCCAGAAGGTGATAACGAAATGGCATCCTGGCCACGCGACATCCTCCGTTGCACGGTGCCTCCAATGGAGCTGTGCTCCAGCGTCGCGGCTCCTGGAGATGCTCTCCATCAGGCCACCATGCTGTGGCCACAACCACTGGCACAGTGGCTCCTAGAGATGCTCTCCATCAGGCCATCGCGCCATGGCCACCACCACCGGCATTGCAGCTCCCGGAGATGATCTCCATCAGGCCACCATACCATGGCCACCACCAGATCTCAGGGACAGGGAATCCTTCTCACCAGCTGGGCAAGACGTTGGATTTGCCGTGCTGCCAGCGGACACCTTGGTGGCAGGAGCAGAAGCCAAGCTGCCACCTCCAGCACTTCGTGGCTCCAAGCGGGACTGGTTTTCACACGGTGCCCAACGTCCTCCGTCCCCACCATGGGGTCTTTGTGGGTGTCACCGTTCCCCCAAGGCAGCCCCCAGGCCAGGTGCCAGCTGTGGAGGACAAGAGATGGGCCATGTCACCGGGTGAGGCTGGATTGGGCCCTTTGCACCACCCAAGGTGGCAGGAGCCACTCGGTGTCACTCCCTGGGCCAACGTCCATGGCAGCTGTCACTACCCAGGGACATCCCATGTTGGAGGGAACAACTCCTCTTGCTAAGGGCAGCCACCCAGGTTGTCCCCACACCCCCAGGTGACCCCACCTGCAGCAGCTGGTCCAGGCCCCCCATAAGGATGCTGAGGCCCTGCAGGATCCCGCCATGGGCTCAGCAGGGTCAAGGTGTCCCCACATGGCTGGGGACAGCCCGGAGTGACGGGAGCTGGAGAGGACACAGTGTCCGGGGTGGCCCCTGAGGGTGCTGGGGGGCTGCAGGGAGCACTGACCATCACTGTCATGAGCTGCGCAGGCTCAGCTGGGCAGAGGTGAAGGCAGGGCAGGCAGCTGCCAGGGCTCCAGCACCCAGGCACAGGGTGATCTCACATCCCCGTGGGCTGGCAGGCTGTAATCAGCCTCGGCAGGGTGCAGCGCCTGGGGTGGTGGGCACCCGTGGGTGCTGCACCCAGCTCTGCGTGTGTGGGGTGTGAACAGGGCCACGGAGGAGTGCCTGGGAGGGAGGGGGGTGCGTGTGTGTGCATGTGCACGTGTGTGCACATGTGCATGTGTATGCACACTTACAGAGCTGCGTGTGCAAGTGTGGGTCTGTTTGCTTGCATGCGTGCGTGACTGTATACGTGCGTGCGCATGTACATATGTGCACGTGCACACATGGACGTGTGCAGAGGTGGGTTTGCATGTGCACACATTCATCCATACATGTCTTTGTATGTGCAGCAGTGTGTGAACAGGTGTTGTGCACATCTCTGTGTGTGTATGCACACTTACAGAGCTCCATGTGTATGTTTGCATGCATGTAGAACTGCATATGCATGCATGCACATATGTGTACACAAATGTGCATGCAGAGGGGGGTTTGCATGTGCATTTATTCATGTGTTCATCTGTGCATATGTGTGTGCACGTGCAGTGGTGTGTGAACAGGTGCACATCTATGTGTGCACATGCATGTGTATGCACTCTTACAGAGCTCCGTGTGTAAGTGTGGGTGTGTTTGCATGTGTGTGCATGTGCATATGTGCACGTGCACACATTTATGTATGCGTGCAGAGGTGGGTTTGCATGTGCACGTTTGTGTGCATATGCCACGTGAACAGGTCTCGTGCACATCTCTGTGTGTATGTGTAGGCACACTTACAGAGCTCCATATGCAAGTGTGTGTCTGTTTGCATGCATGTGTGACTAAACACAGACAGAAACTAGCGACAGGACGAGAGGAAATGGCCTCAAGTTGCGACGGGAGGTTTAGATTGGACATCAGGAAGAATTTCTTTACCGAAAGAGTGGTTAGGCATTGGAACAGGCTGCCCAGAGAGGTGGTGGAGTCGTCATCCCTGGAGGCGTTCAAAAAAGGTGTAGACGTGGCACTCCAGGGCCTGGGTTAGGAGGCACGGTGGTGTTAGTTGATGGTTGGACTTGATGATCTTAGAGGTCTTTTCCAACCTTAATGGTTCTATGATTCTATATGTATGCATGCAGAGGTGGGTTTGCATGTGCACATCCACATTTTCATCCATGCATGTTTGCATGTGCAGCAGTGCGTGAACCGGTGTTGTGTACATCTGTGTGTGCATGCACACTTACAGAGCTCCATGTGCATGTCTGCATATGTGTAGGACTGCATACATGTGTGTGCATGTACATATGTGTACGCATGTATGCATGCAGGGGGGGTTGCATGTGCATTTATGCACATGTTCCTCCATGCATATATGTGTGTGCATGTGCAGCAGGGTGTGAACAAGTACCTGTATACACATCTGTGTGTGTATACACACTGATAGAGCTCCAGGTGCATGTTTGCATGCATGTGTAACTGCATACATGTGTGTGCATGTGTATACATGCATGTGCACACGTGTATATATGCATGCAGAGGCAGGTTTGCATGTGCACATGTTCATCTGTGCATATGTGTGCATGTGCAGTGATGTGTGCACATCTATATATGTGTGTGTGCATATTCACATGCATGCGCATATACGTTTCCATGCACAGGCGCTCGTGGCCGCCAGCGTGGCCACACGCAGCAGTGCCTGTTGCAGGGGGGGTGTGCGTGCGTGCGAGGGCACGTGTGCCTGTGCAGCTGCCCATGAGTCACACAGCAGCCCCCGGCCATGTCACCCCGTGCCAGGCCCTGCCACGAGCCTGCAGCACCCTGTGTCGTGTGACACCCCCTCCGCCCTGCCTCGGTGTCCCCTCTGTGTGTCCCAGTTTATGCCTAGCTATAGGGGTGTGTGTATAGGTGCATGCACATACACATATGCATAGCCTTTTGTGCATATAGGGGCGTATGACTATACATGTAAGTGTATGCAAATGTGTTGTATAGGGGTGTATGAGTATTTGCATATATGCTTTTAGCATGCTATAGGGGTGTATATAGGTGTAGCTGTATGTGAGTGTGCAGAGGCAGAGGGGTGGGGGGTATGTTAAAGCGCTGGCTGCTGCAGGACACCCCAGGGGCCACCAGCACTGTGCCTCTGCAGCACCCCTTTGCACCAGCACCCACCCCTGCACCCCCATCAGCACCCACTCCACAACCCCCTGTAGCACCGTAAACACAGGGGGTGGGAGGAAAGGGGGGGGACTCCCCAAACCCCTTCAGGCTCAATTTTTAAAGTATTTTTTTTAAGCCTCCCTACTGCTGGAAGAGGCTTGGGGGTGATGGGCTGCTCTATCCTCACAGATCACCAGGTGCCCTCATTAGGCTTCAGAGTTAACGCTCTCTCCTCCAGCCTCCTGCAACCCTGTTTTTCCCCAGGAAGGATCCCCCCAGGGGCTCCCCAGCACCCTCCCTCCGCACCCCCTCACCTCGGGGGGGCTGTCGGTGCTTTTCAACCACGGGGGCTGCATCCCGCTACCGGCGGGGAGGGGACCACGAGGGGGTTCGCCCCCCACCTCGCTCCTCATCTCGGGGATCCGGGACACTCGAAACCTGTTGCGGGGGGCATCACATCAGCCTGTCCTCACCCTGCAGCAGGGGGGGACACGCCGGGGAGGGGGTCAGTCCCCACTCACCTGCCAACGGAGAGGATGGTCACCTCACCGGGGCGACCCCTGGGTTTGGGGACCTTGGTGGCACTGAGCGATGGCAGCACCTCAGGCCACTTCTTCTGGCTGCAGCGGGCACACGGGGCCGGACCCTGCACCGTGTGGAGGTGCTGCTGATGGTGGCAGGCGGGGGGAAACTGAGGCAGGAGGTGCAGCCTGGGAAGGGGG
Source organism: Fregata magnificens (assembly GCA_013389945.1). NCBI lineage: Eukaryota > Metazoa > Chordata > Aves > Suliformes > Fregatidae > Fregata > Fregata magnificens. The sequence goes on along the minus strand of WAAD01023287.1, from coordinate 50,151 downwards.
GGAAACACCATCAGCATGGGGTTGGTCCCACCACGGGGGGATCCTCACTGCAGCCTCGGGGGGGGGCTTACTTATTCGGAGGGGTGCAGCCCGGTGGCATCGGCTGTTGGCCGTGATGCTCCTTCAGCAGCTCCTCCAGCGCCGCGGCGTTTTCTATGGGTGGGGGGAGACCATGGTGGGGGCGGGTCACGGGGGTCCAGCCCATGTGACCCCCCCAGGGACCTCCCCCCGACCTTTCTTCTCGGTGATCAACCGCACCAGCACCCCGATGGTGTCCTCGTTGGCATCCTCCACCTGGTAGACGGAGCTGGGACCTGGAGGTAGAAGTTGGGGGGGGACTCAGTGATGGGGGATAAACCTCCCCCCCCCACCCAAGGACAAGCAAGATGCCCTGGGGTAATGAGGACCAGAAGCCACAGGGATGGGCTCAGCGAGGTGAGATGGATGTGGGATGGATGGGGGATCACCGAAAGGTGCCCGCGGCACAACCGGGGCTCACCGGTGCTGCCGGGCTGGGGGTCCTTGCTGGCGGTGCAGTGGTAACCCCTCTTCTTCAGCAGGTTGCAGACCAGGATGCCCAACAACCCCATGGCGCAGAAGACTGGGACGATGGTCAGCACGGCCGCCTGCGCTGCCGCCGCCTCCTCCTCTTCCTCACCCATCAGGGTCACCCGCGTCCCGTTGGTCCCCGCTGGCCGGCCCGGTGTTTCAGGGCTGCGGGCTCGCCGCCGGCCTGGGGGGAGGCACCGGATCAGCCCCAGAGAGGCGTTTTGTCAGGATTAAATCCCATTTTCCCGGGAGCCCCACTGCAGGGTTGGCCCCCAGGGAAGCAGAAGCCACTCGTGTCACAAGTGGAGATGTTCTCAGCTGCCACATCCTGGCAGGACATCACCCCCCGTCTCAAGGGGGACTCATCCTGCAGCGTCCCCGGGGCAGATATCGGCACAACAGGCACCGGATCTTTCAGCACCCACGAAAGCGGGGTGACACCTCCAGCCCACGCACCCACCTGGGCACCCCGGGGTGCTGTGGGGAGCAGCGACGCAGGGCAGGCACCGGCCCCGGGGCTCCCTCTCCCCTTCAGGGCTGTAAAACCTGTGGGGTGGGAGGGGAGGGTCAGGATACGGCCCACGAGCAGCACTGGGGCTGTGGGTTTGCAGCATCCCTCCCCCCGTTGGCCTCACCCCGGCAGGCAGCCTCCACAGCGGCTGTCGGTCACCGCCGTCCCTGGTGCCACCAGGATCCTGTTCCCGGCCTGGCAGCGGGTGTGAGCGGAGCAGGATACGTTCCCCGGTGAGAAGGTGCCAGGGGGACAAGGTCTGCACATCCCCACCGGACCCTGTGCTGAGCCGCACGCCTGCACGGAGGGAAAGGGAAGTGAGCGATGGCCGGATCCTGCACCTTCCCTCCGGGATGGACGTGCTGCGGGTGGGCGCAGCTTACCCCAGCAGGCTCCTCTCCAGGCGGGCATCCCGGTGTCCCGTGCTCCCAGGGGCCACAGCTCCCAGCCCCCGCGCTGGGTTCGCTCAGCACCTGTGGGAGAAACAGAAAGTGGTGCTCAGCACCAGCTGCTCCAGCTCTCCCGTTGCTCTGAGGCCTGTGCAGGTGGCGATGCAGCTCCAGTGCGGGCGATGCAGCAGAGGTGTACCCATCACAAGTGACATCGTGCATGCAAAACCGTCACATGGACTGTGGCAGATGCAAACCCATCACAAGCGACATAATGGGTGCAAATCCGTCACACGCACCATGGCAGATGCAATCCCATTGCATGCACCATGGTGGATGTCAACCTGTCACAAGTGATGCAACGGGTGCAATCCTATTGCATGCACTACAGCCAATGCATACCCATCATCAGTGACATGACGGGTGCAAACCCATCGTGTGCACCATGGTGGATGCAAACTCATTACGTGCACCGTGACGAATGCAAACCCATCGTCAGCGACATGATGGATGCAAACTCATTGCATGCACCGTGACGAATGCAAACCCATCGTGTGCACTGTGGCGGATGCAATCCCATCGGCAGTGACAGGATGGATGCAAACCCATTGCATGCACCGTGGTGGATGCAAACTCACCAACAGCGTCATCATGAATGCAAACTCATTGCGTGCGCTGCAGCAGATGGCAGGCTGGCACAAGCGATGCGATGGGTGCAGTCCCATTGCACGCACCACGGCCGATGCAAACCCATTGCAACCCTCGCTCAGGCCAAGCCCCCCCAAGGGAGCGGCCCTGGTCCCCGGGTACCCACAGGGCCCATCCCAAGAGCATCTCCCAGACGTGGGACATGGGGCAACACGGTGGTGCCGGGAGGAGCAGCGAGGGAGAAGCCACATTCCCTATCAGCCCCTGCCCTGGAAGAAGCTTTGACAGAGGAGAGAAAAGGAGCAGGAAGAATTTTGGGGAAAAAACCCCCACCCTCGACCCAAATTAAGCGTCTCCCCAGGGCTGAGCTGCTGCAAGTTTCTGTGTGAGAAACATTTTGGGGTGCCCTGTTGTGGCTATGGGGTGGTGACGCTGGGATGGGTTTGAGCATTGGAGGAGCCGAAAGCAGAGATGCAGAGGGATGGGATGGACGAGGCCGTACTCACCCCCAGGATGATGACGAGCCACCAGCGCATCCCGCTGCTCTTCATCGCCGGGGGAGACCTGCCCGAGGGGGAGTGCCAGGGTCACCATCTGGGAAAAATCCCAGCGGAGAAACGATTTGGGGGCCCTATTCCCCCCATGGGGATGCTCGAAGGCATCTGCCTAAATATCCCTGCAGCAGCAGTCCTCCGTCATCCCCCCAAAAGTTTTATTCGAGGTTTTATGGGATGCCTGGCATCACCCCCTTCCCTTGCAGATCCCAACTCCATCCTGAATCAGAGAGGGACCAACCCTGCAATGGAGTCAGGACCAACTGTGCAAGGAGCAGGGGAAGGAGCAGATGATGCTAGACACCATTAAATAAAGGTTTTTCCTGCTCCGGAGGAAATCCATACACATCTGCCACAAGGAAATGAAGTCACTAAAAAAATATATTTAAATTTAAAAAAATTAAGCGAAACAAAAGATGTCTCCCACAGGCTCATCCCCTCTCTTCAGGGTCAGCAATTAATTGTTAAAATTAAAATAAATGCTGATAGCACGGGGGAAGAGAGGAAAAAATAAACAATAATCCAAACCCAGATCCAGCCTCTGCTGCCCTCATGGAAATTCCCCCGGTCGTCACGGTCCCGTGAGAGCCACGCCAGAGCTGCGTTACAGCCTTTGCCTGACGAGTTTCTCCTAATTAGTGGCTGGCATCATCGGTCTGAGATGCAGCTAATTAAACTCGGGAGGGGAGATGCTGGGGGGCGAGCGGGGCAAAGCCAGGTAATTATAGGACATGGACCGAGACATGATGGCACGGCCCAAAATGAACATCCTCCGTGCTCCAGTTCCTCCCAGTAGCTCCCAATTAGGGAACAACCCATTAGGGTGCCAGCATGAAGCCAACCAGCCCTTCTCCCCTCCTGGGGAGCTGCACCCCCAAAGCAAGAGCCACCAAGCCCCGTCTTCACTAGCACCGTCCGTGCCGAGCTGGGACCCCATGATTTCTGTGGGGGCTGATCCAGCTGCTGCCATCTCCCCAGCCCCACCGCATGCCACCTCCCCGCTAAGCATTGTCCCAGGGCGATGGCATCCCGTTGGGACACCTCCCGAATCCCCTCCGCACTTGGGATGTGCCCCCCGATCGCGAGGGGAGGGTGAAACCAGTGCAAGTCCTCCACCCTGTAAGCTAGCGCTAATAAAACCCAAGTTTAAGCCTAACGTGAAGCATTTTAATCCTTTGGGGCAGTGAAATTTAAGCCTTTAAGGGCAACACCTTAGGGACTCCCAGAGATGTTTGGGGTGCTGCTCTGCCAGGGAAGGAGCCACAATGGCCTTGGAAGGGGATGGATAAGTCCCACCGTGGCTGGGGGACCACGAGCCATGGCCGAGCAATGCCACAGGCTGGCACAGCCCACACATCCTGGGTTGCCGGAGCATCCCGGCTCACCAGTTCAAGACAAATGGATTTAAACCCCACCACGAACAGGGCTGGCTCCAGGTAAAGCAAATCTAAGGCCAAGCGTAATCCAGGGATTAAGGACATCCCTTAGATGACCAAGCTCTGCCACGGGGACATAGGAGGTACAAGGACCAGGGGGTGCCAGCTCCTGGTTGTCACTGGAGCTTTGCCTAGTCACAGCCACCCCAGGACTCAGCACCCATTTCTGGGGGCAGCTCAGGTGGGGATGGGAGATGCAGCCGGTGATGGTGGGATACCCAGCTGCCCCGGCACAGTGGAGGGAAGCCCTGAAGCTCCCGGGCAAAACTAAACCCAACATCATCCCCCCCCAGGAACCAGAGGAAACCAAAAAATAACCCCAGCAGTGCCAGAGCCGGCTGCTTTTTGGGGACACCCCGACCTCCACCAGCCCCATGCCCCACTTGGCCGGTGCATTGATGCAAACACACCAGGGAAGGTGTCTTGGTTTCGGTACCCCCCCAACAAATCCCACCGGATCACACAAGCCTTTTATTCCCAGCCTCCCCTTAATACAGCCCATAACCCAAGGCTGCCCGCTGGGATTCCAGCGAGGGCTTCCCCTCCCAAGGGGGGAACAGGGTTTCGGCCGATGGCTCCTGCAGATAAACAGGAAAAAAAGGAGCAACTGTTCAGAAAGACTTTGGGGAACGGCTCTTGGCGGTGGCTTGGGACAAGGTGGGATTGTCCAACAGACGAAGAGAAACCCAGCGTTATCACATCCCCCCGGGCCCCATCAGAGCTGTGGGAACAAGCAAACCATCGCAAAAATCCAATATTAAAGTTAAATGATCCCAGAGGCATCGCTGTCACGCAAAGCCCAGGCAGCAGCACGCTCCAGCCCCGTTTTGGGGTGCAGCCCCTCACCACAGCATCCCGGCTGATGCAGGTATTTGGCTCGGAGCCCTGTGATTTTCCAGCTCCGGCAAAAAAAAATTCGATACGGTTCCTATCTCTTTTTCCAGGCAGCTGCTGCTGAGTTTTTCTTAACCTACTTTTTCCCCTCTCCACCCTTTATTTTAACCTACGTTTGCTCTGCAGCAGCCAGACCCAGCACCGGAGCCCCCAACCACTGCACCCCACTTCAAGCACCACCAAGCTGAAGCTCCCCCCACGCCCTGCTTAGGGAGAAGGTCAAAGCAACAAACACACCCCCCCTTTTTTTTTTTATCGGGAACAGCACCCCAAAAAGCACCAGCACCCCCCTCCTTTGCACAGCCCGAAGCTGCAGCAACCCCCCCCCCCACCCCGGGGGGGGAATAATC
>WAAD01023287.1:28233-43251 GCA_013389945.1 Fregata magnificens | reverse complement strand
AGGGGTCCCGGGGGAGGGGGGGGGGTGACAGCGCTGTGGCCCCCCCACCCCAAAGCAGGCACACACAAAACCGGAGAGCAAGGCAGGTTCCTGGCTGTACGGCATCCTCCGGCCGGTCCCCAGGGATGCTCGTTAATGCCTTCCTCCTTCGTTAGCGCCTTCCCAAGCGAATGCATCCCCCCTCCCCATCTTCTCCACGCCCCGAAAGCGGTGTGTGTGTCCCCCACCCCCAATCCGCTGAGGTGGCCGGGGGGACGGCGGGGGACCGGGGCTCATCCCCCCCAACCCCGAGCACACAGAGAGCAGCCGGGTTGGAGATGAGAGGCGCTGGGGCTGGGGGTGGCGGGGAGGAGGGTCAGGACCCCCCCCTGCATATAGGGGGGCCAGCACCCCCCTTCCTCGCCAGGATGGCCCCGAGGGGGGGCCACGGCTGTTCATGCTCTCCAGAGGAGGAGGTGGTTGGTGCTGTCATCCCGGCCCACCGTCTCGCTGCTGCTGGTCAAGCGGAAATCCTCGTAGCCGTCCCCGCCGCTGATCACCAGCATCTTGGGTTTGGAGAGGGTGAGGGCAGGGGCGCGGGGGCGCGACGGGTCTCGTTTCTCTGCCTCGCTCGGCTTTTCGGCCCCTGCCAAGCGCAGAACCCCAACACGCTGTCAGATGGCCTGCCACGGCTCCCCTATTCCCCATCAGCATCCCACCAGCACCATCCCAGCACCATCCTCCCACCAGCACCCTCCCAGCAGCATCTCACCAGCACCATCCCACCAGCATCCCACCAGCACCATCCCAGCGTCATCCTCCCAGCATCGTCCCACCAGCAGCATCTCACCAGCGTCATCCCACCAGCACCATCCCAGCATCATCCTCCCACCAGCATCCTCCCAGCATCATCCCAACATCATCCCACCAGTAGCATCCCACCAGCATCCTCCGAACGTCACCACCACTTTTCCAGGTGCCACATCTTGGCCCCAAAAACCTCCTCCCATCCCCAAGTAGCCCCTCCCTCCCGTATTAGCCTCTCCCACCCAAATTACCACCTCCCTCCCATGTCGCTGCCTTCTCCCCATCCCACCCCAACCTCAGAGCGGGGCTGGGTGAGACTCCTCAGCACATGGCTTTCCGGTGGCTTTTCCCCATGGGAGTTAGGGTCTCCCACGGAAATTTGGGGTCACTCGAACGATCCCCTGAGCCCTGGGGGGGTGGTTTAGCACCCAGCTTCCACCCCCCACCCCCCAAAAAAAATTTTCTCCCTGGGTTTTAACAAGGCAAGGATGGAGTGGGGACTCTGATGACCACATTTCAAGGCTACTCGTGGTTATCCGCCACCGGGACAGCATTCCCGGCCCCATAAAAAACATCCACTCCCCCTGGAGCGGGTCAGGATCAGGCCCCCCTCAATCATCCCACCTACCTGTCTCCCTCGGCAATGGGAAGAGGACGTCGAAGCCGTCGGGCAGCTCGATGGCGGTGAGGAAGCGGACGTGGCCGGTGTGACCCTGGGAGAGCCCCATCAACGCTGGCGCCGCCTTGGCCGAGACGGCGAGGGTCAGCACCACGCCGGCGCTGGTCCCGATCCACAGCAAGTCCTTGCACACCAGGAGAGCCGTGATCCGCAGGCAGGCTGCCTTGTGCTGCCGGATAATGGCATCCGAGCCTGTCGAGCACCCCAGCTGTCAGCGTCCCCTCCTGCCTGGCACGGGGCTGTGAACCCCGCCAATGCCACCAGTCTCCGTTCCCAGGGGTATCTGGGCGACGTGGCATTCGGGGAAGGGATCCCACAACCCCCCTAGCTGGTATAAGGCACCCTTGGGTGCTGCCAGATTGGGCTGCCCTATTTCACCATGGGACTGTGCACTTACCCTGGGGCTGCCCTATTCCCACATGGGATTATGAAGCCATCCAGGGGATTCCCTATTACCCCATGGGATTATGCAGCTGCCCAGGGGCTGCCCTGTTTCTGTGTGGGATTATGAAGCCACCCAGGGGTTGTCCTATAACTCTGCGGGATTATGCAGCTGCTCTAAGGGCTGTCCGATTTCTATGTGGGATTACGCACATGCCCATGGGCTGCCCTATTCCTGCATGGGATTATGAAGCCCCCCAGGGATTGCCCTATTACCCCATGGGATTATGCATCCACTCAGGGGCTGCCCTATTTCCCTGTGGGATTATGCAGCCGTATAACACTGAGGATGAATCCCATGAGTGCTACAAGTTGGGTCTCCTTCCCCGAAGCTGATCGGGATGCAGGAGATATTAAATTTCCCAGCACTGGATGCTGTAGGGCATCGCATTTTCAAGGCAGACGATGGGCACAGGTACCCACTGAAGACAGCGATGGGCACCCACCGGAGACCTGCCACCGGTGGGACTTACCGGCAAGCATCTTGTGTACTGGGGGGGTGATATCCGCTTCGGCCAACTGCTCGTAGCTGGTGGCGTGGTAAAGCCGGACCTGAGCGCTGCTCTGCAGCGCGACCCACACGCCGGTCCCCGCGCTCACCATGCAGGTGACGCTGCGCCCACCGTCCTGTCCCACCTGGAGCGTGTGCTGTTGGAGACAGAGCCACAGCGATGCCACTGATGCCCATCACCGTCCCCCTGACCTCCCGCCATCGCCCGCGGTACCTCTTGTGCCAACGTGGTGGTGTTGAGGACGATGACCCGGTTTTGGCAGCCGCACCAGAGCTTCCCCGCCACTGCCACCATCTTGGTGATGGGGCTCCCCGGTGAGCCCAGGGACAGGGACTTGGAGTTTTGGGGGTCCCAGAAGCGGCCTGTGAGGGTGGTGGGAGTGGGGTGGGTAGTTAAAGCACCCCCAAAAAAACCCCATCTTGACCTAGCCGATGGGATGCGGTGGCTGGAGATGCCCATCTCCAGGTCCTCCATTAGAGGGGACATGAGCTGATGTCCCCAGGGGATGCCAGCGGCATGCAAGGACCAGGAGGAGGATGCATGCCTCCGCCTGACTCTGATTTTGGGGTCTTCAGCACCACTTGAGGGACGTCCCATCCCTTTCTGCGGAGGCAGGGAAGCTGCCGGCACCCTGAGCATCCCTCCCTGGGGGGCTGCCCAAGCACCCACCCAACAGCTGCCACTTTAGGGCTGTGTTTAACCCCCCCAGTGCCCTTTGATGGCCCCGATCCAGCCTCACCTGCCTCCCGCTGGTATGCAACGAGCTCCCCATTGGCCAACGACACGAAAACCTGGTTATCCAGGTACCTGCGGGGAGAAAAACACTTGGATAACCGGTCGCAGACCCCCACTCAGCCACCCCTAACCACCTCACTGTGGACATTGTGGAGCTGAAAATCTTCTTCCCCGCTTACAAGATGCACATGACGGCAGCGGCGTGTTGCATCTTCATGCTGTTCTTCCTGTTACGGATGTTGTCCGAGGACTGGTACACATGGATGCTGCGGAAGAAGGGTAAAGCTTGAGGCTCACCTGGGATCAGGGTCCACCCCACGTGTGTGTCCCCCCATCCTGGGGACGTACCAGCCATCCTCGGTGCCCAACCACATGGAGCTCTGATGGGCTTCAGGGTCAAGGCTGAGGAGGTCCTCGAGGCTGCCCCGGGTGAAGGAGCCGCGACTGGAGCGACGCAGGGCTCGCCCGTCTGTGGGGCTCTCACCGTGCCGGTTTTGGCTGTAGGTGCCGGTGATGGGCATGAAGCCGGGTTCTTGCTCTTCCTCTGAGCTCGTCGTCTCCGCCGTTGCCTCCTTGCAGCTCGGGATCTCTTCATCTGTGGAGGAGGAGGAGGAAGGAATGGGTCAGACCGGGACCACCTGACACCCACCAAAGTGATTGGGAGGAGACCATGGGTCCCCTTGTGATGTCAGGCCTGGGGGAGGACGTAGGGATGCTGAGCTCCAAACCCACTAGGATTTACCCAAAGCCACCACCCCTATCCCAGCACCATGGGGCTGGCCTGATGCCACCCCAACATCTCTTTTGCTGGGATTTCCTTGGCTCAAAAGCCTCCAGATGTGGAATTCCCTGAGGAACACAAGGCAGAGTGGTCAAAACGATGGAGCTGCCCATCATTTTAGTAGGGCCTGTAGCGACAGGCCAAGGGGTCATGGTTTTAAGCTAAAAGAAGGTAGATTCAGACTAGATACAAGGAAGAAATTTTTTACAATGAGGGTGGTGAGACACTGGCCCAGGTTGCCCAGAGAGGTGGTAGATGCCCCATCCCTGGAAACATTCAAGGCCAGGTTGGACGGGGCTCTGAGCAACCTGATCTAGTTGAAGATGTCCCTGCTCATGGCAGGGGGGTGGACTAGATGATCTTTAAAGGTGCCTTCCAACCCAAACCCTTCTCTGATTCTATGATTCTGGGGCAAAGAAGTGGGGTTTTGCTAAGGAGGGACTCACTGCCAAAGCTGGAAGAGATGGTGGAGTGGCTGGCTTGGCTTTGCAGCGTTCCCGAGGGACTGGGCGAGGACTCGTCATCCGTGTCATCGCTATCGAAGGGCACCAGCTCCCTGTTGCCGCCGTCAACCGGCTCCGAAAGCTCCAGCGACGAACCCGAGATGGAGATGTGCAGGCACGGCTGCGGCCCCGCATCCTCTGGCTGCGCCGGCATTGGCTCCGAGGAGGGGCTGCCCACCGGCTCGGCACGCTCCCTGCCGCGACGAGGGGAGGGGGGAAAGAAGCAGCTCCAGCATCGCCCCGTGCCTGCCAGCTCCGCGGTGCCGGTGGGAATGTCCTACCTATACACCCGCTTGAGACCGGGCACAGAGGCGATGCAGAGGATCCTGGCGGAGCAGACGGCGATGCATGCCTCCACCGTGGGCTCCTTACGGATGCTGAGCAAACAAACCTGCCCCACGTAACCATCGCTGTTGCAAACCCAAACCTCATGGGAGCTTTCTGGGCTGCCGTGGCTGGGAGAAGCACAAGAAAACTGCAAGGGAGCAAAAGATGGGATAAGTTGGGTCATTTGGGAATGACGCAGGAGACCTCAGCATCTGGTGGCAAGCCCACCAGGATGGAGAGGACCGCAGCTCCCATGGGATGCTTGAACCCAGCCACCAAGTACCTGCATCCCACTCCGTGTCTTCATGATGGGGATGGCCTTGAGGAACTCCGGGTCCAGGCAGTTTTTGCTGGAAGCTGGGAAAATCAAATTGGAGGATGAAGAAGTGATGGAGAAAAGGGATCTACCAAAGCGAGGGCGTGATGCCAAGCCCACCACTGCGTCCACCTCCCCAGTCCCTGGTGTTACCCAGCTTCTTCTTGGCATCCTCGAAGGCTTGCTCAAAGCCGAGCCGGGCGTCAGGGTTGGGGAACTCAAAGATGAAGGACTCAGTGCCGTCAGCTTTGGTGGTGCTGAGCTCCACCTTGTTGGGGGGGAAGGCCATGCTGAAGGACAGGGATTGCTTCTCTGCCAGCTCCCGGTGGATGGCAGCCATCAGGTCCTTGATCACATCGTCCAGGCTCTGGGGACGGGGACAATGCTTCAGCTCTCAGGGATGGGCCACCACCAGCCACATGCCTGATGACGCCCCCACCCATCCACTAGCACCCTTCAGAGGCTGCCCCAACCCCATTGTGGCTTTAGGGCTGGTGGCATCTGGGTCCTTTGAGGACACTCATGGCCACCAGCCCTTCCACAGGTTCTCCCTCCCACTGAAGACATCCTGGATGGTCCCACAGGGAATGTGTCCAGCCAGGGGACAGCACCAGGGCCATCATCCCCATACCTGGTGGGGGAAGCTGAGGGTCTCTGACAACTTGCTGACTTGCCCCAAAGTGCTGAGGTCTTCATCCAGGCGGCAGATGCTTTTCTGGATGCTCTCCCGGTTGGTGGCTTGCGAGGCACCTGTGTGGGGAACACGCGCATGGCATTAACCCCTTCCTCCCTGGCACCGCGCAGGGGAACCTTCTCCCCACCAGCCAGGGGTGAGCGATGGGTTTTGGGGTGGGATGGGACACTCCAGCAGGCAGTGACAGACCTTTGACGATGTCCACGTCCTCCAGCGGCAGCTTCCAGAGCAGTTTGTACTTGCTGGCAGTGTCGATCACACTGGCCGCCGTGTACCTGCGAGGTGGGGGGGATGGCTGAGCTGCACCCACGTCCCCAGCACCCTAAAGACAGCCCAGCCGGGGGGACAGCCCTCACGCCGTGGGTTAGCTGTGGTGGGTGCCCCCCAGGTGGTACTCACAGGCTCATGGAGCTGCGTCGGAGGGAGCCCGACTTGCGCTTCAATGTCGTGCACACCAGCAGGTCCGTGAAGAGGAAGAAGGAGCGGTCCTTCTTCCCACCCACCGCCTTCTATGGAGTGGTGGGAGACACCAAGGGGTTAACGTCTGGCCCCCCCCCCCACTGCCGGCGCTGGGAGCGGTCCCTGCCTCAGTTTCCCCACACGCTGCCTTGGCACAGGGAGGCTGCAGGGTGGGACGGGTCCCACACCACTGTCTGCATGGGGACCAGCCGTTTCTCATGATGGTGAAAGGGGACATGGGCAAAACAGCCGTGCGGGCAAAGCCACAGGGTCCCACTTGCGGGGAAGCACCAGGGCCATGGGAACACCAGGCATGGGCTCACCAGGACCTCCACGGTCTCCACCTCCAGCCTCCTTATCCACCCCTGACATCGGGTTGCTGCGGGCTCTCCCTGCCTCCTGCCTGCTCCCAACCCCATCTTATCTTCCCACACACACATGGGGAATTTTATGTTGTCCTCATAGATCTGTTATCGATCCATCTGTCGATCCTTCCATCCATCATCCACTCTTCCATCCATCCCTTCATCCATCCTTCCATTCTTCCATCCACCTTCCATCTGTCTGCTCTTTCCATCCGTCCATCCATCCATCCTTCCATCCATCCATCCATCCTTCCGTCCACCCATCCATCCATCTGCCCAACCTTTCTTCCATCCATCCATCCATCCATCCTTCCATTCTTCCATCCATCTGCTCATCCTTATAGAATCATAGAATATCTCGAGTTGGAAGGGAGCCATAAGGATCATCGAGTCCAACTCCCTGCTCCTTGCAGGACTACCTAGCACTAAACCTTATGACTAAAAGCATCATCCAGACACTCCTTGAACTCTGACAGGCTTGGTGCTGTGACCATCTCCCTGGTGAGCCTGTTCCAGTGTCCGACCACCCTCTCAGTGAAGAACCTTTTCCTAATGTCCAATCTGAACCTCCCCTGATGCAGCTTCCATCCATCCATCCATCCATCCGTCTGTAGCCTCCCATGGGCACACAGGCATCCCATGGCCCACAATCATAACCTCCCACTGCCCCATCCAGTGTGCGGTCCCATGGCCCTGATGGCGACAAGGGAGCACCCCGCTCTTACCACTTCCACGACCATCTCCTGGCGCAGGAACCTGCGGAGCGGGGCCTGGAGCTGTGGGGACAAGGAGGCTCGTGAGCAGGGACCCCCAGGGGGGGACCCTTGTGGGATTCATCCCTGCCCCTGCAGCCCCCCAGCTCAGAACTGGCACCCCAGACCCTTCCCAAACCCCCAGGAGTCCCCAAGACCAAGTGATGATGGGGAAAGCAGGACCCAGAACAGAAAACAAGTGGCCCAGACTGGGGTGACCCAGAAAGAGTAGAAATGGTTGCATTTTGGGGAGAAGGAAAGACTGACCCCATATAAGACCCCCGTACATACGTCCTCCATCCCTTCGATGTGGGACTCGATCTCCTGCACGATCCGGGCGTTCCTCTCCACCTCCTCCGCGCTCTTCATGCCCTTGTTGATCCTCTCGGCCACTTGCTTGATGTTGCGCTGGGCGTCGATGAGGAAAGGGTGGTCGGGGTGGTCCTCTGGCGTGTGCTTCAGCAGGTCCTACCACGAGGACGCAGCCGGGATGTCACCACGGGCAAAGCCTGGGCATTGGCAATGCCATGATACCCCCCAAGCAAAAGCCCCTACCACGCTGCTCTGGCTGCTGGGGATGGAAACCAGCCCCGTGCAGGAAAGCTTTTGCAAAGAAACGAAGCCCTGAGCTTTGGTCACCACCAGCCTGGTCTTTGCCACCTCTAAAGAGGCCATCAGCTCCTGAGAGCACATCATCACCTTGCATGGATGACCGAAACTCATTACTGGAAGTGTTCAAGGTGCAGCTGGATGGAGCTTTGAGCAACCTGATCTAGTGGAAGATGTCCCTGCCCATGGCAGGGGGGTTGGACTAGATGATTTTTGAAGGTCCTTTCCAACCCAAACCATTCTGTGATTCTATGAAAGCACATCCCCACAAGACTCAGCGCCAGGGAGAGTGACCTTGGCATGGGGAAACTGAGGCACATAGGGGGTGGCAGTGTGATTGGTCCCAAAATGGCGCTGCAATGTCCAACCTCCCAGCAGAAAGGTAGGGGGAAAGGGACTGAACACCCACAGGGACATGCTGGGGGGACAGTGGGGTGACAGTCCTCAGGGTGACCATCCCCAAGAGGGCAGAGCCACGCGCATGCCCGGGGACACCAACTTCATGTCAAGGAATGGGAAAAGGGGCCAGGAGAGACATGAGACCCCTAAAACCTCCTGTTACGTGGAGGTGAGGAGGAGCTGTGGTCCCACCCACTCCCGGCATGGCACAGACGCCCTCCTGCCTGCACCCAGCTGCCTGCACCCAGCTGCCTGCACCCACCTTCACCAGCAGCTCGTATCGTGGGATCCTCTGCACCGGCTTGATCATCAGGTCGGACAGAGCCTGCTTCTCCTTGTTCTCCCGCATGCTTTGCTGCAAAACACCGGTGGGGGACAAGGATGGGCCCGTGAGGTGGCACACAGCAGGGACCCAGCATGCTACCAGCCCAGGACCTGGAGCAACACCCGTTTGCAGTCAGGGTGACTCCTTTTTACATCAACCAGAGTGACTCCAGTTCATCCCAACCTGGCCTCTTTGCAACAAAACCAAGAAGAAGGTGGGGGGAAAAATCCCAGTCTGACCATAGATTACCAGTTTACTCCCATTAACCCCCATCCCGCCCCACCAGCATCCTCGCAGGTGGCTCTGGACCTTGGCCAGCATCTATGGGGAGAGGAACCAGGACCCACCTCCAGGAACTTCATGAATGCTGGCCGGGCTTCCTTGGCGATCCTGACGGCATCCTTGGCGTTGAGGAAGTTATCGATGTAGGCAGAGTAGATGTTCACCAGCACGTCCTTGGAGAACTGGGAGGGGAAAAGAGGGGGGAAAAAGGGGATAGGTCCAGCATGGACCTCCCGGGCAAGCTTGGAAGAAGCTGCTCCAAGGGTTAATCCTGGCTCTGGGCTGGCGTGGGGAGGGCTCGCCTGCTGCCCGCCCCCCTCGATTTTTCAGCCCTGACATTTCTGCTCCCGAGGCAGAAACGCCGAGCTGCAGACCCAGCCGGTCGCCGCAACACCCCACCGTTACGCTAAGCAGACGGCAGGCCTGGAGATTGTCTCCTGTTCTCCATCTCAGGCGTGTTTGGCCCGTCCTTTAATCACTCCCCTGCCTCCTGTTCCAAAACTTCTCCTGCTGGGGCCACGCCTGAGAGCGGGCACACCCGGGTTGCCTGGGGGAAATCCACCCCGCAAGGACCTACCGACTGCACGAGGAGGTCGCCCACTTTCTGCTTCTCGTGCCAGTTCTGCACGCAGTCGTGGATCTGCTCCAGGAACTGCTCATGGTGCTCCAGCAGCTCGGGGATCTGGTCAAAGATCTCGTCTACCAGCGATGGGTCACACAACAGCGAGTTCTCTGGCTGCTTCAGCGGCTTCATGTAACCCTGCGGGGAAGCAAGGGCATTGGGGTCCTCAGAGATTTCTTTTCCCACCCCCTCAATATGAATTGTTCAACCCCTGTAAATATGGGGATCAGTGGCATCCTGCAGCAGGGGGTTCCCCCAGTGAACGTTGGGTTGTGGGGCCCATCAGAGGGACCAGACAGCACCGGGTCCCAGCAGGTTTTGCACCCCAGTCCCCCGGGGTCTCATCCCACCCAGTGCATCCTCATGGCAGAGCGGGGAGCGGGGCAGGTCTGCACGAGGAACCCCCAAAGCACGGCGTTGTCTGTCTCCCAGCCACGGCCTTGAGAGGTTCCAATTCTTTGCTGTCACGAGCCTTGGTCACCTCCATCTGCTACAGAGCCTAACCCAGCTGGGGAATCACCGCAGCATGACCCTGGGATCCAAAAGCTGGTGGGTTCCCGGTGGGATTTAGGGTGTTCGGGACCAGGAGGGGCTGGAGTGAGTGGGGTGGAGGCACCAGGTCAAGCCCTGGGCCACCTCATCATCAGCATCTCTTGGGCAACGGACAATGAGTGATGCTCAGGGTCAGTAGGAAAAGTGGGACAAGAGCAGGTCCTCTGCAAGGCTGGGTGGGCAGCTCTGCTACGAAACCCCTTTCCTTTCCCTGTAGGGCAGAGCTGTGGAGGGGAGCAGTGAGCCCAGGAACAGGAGAGATGGATTTGCAAGGGATGCAGGACAAGGAAGGTCTTCTCAGCCCTTGCCTCTTCCTCAGCCCAACCAGTACAGGGTGCTGGTGTCCTTCAGGATGCTGGGAGGACCACGGAGCTGAGAGGTGAGGACAGGACCCACCTCAAGCTGCTTTGGACATCTCCATCCAAGCTGGCGAGGGAGGAGTCATCTCCCAAGGATGAGGTTCCTCAGGCTGACAGTGGGTATCTCGTGAAAATCCAAGTTAGAAGGGCCAAATCCTTCCCGAGGCTCATAACCTGCCTCACCTACTGTGGCCAACACCTCCAGCAGGTTGGGGGAGTGAGGACCAGATGGGGAAGAAGAGCATGGAGACAGCCCCTGTGTTGGCACATGAGGAGCACAGGCAGGGCTTGCCCATGCACCATCTGACTTGGCTGGAAGATGATGCTCCAAGGTGGTCCCTGTCCCTGGTAGCCACTGTGCTACATGCCACTGGGCCACATCATGGATCCAAGCACCTTGTCCCAGCTAAGACAGGGAGCTGGGGGCATCTGGAGCCCTGTGACTCCCCCAGAAAGCCAGGTCCCCCCTGGTCGCACCATGCCAGGACATGTCCCACGGGCAAGAGCTCAGGCATTAATGCCCTGTGGCTCCCACCTGTGTCCAACCAGTCCCTCCAGTGGGGAACCAGTGAGTCCCAGCACGGCTGTCCTCTCTCCAACCAGCCTCCTATCCCACCTCAGAGGAGGACACAGCCCATGGGACAGCCTCTATCCATGCCAAGACCAGCAGGGACACCACCCAACCTCAAACACTGTACAGCTTCCCCCAAAAAAAGCCCCAGAGCCAGGGTCCTCTCGCCTCTCCAAGCCAACCTCTGCACTAGGAGCAGCCTCAAAGGGTCCTTCTCTCCTGTCGCAACATCTGGCAGAGCACATCTGGGTCCGCCATGGGGGCATCCTCGCAGGGGGTTTATGGGGAAAGCCGGGTGTTGGGATGATGGGTGCCCCATGCCCTCGTGGACATGCCCAGCAGATGTCCTACAGGCACCGCTTTGTATCGAGCAGAGCAGAGCTCTGATTTTTTGCTGTTTCCACCTGCAGCGATGTGGTTGGACAACCCACACCTAGGCCAGCGTGACCTAGTCTCCAGGGCGTTGACCACCATTAACCTTCTGAAACACCTTCATTAACATCTGAAACGTGGGGTGGACCCTCCGGCCAGGCTGCTCCCAGGGGGTTGGAACCAGCTCAGTAAAAAAAGGACTGAGAGAAACCCTTGGCCCACGGCTGCAGGAGATGATGCTGAGCAGAAAATGGGGGGACATGGGAATGGGGGGTGTAAGGGGTCCCCCATCATGGGATGGCCATCAGCAATGGCTGAGGAGATGGGGTGTAACATGAGGAAGAGCTTTTGGGGGGCAAGCACGGGAAGGGGCTTGGGGACACAATACCTGCCAGGTGACAACCCACCAGGACCGTTACGGGCTTGATTTGGGGGACAGAGGTGACCCCCACACCCTGTTCTTGACACTATTGACACTCTGCTCCCACCTCCGGTCCTGCTGTCCCCAACATCCCCACTGCCACCCATCCCCAATCCATCCCCGTGCTGCATCAGGGCTTGTAGAGCACCCACGGCTGGGGGTCCAACTTGGGGTCCCGGGGACGGTGACAAGCAAGGTCACGCCATGAGGTGGTTTGGGGTGCCACGTCCCTGGCTGCGCCATGTTACCTGCATCAAGGTGCGCAAGGACTCCACGTAGGACTGCTCCGTGTCCAGCAGCGTCATGATGACGTGTTTCCTCATGTCCTGCCCGAGTAGAAAGAAAGACAAGATGAGTTTTGGGGTGACACAATGGAGGGGAGCTACGTGGCGGGTGTCAGTGCTGGCGCGGGGGCTCAGCGGGGAGGCTGAACACCAGAGGAGCCCGGCTGGCGTCCAGCTCCCCTCCGCTCCCTCTCCACCCCGATGGAGGAATCCGGGAGGATTAGGAAGTACATGACACCGAGCGCACAGAGACGCCTGGTTTCCTCTGCCGCCGCGTCAGGAGCCCGCCCTGGATCTCACAGCCCTACATGGGTCGGTCCCGGCGCCCTCCGTCTCTCCGGCGGCTCCGCTCGGAGTGGTCCCGTAGGAATTTGCCTCCCGCCCGGCACCCTGGACACCCCAGCGCTGGGCTGTGGCCCTGCAGGAGGGGGATTAATGGTGGTGGGGGGCACGGGGAGGTGGTGGTGTGGGATGGTTTGCCAGTCTTGGGAAGCAGATGGGTCGGGGTCTTCTCAGCTGTGGGGCTCGGAGACCTCTCCTGCGTGCAGCACCTGGGGGAACGCCCCTGCAGCTCAGCCTGGGGCAAGATGCTCCAGAGCCCAGGGTGTGAGACACCCCAACAGTTTTGGGTGCAGAGATGCTCCAAAGGCCCTGGGTGCAGAGATACCCCAAAAGCTTTGGGTGCAAGATGCTCCAAAGGCCCTGGGTGCAGAGACACCCCAAAAGTTTTGGGTGCAAGATGCTCCAAGGGCCCTGGGTGCAGTGATACCCCAAAAGTTTTGGGCGAGGAGGTACTACAAAGGTGCTGGGTACAGTGATACCCCAAATGTTTTGGGTGCAGAGATGCTCCAAGGGCCCTGGGTGCAGAGACACCCCAAAAGTTTTGGCTGTGGAGATGCTCCAAAGGCCCTGGGTGTGAGACACCCCAAATGTTTTGGGTGCAGAGACCGTCCGCTGGCCCTAGGAAAGGAGATGCTCCAAGATTCTGGGTATGGAGACACTGCAATGGTCCTGTTCATGGAAACCATCCAAAGGCCCTGGGTGCAGAGACACCCCAAGCTTTGGGTGCAGGGACACCCCAAGGGCTCTTGGGTTCTTGGACACCTCAAAGGCCTTGGGTGCAGAGACACCTCAAATGGTGGGTGTGAGACACCCCAAAGTCCCTGGAGGCTTGGACACCCCCAAGGCCATGGGTATAGAGATGCCTCAAAGGCCCCGGGTGTGGAGATGCTCCAATGAGCCTGGGCACAGAGACACTCAAAGTGTCCCACTAATGGAGACACCCCAAAGGCCACGGGTGCAGGGACACCCCAAATGCTGTAGGTGCACAGATACCCCAAAGCCTCTGTGGACAAGGATCCTCCAACGGTCCTGGGTGCTTGGACACCCTAAAAGCCCTGGGTGCAGGGATGCCACCAACAGCCCTGGGTGCAGAGATGTCTCACCTGGCCACCACAGCACGTTAGGAGCAGGTTCCCCTGACCTGCTGCTGCTACAGGGGTTGCTGGAGCTGCCAAACCCCCGTGCCCCCCATCTCCTCGTGGGATGAGCCTGTGTCCCCCAGCCACGCAGGGCTGTGTCTCCCCTGCTGCTCCCAGCAGGGACACGAGTGCCGCAAAGCTGCTCTGCAACCACAAAAGGAAGCCTTAACCCAACCATCCTCACCATGGGTGGAGGCCACCGTCTCCCCGGTGGTCCACAGGGAGCAATGGGGAGAGATCCTGGCCAGATCCTGCTCGGTGCTTGGGAACAGAGCTGTGCCTCAGTTTCCCCACTCACCCACCAAGCTGATATCAGCCTTTTCAGCCAAGCAAGGAGGAAACTGTCTAGAACCAAATATTACGGTGACGGGTCAAAGCCCCCCCAGGAAATCTGCCCCCCCAAAACATGTTGATGCTGGGGTCCTCAGGGACCCCAGCTGAGAATTCCCCTCTTTGTTACAGCCCAAAGTTTATTAGCACTCTCACCACTGGATTAATTTGTTGTAATTACAGGCCGAAGGGCACCCAATGGAGGTAGGGTACAGAGCAGCTGACCCCCCCACCCTGCCTCAGTTTCCCCAACCCTCTCACAGCTTGTAGTTCCCCACCTCAATATGATGCTCCCGACATGTTCTGGAGCTGTCCCAGCTACCGAAGCCAAGGGATGGATCGGTGAGCTGAACAGGCTCAGCACCGCACGCCACATTGGCAGCTGGGGTTTTGCAGCGGTGGGGAGATGCAGGATGAGGCCCAGCCGTTGGCAAGGGGATTTTTTCCACCGTTACAGCAGCGGTATTATCCCGGTGGGGGGAAATTCCTGCTGGGATGAGCAGGAGCTGGGAGTAACGCACCATCCTGGCAGGGCGAAATGGTACCTGGGCGCGGGCAGGATGCGCCCCACTGCATCCCTTACCCCAGCAAAGCCTCTCCCCCACAGGGCTGATATTGCTTCAGTCTTTATCTGCTCTCCTTGGGGACCCCCCTGCCGCACCCCGGCCGCATCCTGCCTCCCCTGAGGTGCTCAGCACCCTTGGGATCAGCCCCCACCGCGACGGGAATTGGGGCATTTCCCCATCAGCCAACGCATCCGCAGTGTAAATCAGCATTGGGGGGGTGTTGGCAGCGCTGGCTCCAGCCCCCCCATCACCCTCTCCAGGTGGGAGCATCCCCCTCCTCCCCACCCCACAATCCGGAGAACCCCGGGGGCGGCGGGCTGAGGATGAGGACGGAGGCGCCGTTGCCACGGCAATCGCGGTCCAGACCCCGCAGGTGCCGGGTTCTGCTGGGTGCACACGTGTCCAAACATGACGCATCCATGCACCCCCCACATATCCCCCCCCATCCCACCAGACCCCCCCCCTCCATCCCCAGGACCCCCCCCCATCCCTTTT
>WAAD01023287.1:7406-28018 GCA_013389945.1 Fregata magnificens | reverse complement strand
GGCGGGCGTGCGCCTGCGTCCGTGGCGGCACGCGGGTCCCCGGCCCCGGGTGCTACCGAGGCACGGGCAGGCGAGAGCAATCGGAGACGGAGGCAGAGCCGTGCCCACACACACACACGCGCGCGGATGCAGGCAAGGCCGGATCCTGCTGGGGGGATGCTGTTGGGAGAGGCTTTGCCCAAGGAGGATGCCGTACAGGGGGAAGGCGATGCTGTCTTGAGGCGTGTGATTTTTGGGGAGGAGGGGTGCACAGATGATGCTGGGTTGGGGTGCTCAGCATCCTTGGGGTCTCCGTCCCCATCAGTTGGGGGGGTCCCTGGGTACTGTGTCCCAGCCCCGTCCTTGCAGACAGGGAAACTGAGGCATGAAGCAAGCCTGCTCCCCTCCCCCAACATCACCTCAGCACCCACATCACTGCTTGCTGGGTGATGCACCCTGCCTGGATCCGTTTGTAATGCTCCCCTCCTGCTTCGTTAATTAAATCTAATTAGCCGCTCACCCCGTTTCCACAGCAACGGCGTGCAGCAGGGCTGTGTCCTCCCATTGCAGCCAGTAAATTTCCTCTTGGTAATGAGGATGATGAGCATCCCACCCCAGGGAGGGTGCCGGGGGGGCTGGGATGGGTGCTATGCACCTCCCTGGGGTGCATGGAATAGAACCGGGTGCGTGGCAGAGAACGGCCAACTCGGTGCATATAATGACAGGGCAGGTGAAGCAGCCTTAAATACACACCCCCCCTCACTGGGATCAGGGAGGAGAGATCCACAGCACCTGGCGTGGGCACGATGGGTGCCTGCCCTGCACCCAGTACAGCTAATTGCATTAGGGGTAATGAGGCTGTTTGCAAGGCAGTGGCTCCTGCAACTCCTTCTGCAGCACCATGGCTGTCCCAGACCCATTTCTGTTGCAGTCTTGGACCTGTCTGGATTGCAATCCTGGACCGACCTTGGTTGCAATCCCAGATCCATTTGGGTTGCAAACCTGGTCCCATCCGGGTTGCAGTCCTGAGCTCTTCTGGGATCCAGTCCCAGAACCATTTCTGTTGTAATCCCAGACCCACTTAGGTTGCAATCCCAGACGCACATGGGCTGCAACCTTGGGCCCATCTGTGTTGCAGTCCCAGACCCATCTGGGTGGCAATCCCTGGCCCATCAGGGTTGCAATCCCAGACCCATCTATCTGGTTTCCAATGCCAGACCCATTTGGGTTACAATCCCAGGCTCATTTGGGTTGCCATACCATCTGGTTTGCAATCCTGGGTGCATTTGGGTTGCAAACCCAGGCTCATTTGGGTTCCAATCCTGGACCCATCTGGTTGCAATCCCAAACCATTCTAGGTTCCAATCCCAGACCCATTTAGGCTGCGATCCCAAACCCATCTCAGTTGCAATCCCGGGCCCATCTGCATTGCAATCCTGGACCCATCTGGGTTGCAATCCTGGACCCATCTGGGTTGCAGTCCTGGGCTCTTCTGGGATCCAATCCTAGACCCATTTCTGTTGTAATCCCTGGTTTATTTGGGTTGCAATCCCAGACCCATCTGGTTTCCAATCCCAGCCCCATTTGGGCTGTAACCCCCCATTTGGGCTGCAACCCCCTATTTGGGCTGCAACCCCAGGCCCATCTGCGTTGTAATCCCCAGACCCACTTCCGCTGCAGTCCTGGGCCTATCAAGGTTGCAACCCTGGACCCATTTGGGTTGCAATCCCGGGCCCATTCGGGCTGCAGCCCTGGGCCCATCTGCATTGCAATCCCAGACCCATCTGGGTTGCAATCCCGGGTCCGTCTGCATTGCAGTCCCGGGCTCATTCGGGTTGCAATCCCTGATCCATCTGGGTTGCGATCCCAAACCCATTCCTCTTGCAATCCCTGCCTCATTTAAATTGCAACCCCAGCCCCAGCTGGCTTGCGACGCCATGACGCTGCGACGCTGTGACGCTGCGACGGTGACCCGGCCGCTCCGCCTGCAGCAACACCCTCAAGCCCTCCCACTGGATCGCTTGTCCCCAGGGGCGAGCAGGGAGGTTCCTCCATCTGCAGAGGGTCCTTCCCACGTTCCCACTCCCCAAACACCTCCCTTGAGTCAATCCCTTCATTTAACTGTGCAAGTAGATTCTCCAGTGTCTACTATTAAGGTTGAGCTTTCTGTTGATGGGTTTAAAAACCTCTCTCAAACCCACACAATCTCTTTGGATGTCATCAGGGAGGAAGGATGGATGGAGAAGGGTTAAACCCATCACTGCCTGGACCAGAGAAGGAGCCAGGCTGGATCCCGCTGTGCATCGAGGGGCCCAATGGAGGTTATCTCGCTGTCACCCAGGAAAGAAAAAGCCGGAGCGACGCCGGCCGTCCCCGCCGGCCGCCGAGCCCGGACCCCCCTGCGTGCGGCCCGCAGCCCACAGGAAATTCCTGGGAGTGTTTGGCCACTCCAACAGCGCTGCCTATTTTTAGGGCCGTCTAAAATATGAGCTGGTTATTTTTAGCAGCGCGGCTCTTTGTAAACACCTTTAGATTTCCTTTCCTTTTTCTTTTTTTTGCAACCCGGGTGTTTCCTCCCCAAAAATCCCCAAACCCTCCTGGGAAAAGCATCCCAATCCCTTGGGATGGGGCCAAGGGGTTCATCCCCCATCCCAAAGGCTTGTGCCAGCGTGTGAGGATGCTCCTGAAAAACCAAAGATGGAGCGGATCCGGCACTGGGGATTTGGGAGGTGATTCAGCAGCACCCCAAATCCAGGATGGGGGGGTCAGAGAGGGGGTTTTCCCCCAGTTTCTCCCTCCAGCATTGGAAATACAACCCCCCAACCCTGCTTGGCCTCCCACCAAGGGATGGGAGCTCTCCTAGGCTGCTCTATTTTATTTTTTTATAAAAAATCTGGGTGCAAATCCATCATTTTGCTTTTCTCCACCCGAGTGTAACAATGCAGGAGGAGCTTGAGCGTCCCCGGGGATTTTAAAACATCTTAAAATATTAAATAAAGGACGTGGCAAATCGTGTCCTGCCTCCACCCCCTGCAAACAAAGAGGCATCGATGGAGGAAAGTCCTAAAAACTTCAATTTTTAAAGAAAAATGGGATTTTAGGGGAAAGTGAGAGCAGGGATGTACATCCATGAGGAATCCCGGCCATCACGCAACCTCTGGCCCTTCAGCCCAGGCTGAGACCACGCACACATCGCTGCATGTAATGATGCCGCTTGCAGCCAATTCGCGGACTCCCCCCACACCTCCCCGAATCCCACTGCCGGTGGGAACTGGGTTGCTGAAGCCGGGGACGTGTGGGCAGGTGTCACACGCACTGTCACCACCCGGCTGGGATGCTAAAATCATATCCCATGGGAGGGGGAATCTCTGTATCCTTGGAGACTCCATTTCACTCCAAAATTCCCTTCCCAGCCCCACAATACACAGCGTTTCTCTGAGGTCAGCGGTGTAACGAGTTGTGCCAGCGCTCAGCCATCCCCTGGATGAGCTGTAGCGGGGATTTTGACCCTGAGACTTCACTTTGGGGCAAAAAAATACGGCTTTAGGAAAAATCTGGAGCATTTTGGACCTTTTTGGGAGTGGGATTTGCCGCTCGGGGCCTTCCCAGCTCATCCTTCCCACAGCTGCTGAAGGAGGAGCTAGCCCTGCTTCGAGCAAAATTATTCCCACCCCTCCAAAATGTGCCAAAATTTTAAGAATAAATAAATGCAAGTCCTTTTTCCCCCCGTTACAGCTTGTCCCTGCCGCTGGCTCCTGATGCTCTGCACTGCTGGGGAGGGGCCGGGGGATTCTCTAGGGCCTTGTAGTAGGGTTGTGCCAGGAGTAGCCAGAATCTTGGCACCTCCTTGAGACTCCCATTCCCAGTTTGGAAGAAACTGGGGGGAACTGGGATTTCTGCACCTTTTCTTTCCCCGGATGCTTCTTCACGGGGCAGATCCCACTAGAGGGAGCTGGGACGTAGTGGGAGCTGCTGCCCCATGGAGACAGTCCCCTACCCCGGGGAGCCCACAGTGCACGGCAAATGCCCAAGTTTAACAATTTTAATGCACCCTTGGCTTTATTTCTACCAAAACCCCAGAAAAAAAAGGCTCAGAAACAAAACCAGACTCACTTCCATCCATCCCAACGTGATGAGCAAACACCTCCGCACCAAACATCATCCCGACACATAAAACTTGCTCGCACAGCCGGAAAAGCCCCTGGCTGGCACCATCATCCAAAATAGGATGACGCTATTACATCCAGTCCCATATTTCCTCAAACGCTTGGTTTCTGGCAGGAAAATCACTTGGAAAAAATCGCATTACCTCCTCTTGGGATGTCTGTAAGCAGGAGGTTTGATTGGGTTTTGTAGGGCTTTCAAGGCAAATCCATCCAACCTTCGCCTCGGGATAAATGATGCTCAGCCATATGTCCCACACAGCTCTGTGCCACATGGGTCGAGGGGTGACAGCCACCAGACCTTGCTTTGCTGGGTACCAGCCACTGCCATCCCTGGGTACCAGCCCCTGGCAGCCTTGGGTACCAATCACCTCCATCCCTGGGCATCAGTAACTCCCATTCCTTGTACTAGTCCTCCCCATGCCTGAGTACCAGTCACCACATCCCTGGGCATGTCACTCTATCCCTGGGTACCAGTCACCCCATCCATGGTATCAGCCACCACCATCCCTGGATACCAGTCACTTCCATCCCTGGGCACCAGTCTCCTCCATCCCTGGGCACCACTCACCCCATCCCTGGGCACCACTCACCCAATCCCTGGGTACCAATCACCTCCATCCCTGAATACCAGTCACCTCCATTCCTGGGTACCAGCCACATCCATTCCTGGTACCAGTCACTGCCATCCCTGGGTACTAGTCACCGCCATCCCCAAATACCAGTCATCTCCACCCCTGGTACCAGCCACCTCCATCCCTGCGTACCAGTCACCTCCACCACTGATACCAGCCACTGCCATCCCTGGGTACCAATCACCTCCATCTCTGGTACCAGTCACCCCATCCCTGGGTACCAGTCATGACCATCCCTGGATACCAGCCACCTCCATCCTTGGGTACCAGTCTCCTCCTTCCTGAAGCATGTCACCCCATCCCTGGGTACCAGTCACTGCCATCCCTGGGTACCAGTCACCTCCAGCCCTGGGTACCAACCACCACCATCCCTGAGTACCAGTCACCTCCTTCCCAGGGCATGTCACCCCATCCTTGGGTACCAATCACCTCCATCCCTGGTACCAGTCTCTTCACCCCTAAATACCAGTCATTCCATCCCTGGGTACCAGGCCCCTCCATCCCTGGGACCACCAGGCCCCGTGTCCTGGGGAAACCACCCTCCACATCCCACAGGAACATGAGGACCTGGGCCGCAGAAGAGGGGCTGTGCCCGAGCCAGGCTGACGCCGTACAGCATCACGTCCAGGGCTGCATCCCCTCCCCGCCCAACCGCTCGCTCTTCTCCCACGGGTAAGAAAAGTCCCAGTCACTTTCCAAAGCGTAACTTCTTGAAAGGAAATAAGAGCATAAATCAGCAGCTCTGATTCAGCTCCGCTTCGGTTACTAATAATACTCCTCTGTTTATTCGCAGCCCTGGGGCTGGAGATGTTTGCTTTTCCCTCGGTCGTGGTTTTTCCCAGGCTCCCAGCTCGCAGAGGAGCCTTGATTTGTTCAGGGATGCTCCCATGGAGAAACCCAGCGGCACAACTGCCTCTGGGATGGGGAGGAAGAGGAGGAGGAGGAGAAGAAGGAGGAGGAGGGTGGCTTCAGCCCCAAATGGATGCACCGAGAATTCAGTTGTTTTCCCTTCTTTGACTTCTCAGCTGCAGTGATTCATCCCGGGAGGACACGGCCTGGCTGTAATTCTGCTTTTTAAGTGTGAGAAAAAACAGGAATAAAAAATAAAGGAGTCGGAGCAATTTTTTCAGGGCAGGGTGGAAGGATGCTGGGCATCCTGGTGCCGTCCCGGTGAGTGGCAGTGCCAGGAGCAATGCTGGTGGGATGGGGAGCAGGGAGACGGCAGGAGGCTCATTTCCCGAAGCAACAAAAATTCATCCTCTAAATGTGTCGTGGGGATTTTCCTATGGGATTTTCACTTGAAATCCGGGTTTGCATCACCAGCACCAGAGTGCAAGGGGTTCCCTACAACCCCCCCAAAAACACAAGGCTCAGAGTCATGCTGGTGCATCTCAGGGCATCCTCCCTCCACCGCTGGCAGCACCCCATGGGTCCCCCCGTCCCCATGCNGTGTCGCCGCAGTCCAGGGCGTGGCGGGGGGCTTGCTGGCCCCCCGTTTGCAGCTAGCCTTTGCCGAGCCCTAGAGCAGCTTTCACCAAATATGGAAGGTTTTTTTTGCCTCCGGTTTTCGGCACGCAGGCCGCGGCCCAAGAGCGCAGCTTTCCAGATGCTGAGGTCAGCCGCGCTCTTCTCCCCTCCTCCTTTTCTGCCGCCTCCCGGCACGCTCGGCCCCGCACCCACCGGGTGAGGGATAACGCCGCCCCCCGACTCAGCAGCATCCCTGGATTCCCCACCAGCATCCTCTGCTGCTGGCACAAGCCGCACCCCGTGTCCCGCAGCACCCCAACACTATTGGGATTTTGGGGGAAGAGGGAAGCCAGGGAGGAGAAGGGTGCCTGATGCTGGCACCCCTTGGCATCGCCGGTGGGTGCCAGCCTGGCACATGTGGGTAGGAGGTGCCCTGCGTGCCTGGTGGCATGGGGCGTGGATCCAGGCAAGGGGGGTGCAAGCAAACTTGGGGTACCCAGGAGGGCGCCAGGTGGCACCCAGGGGGTGATGTGCACCAGGAACCATGGGACACCAGGAGCTAATGGGCAGCCAGGAGCCAACTGGCACCAGGAGCCATGGGGTACCAGGAGGTGATTGGCACCCAGGAGCTGATGGGCGCCCAGCAGACAATGGGTACCCAAGAGCCAAAGGGCACCCAGGAGCTGAGGGGCGCCCAGCAGCTGTTGGGCATCAGGAGCTGATGGGCACCAGGAACTGATGGGCATCAGGAGCTGATGGGTATCCAGGAGCCAACGGGTGTCAGGAGCGGATGGGTATCCAGGACCTGATGGGCACCAGGAACCAATGGGCACCTGAGAGCCAAAGGGCATCCAGAAGCTGATGGGCACCCAGGAACCAATGGGCAGCAGGAGCCGATTGGTACCCAGGACCCAATGGGCACCCGAGAGCCAAAAGGCATCCAGGAACCCCTGGGCACCGAGGAGCTGATGGGCACCAGGAGCATATGGGCACCAGAAGTTGATGGGCATCCAGGCCTCCATGTGGACCCAGAATTCTGGGGCATCAGAAGCCAAGAGGTATCCAGGAGCCAAAGGGCACCCAAGAGTTGATGGATGCTCAGAAGCTGATGGATGCCCAAGAGCTACCCTGGAGTCCATGGGCACCCAGGAGCTGACGGGCACCAGGACCTGGCAACACCAAGGAGCTTATGAGCACCCAGGAGCTGTTGGGCACCCAGGAGCCAACAGACACGCAGGAGTCCATGGGCACCCAGAAGCCTATGGGCATTCCATGGGCACCCAGGAGCTGATGGATGCCCAGGATCCAATAGGGCCATGGGCACTCATGAATCAACAAGCACAAAGAAGCTGATGGACACCCAGCAGCCAACAGACACCCAGGAGCTTATGGGCATCCAGAGTCCATGGGCACCCAAGAACTGATGGATGGTCAGCATCCAACAGGTACCCAGGAGTCCATGGACACCCATGAACCCACACGCAACTAGGAGCTGACAGACACTCAGGAACCAACAGGTACCCTGGAGTCCATGGGCACCCAGAGTGCATGGAGGTGCAGGAGCTGATGGATTCCCATGACTCAACATGTACTAGGAGTCCACGGACACCCACGAATCCACAAGCAACCACAAGATGACAGGCACCCATGAGCTGATGGGCTCTCAGGAGCCAAGAGGTACCAGGAGTCCATGGGCACCCAGAAATCCACAAACGTCCAGGAGCTGACAGACACTCAGGAGCTGATGGGCACCCAGGAGCTGACGGATGGATGCTTAGGATCCCACAGGTACTAGGAGTCCCTAGGCACCCACGAATCCACAAGCATCCAGGAGCTGATGGACACCCAGGAGCTGATGGACACCCAGGAGCTGATGGGCACCCAGGAACTGATGGGCACCCCAGAGCCAACAAGTACCCGGAGTCCATGGGCACCCACAAATCCACAAGCATCCAGGAGCTGATGGACATACAGGAGACCCGAACAGCCCGTGTCATGCCCCTGCCCCGGCCCTTCTCATGCCCCCCCACCTCAATGCATGCCCTTGGCAGCAGCCTGCGTGCAACCACCAGAAGACCCCTGCTTTGTGCCCATGCCAGCCTCCATCCCCAGCATCACCCATGCCCCACAGACATTCAGCCCCGCAACACCCACGCTCGGTGGGTCCCCTTGCCCAGCACGGCTGCAACCGGGACGGCAGGGAGCTGGTGGGGGGTGACGACGGACCTCTTCAGGAACGCCCACATCTCACGTCACATCACGGTGAGGTGAGAGGTGACGTCTTCCCTGTCGAGTCATTGTCACGGAGGCACCTCGGGGGGGTGTGTGGGGGTGTGAAAAAAGGGCATTTTGGCATCTACTGACCTGTGTCGGGTTCGGATGACCAAGGGACGAGTCCCCTCTCCACTTACTGAGGCTCTGAGCCATCTACATCCCATCTCACTGGGGTTTTGGGCAACCAAAAAAAAAAAAGGACCAAAACCGATTCCCTACTGCTAGCGACGGCGTTTCTGCCGAGGGGTCAGGATGAAACCCTTCCAAAAAAAAAAAAGCAAGAAGAAGGATGCCAAATCAGGGCAAGCCGACGAGTCTGCTGCTACTCCGGCTAAAAAAAGCAGGAAACCATATCCCGGGCTTGGAGATGCCAATCTTCCCATGCAAACAACTCCCTTCTTGTTTTCTTTGGAGACTACCGGCAGGCTCAGGAACAGGCGGTCACAAATAGCAGCTCCACGGCACTGCCAAGGAAACCTTCTCCAGCCCCAGGAACCGCACGGGGACGCTGATGTCCCCACGTCAGGATGGTGGCTCCTCCAGAGGGGACCTGCTGGTGGCCATCCCCCTGTCGGGATGGTTGCTCCTCCAGAGGGGACCTGGTGGTAGCCATCCCCCCATCATGATTGTCACTCCTCTGGAGGGGAGCTGATGGTGGCCATTCCCGCATTGGGACGGTGGCTTCTCCAGAGGGGACCTGGTGGTGGTCGTCCCCATGTCGGCACAGTGACTCCTCCAGGGGGGACCTGGTGGTAGCCATCCCCATGTCAGGATGGTGGCTCCTCTGGAGGGGACCTGGTAGTGGCTGTCCCCACGTGGGGATGGTGGGTCCTCCGGGGGGACCTGGTGGTGGCCATCCCCCCATCAGGATGGTAGCTTCTCCCTAAGGAACCTGGTGGTAGCCATCCCCCTGTCGGGATGGTGGCTTCTCCGGAGGGGACATGGTGGTCGCCATCCACATGTCAGGATGGTGACTCCTCCAGAGGGAACCTGGTGGTGGACACCACCACAGATGTCCTTTCCCCAGCACATCCATGCAGAGATGTCCTAGTGAGGTTTGTTGGTGTCTTGGATGTAACTGGTGGGGTGGAAGATGGTGGTGGCCATTCCCTGGTTCCCAAAAAGGGACATGCTCTGGGACATCGCAGGACATGGGGATCACACGAGCCCAACATGTTCCTGCTGTCAACCCTTGTACCCCTCAGATTAATCTATGTAAGGCACAGGGGGACACGCAGCTTGGGGACAACCCC
Source organism: Fregata magnificens (assembly GCA_013389945.1). Lineage (NCBI taxonomy): Eukaryota > Metazoa > Chordata > Aves > Suliformes > Fregatidae > Fregata > Fregata magnificens. Next base: position 18,247 of record WAAD01023287.1, on the reverse strand, counting down.
CACCTGCAACCAGGAACGGTGGTCACGGAGCAACTGGTACCAGTGCGGGCAGGGACTGGGCAGACTGGGACCAGCCCCCTGCCCCCAGAAGCCCAGCAGCTCTGACAGGAGTTTGCACAAAGAGCGAGTTACTGGAATATTTTTACCCAGATGCTGATTTTCGTTCTCCCTCCCATTGGCCGGGCCACAGTTCCCAAAGATCCAAAAGCAAACATGCTATTTTTAGAGAAGAGTTCATTTACTGGAGCCATTCCCTTTGAAATTCCTCACCCATCCTCTCCATGGAAACCAAGGGAGCCCAGAGAAACAGCCCCACCGGGACCAACCATAAGAGCTTTAAAAAGAGCCACGTTGAGGGACAAGGGGTGGAAGTGGCTGATTTTTCTTCTCCGGACACATCCTGGCCTGGGAACACCATGGTGGAAATCGCAATGTATTTGGTTTCGTAGGTTCTGTCTGTGCAAGCTGGGCTTGATGCCTTCAGGAGGAGATGTCCTGGAAGATGGACCGTGCCTGCTCTGAAAATCATGCCTGTATGGCTAGTGGCACCTTTTGTTTTGGATGAGTGGTGGGGATGGGTGGTGGGGATAGGTGGAGGGAGATGGGTGGAGGAGGATGGATGGATGGGTGGATGGAGATCGATGGAGATGGATAGCGATGGGAGGAGATGATGGAGATGGATAGGGATGGGAGGAGATGGATGGATGGATGGATGGAGATGGATGGGTGGAGATGGATGGAGATGGGTGGATGGAGATGGATGGATGGATGGAGATGGGTGGCTAGAGATGGATGGATGGATGGATGGATGGATGGATGGATGGAGATGGGTGGCTAGAGATGGATGGATGGATGGATGGAGATGGGTGGCTAGAGATGGATGGATGGAGGGAGGGAGGGAGATGGATGGATGGATGGATGGATGGATGGATGGAGATGGGTGGCTACGGATGGATGGATGGAAGGGAGGAAGGGAGGAAGAGGGTCTCTTCCCCCGCTTCCCAGGGCAAAGCTCTGGGAGAAGGGAAGAAACTCTGTACAGACCAAACCCCAGGGCTGACCAAACCCCAGGGCTGCCCCGCTGTATCTCCCCTTCGTGTGACAGCACCACCTTCTCCACCCTGAATTTAGAAGTCCCTGCTGCAGCTCCGAAGCTGTGGGAACTGCCCCATCAGGACCTGCCCGCACCAGACAGGTGATGGAGCTCAGCAACGAAGTCACAGCAAGTGGAGACCTCGGCATGTCACCTCTCTGGTCCCTCCCATCACATAGGGATCAGCATCTACGGGAAACCTCCCACTTCGGAAATATCCCTGGGAAAGGATCTAAATCCCATAACCCTTGCAAGGATGGACTAATGCCGCAGCAACAAGACCCGGGAAGCTTTGAGCCTCCATCCCAGCTGAGTTTGGCAGGAGGGTACCAACGAGGCACGTGCACATTTCAGAGATGCCGACCTGCTGCTTCCCCTGCAAGAGCCGATAGGAGACTGAGGCCACCTCCTCCAAGCAGAAGCTTCGGATGCGTGCAATTTTGCATGGAAAAGCCCAGGCACGAAGCCCTGTGCACGCATGCAGGCAGGGTGCAGGCAGCCTGCCCAGAAATGCACAGCGGCCCGTGCAAGGCACACACGGTGATGGCGCAGCCCTGCACCATCCCTGTGCATCTGGGTGTGTGCACCAGGAGCACCGACGTCTCCGTGCACCCCTGCACACAGAGCACTCCGGATCTATCCCTGCACCCCTGCACGTGCACCCCAGCACCTGGGATCTCCCTGTGCAGGGACGCAGGTGCACAGTGGCACTACTGATCTCCCTGTGCACGCCTGCATGTGCAAACAGCACCAGGGATCTCCCTGTGCATCCTTGTGTGTGTGCAGACCAGCACCATGAAGCTCCTTATGTACCCTTGGACATGCAAACTGGCACAAACTGATCTCTTTATGCATCCTTGCACCCTTATGCACCCTTGCACCAGCACCAGGGACCTCCCCGTGCACCCCTCCACGTGCACCCCTGCAACAAGGACCTCCCCATGCACACCTGCACGTACACCCCAGCACCAGGGATCTCCCTGTGCACCCCTGTGTGTGCAGACCAACACCGTGAATCTCTTTATGCACCCTTGCATGTGCACACCAGCAGCACCAGAATCTCCCTGTGCAACTCTGCACGTGCACGCCGGCATCAGAAATCTCCCTCTGGACCCCTGCACATGCACCCCAGCGCCAGGGGTCTCTCCATGCACCCCTGCACCAAGGACCTCTCCGTGCACCCCTGCATGTGCACACCAGCGCTACAGACCTTCCTGTACAGTGCCATGATAGCAGCACCATGGATCTCCCTGTGTCACCCTGCATGTGCACCCTTGCACCAGCAGCCCAGCACCACGGACCTCCCCATGCACCACTGCATGGGCATCCCTGCATGAGGGACCTCTCCGTGCACCCCTGCACCAGGAACCTCTCCATACAACCCTGCACGTGCACCCCTGCACCAGTGATCTTCCTGTGCACCCCTGCACATGCACCCCAGCACTCCACCTCCCCATGCATGGATGCACGTGCACACCAACACCAGGGATTTCCCTGTACAGGGAAGCACGTGGACAGCAGCACCATGGATCTCCCCGTGTCCCTCTGCACGTGCACCCCTGCAACTGGGGACCTTCTTGTGTGCCCCTGCATGTGCACCCCTGCAACCAGGGACCTCCTCATGCACCCCTGCACGTGGGTCCTGCCCGTGCACCCCTGCCCAGGCACCCCTGCAACCAGGGACCTCTCCATGCGCCCTTGAACGTGCACTCCTGCGCCAACGACCTCTTCATACACCCCTGCACATGCACCCCTGCACCAGGGATCTCCCTGTGCACCCCTGCATGTACACTCCGGCAGCAGGGACGTCCCTGTGCAGGGATGCATGTGCACACCAGTACTAGGGATTTCCCTATACAGAGATGCACATGAACAGCAGCACCACAGATCTTCCTGTGACCCCTGCATGTGCACCCTTGCACCAGCACGCTGGCACTAGGGTCCTCCCCGTGCACCCCTGCACATGCACACCAGCACCAGTGATCTCCCTGTGCACCTCTGCATGTGCACCCCTGCAACCAGGGACCTCCTGCATGGGCACCCCTGCACCAAGGACCTCTCTGTGCACCCCTCCTGCATGTGCACCCCTGCACCAGGTACCCTGCTATGCACTCTTGCACGGGCACCCCTGCACCAAGGACCTCTGCGTGCACGCCTGCACGAGAACCCCTGCACCAAGGACTTTCCTATGCACCCCAGCACTGCAGACCTCCCCGTGCAGGGATGCACAGGCACATCAACACCAGGGATTTCCCCGTACAGGGATGCACACAGACAGTAGCACCATGGATCTCCCTGTGCACCCCTGCACATCCACCCCTGCACCAGGGACCTCCTCGTGCACCCCTGCATGTGCACCTCTGCAACCGGGGACCTCCTGCGCATACACGCCTGCACCAAGAACCTCTCCATACACCCCTGCCTGTGCATCCCTGGACCATGGACCTCCCCGTGCACCCCTGCATGTGCACCCCAGCACCTGCGCAGGGCCATGGGTCTCTCCCCAGGCTGGAAGCGGAGCTCACGCCAAGCCTGTCCCAGCCTCCCGCCCTCGCTGCAGCCCCGGCATCCTGCCAAGAGCCTGACCTTTGGGCCAGGCGGCCGTGGGCCAAGGCCAGCCCCCAGCACCAAGCTCAGCCCAGCGCTAACCCTCTCGCTCCAGGGCCAGATCCTGCCCCACGGCCAACACAGGGCACCCCCTGCCTGGAGTGTTTGGGCTCAAAGGATGTGTATCCCGGCTGGTCCATCCCCTGTTGGAGTTTGCTGCCTAATTAATTAGAGGCTTTTAATTAAAGTGGGGGGAGGCACTGGGGACAAGGGACAAGGAGCAAGGGGGGGTGTGGCTCTGGGTGACACCAGGCATGTCCTCTGTGTCACCCAAGGCCATTGAAAACCCTGGAAGCAGGGAAGGAAAGAGGCAAAAATGGGCAGAGTTAAGGGGATTTTGGCACCAGGGAAAGAAAGGGGCAAAAATGGGCAGAGATAAGGGGATTTGGGCTGGTTCACCCCCCCGGCCATGTTGCTTGGCCCTGTGCTGGTGGTCCCAGCGTTGGTCTGTGCCGCTGATAGGTAGCATCACCTGTGGGTCCCCCTGATGCTGGCCAACTTCTCCTCGCTCCATCCCACCTCCAACCTCCCTCCGAAGGGCAGCGGGGGCTGCCTGCATGCCTCAGTTTCCCCCCACCCCAGCGTTTCGCTGAGCACGGCGGAGCCAGGGGCGCAAAAACCAGGCAAACCATCGGTGCAGGCACTGGGAGAGGAAAGCCAAGATTTACCCGTCCCCATCCTCCCCCCGCAACGGCTTTAATTATAGATTTCCAGTAATGCCAAAAAATGAGAAAACTCCCAGCCGTGGCCCAAAACCTGGTTTCTATGGAGATATATGGAAAGGGAATGGAGGGATAAATAGGTCCAAAGGTGCCAAATTTTGGCCAAGGAATATACGGCCGGTGCACGGATTCGGCCCTTCAGCTGTCCCCAAAGCGAGGATCAGCTTCTGGAGGATGAGCCATGCCGGGGAGAACTAGGAGGGAGGATGCTCGGGAGGGATGGGGGGTTTTTACACAAGTGTCCCTGGGAACATGACCCCAGTGTTTCCCTCCGGGGATCCCCCTCCATCCCCAATGGCTTTTTCAGGGTGCGGCCACCCCGCTCGGGGAGCAGCAGGTGGGGAAGGCAGCGGTGGGGGCGCCGGGGGCCGCGTTCCCACGACTCCTCCGCTCCCGCGAGGTGCTATATTTAAATCAATATTTTCCTGTTTAATCCTACTGCTGCTAAGTCAACAAACAGAGCATGGCAGCGAACATACCTAATTTTCCATCCCGTGCTGGATTTGGTCACAGGGAAAAGAAAGATGCAAGGGGTTGCCAGCCTGGCATCCCGCTCATACCTTCACCGAGCAGCAAATGGACACCAAATCCACCCCAAATGCACCCTTGCTTGGTGCCGGGCTGCTGCACATGTATGTGCGTGGGTGTGCACACGTGTGCTGCCCATCCCAGCAGCTCATGGGATGCTGGAGGCAGAAAAAGGTCTCTGTCTTGAGTTTTTTGGGGTTTTTTTTCTTGCTTTCTTGAAGGCATCCCTTCTTTCCGCAGCCCCCGCGCTGGGCGCCGGAGCAGGAGCTGCTGCTAACGGCTCCTGGGGAATTAAAAGCCTTGTGCCCAGCATCAGACACAGGGTGAAGGAGCTCTTCTACACCCAGGACGGCTTGGCTGCCTCCAGCCCCATGGAGGATCGCTGGAAACCTCCCAGGACAAACAGTCCTGCTGCCGAGGGAGAACAGCACGTTACCTCTTCCAGCCGGGACGTGTCGGGCGGCCAAACCCAGCAAACAGCTGGCATGGCAGCGCTCACCTCCACCAAAGCCACCCCCAAACCGTGGGGGCTGGGAAAATACTTTGGGGGAATGATGCTGCAGGGATGCTGGACCCCAGGAGAACGTCTTGGGGGAACAATGCTGCAGGGATGCTGGGCTCCAGGAGAATATTTTGGGACAGCATCACTGCACACTTGCCAGACCCCATTATTAATCCCTTCCCAGCATCATCTGCTGGAGGTGGACACCAGGACAGACAGACCACCACCATGATGTGGGACGGATGGTCCAACGCCCCAAAATCCCCAAGCAGCGATGACTGCTTCCCCAAGCAGACAACCGACCCTCTGCATTGACTTAGGGAGGGGAAAAAAAAAAAATAAAGCTTATTTCTTCACCGTCGGTCAGGGAGCACGTAAATCTCCACTCCCAGCCAGCCGTCCCAGTGCCAAGTTATATCCGGTCCTTGATGCTCTTGCCTATAATTAAAGCAGGGCTCGGTCCCCCTCCACCCCCCCAGCCCCAGCTGGTGCCATCTGAAATAAAACATCCCAGCTCCACTATATAATAAATCAAAAAGAGAAATAAAAATCTTGGTTTCAGTTATGTTATGGCTGCAGCACAAAGAAACTCAAAGGCAGGAGAGAGATTTGAAGATACAGCTGTGGCTTTGCCCTTAAAAGGAAAAATTCGCACCCTCTTCGCTGAGGCCAGTGGGTTCAAGCAAGGTGAGGAGCAGCATCCCCAGGGTCTGGCCCGTGGGGTGGCCCACGTCCCTGAGGTGATGCTTGGCCAAACTGGGCTCCCAGTTGCCAGAGCCCAGTGCTGGAGTTGGTGAAAATCCACCTGAAATGATCCCAAAGTCGCCAGGGTTGGGGGCTGTATCGGGGTGTGGGGTCAGCAGAGCGTCCCTGATACCGGGGCCATCATGGGGTGGGCACCGTCCCCGGGGCACCGCAGGGAGCTTCCCAAAAAAGAAATATCTCTTTATAAATTATTAATATTAACCATATATTATATAAACTTAAATTATTAATAATTTAGTAAGAGATATTTCTTTATAAAGAAATGCCGCTGGGTGCATTGCCTCACCTCAGGGGCCTGCGACATCCCCGAGGTGCCACCAGCTGCAGCCCCGGGAGGTTCCTCATTACCCTGCTTAATTATAACGCTTGATGCTTCAATAGCACTTTTCACCCTGAAATTGGAAAGGACAAGCGCCTCGCTCTAAACTGGTACATCAGGTAAAAATGCTGCAAAATTCACCCAAAATTATTTCCAAGGGTGTTTTACACAGGAGTCAAGAGCTCCCCGCTCTCAGACACCAATGGCTGTTGTCCGGCAATGGGTCGATTGGGGGCAGAGCCCCCCAGGAGAATATCTTGGGGGAATAATGCTGCAGGGATGCTGGACCCCAGGAGAATATCTTGGGGCAATGATGCTGTGGGGATGCCAGACCCCAGGAGAATACCTTGGGGGGATGATGCTGCAGGGAGGCTGGATCCCATGAGAATATCTTGGGGGAGGATGTTGCAGGGATGCTGGATCCCAGGAGAACATCTTGGGGGGATGATGCTGCAGGGATACCTGACCCCAAGAGAACATCTTGGGGGAATGATGCTGCAGGGATGCTGGACCCCAAGAGAACATCTTGGAGAAATGATGCTGTGAGGATGCTGGACCCCAAGATAATATCTTCAGGGAATAATGCTGTGGAGATGCTGGACTCCAGGAGAATATCTTGGGGGAAGATGCTGCAGAGATGCCTGACCCCAAGAGAATATCTTGGGGGAATGACATCGCAGGGATCTGGATTTCAGGTGCGTGCAAAGAAAAACACCCCTGCTCCGGACGGCTCTGCCCCGGCCAGCAAGGGTTACACCGCCGGGCTCAGCTCCGGGGACTTCACGCTTGGCTGCCGGCGGCTGTTGGAAGTGAACGGTCCAGCCCGTCCTCTTAAATCGGCATCAAAGCAGGGCGAGAGAGCCCTGCCAGCCCCGTTCCCGAGAGCTCTCAGCTCATCCCCCGCGGGAACGGGTATTTCTGGGCTTCGCCCGGAGCTATTAAAAGCCCCGTGGGTGCCGGCGCTGCTGTGCCGCAGGAGGTGGTGCTTCCAAGCGCTTCCCGGCACAAACACCCGGAGTGATGGGAACCCAAGTCCATCTTCAAACAAAAGCCGAGGGGCCAGCACTGCCAAAAACCCACTCCAGGACAGACCCCAAAGCACGCAGCCACACTTCGGGGCGAGCAAACCGCCTTTGCATCCCCCAAGCAGCGTTAATTCTTCCGCGAACAGGATAAAACTTTACCCATCGATAAAATATTCAGTGCATGCACAAAAATATTCTTCCCCCTTTTTCCCATGCTGTCGGCATGGCAAAGCCCATGGTCCCGGGCGGAGGCCTGGCGATTTTTGCGGGGGGAAATGACGAATTGCTCAATAAGGGGTATGACATGGGGGATTCCACGCAAAAGGACCATTTAAGCCTTCCCCACCAAGGAAAAGCCAATTTTCAGCAATTCAATTCAGCATCTCGGGGCCAGCCAAGAGCACACCCGTTTACCAGGACCTTATATAACATCACCGGGAGATGCTGTGTATAAATATAGCATATAATATATACATATATCTATAAAACCACCTTCCACCAAAATTTGGTGCTATTTAACCTGAAAACTGCTTCTTCCCACCCAAAAATTGCCTTTTTACTGGGGGAGTTGCTCCTACAAACAAGAGCTCAATCCCTTGGGACAGCCGGAAAGGGCTGGGAAGGCTCTCGGCCATCTGGCAGCGCATCCGTGGATGGGAATTTGTCCCCAACGAGGGACACGTGAGGGACCCCCAAAGCCGCCAACACTTTGGAGGGGTCACGCACCCCATGACACGAAGGTGTGTTTAGGATGGATGGGCACTTACCACCTGTGGCTTGGTCCTGGGGCCGTGTTCGTCGGGCGGCCGCGGGCACCGGGGCAGCCGGGGTGGTGGGGCAGCGGGCGGAGAGCGGGGTCCATCCCCTGGACCAGGAGACGCATCACCTGAGTTGAGGGCCAGCATGTACCGCTTGGTGACATCCTCCAGCGAAGGAGGTTGGAGGTTCGGGAAGGATTTGCCAGACGAGCGGCTGGCAGCCGGTGCAGGGAGGTGGCTGTGGTGGCCGGGGGGGACAAGTGGCTCGGGGACAGTGATGGGGACGAAGGTGGCAGGCTCGCTGGTGTGACGGACGTGCTTGGTGGCCAGGCGGCTCTTGGCGAGGACAGCAGGCGCTGGCGGCGGTTGGTTTTCCTGGTGAGCTGCGCGGTTGGAGCGCTTCTTGGAGCTGCGCCGGGCGATGCGAGGGGACAACACATCAGCCAACTTGGGGTCAAAGCCATAGCCACGGCCGGTGCCCGGCGCTGCTGGTTGTGCTGAGAGGATGGGCTCGCTGCTGGATGGTGGGATGCTGGGCTCCAGCTCACTGATGGCCTCGCCAGGACCTTCGAAGGCGCCGGCCGGCAGCTCACCGCGGCGGCTGGGGTCACTCAACGACTTCTTCTTGATGGTCTTGCCATTGCCCTTCTCATCGATGAGCTTAGCCATGGCGCCGGGCTGGCTGACGATGGTTCGGATGAGGCTGCTGTAGTCCCGTGGCCCATCGCTGCTGAGCGACAGGTCGCTGCCTGCGCTGCCTGCACTGCCTGCAATGGCGGCGGGTTGGGGGATGCCCGCCTTGGCGCTCAGCGAGCCCAGGAAGTTGCTGTCAACGGAGAAATTCTTCGCCTCCTCCGCCACCGAGCATCTCCGGTGGGGCATGGGGTCACTCAGGGAGCGGTAGGTCTCGGTGCCACCCTCGCTGCCACCCTCTATCCCATTGGCACCCGCTGAGGGGAACTTACGGCGGCGCCGCAAACTGCCGGGGGTGCTCGGTGTCTCGGATTTGCCAGCTGGAAGGTCTTCAACCGCTGCTGCCGCCGAGTGAGCAGGCAGTGGCGTTTCGGTATCACCGGCTGCCGGTCCAGTGTTGGGCAGCGCCCAGGTGTCCACGGCTTCATGCAGGTCTTGGAAGGGCATCCCCGCGGGCTCTGGCTCTGTGACGATGCCCTCGTCCGTCACGCTCGACTCGTGACCCGACAGCTCCTCCACGGATTTCCTGCGAGCGAGGTTCTCCTCCGATTCTGCTTCCTTCAAACACCGCGTGCTCGCCGCCCGTCCCCGAAGGGTCACGTCTGTCGCCCCCGTCGGTGCCACCACCTCGGCGCCCTCCACACCTCCGCTGTCCTTCTGCTCAGCCGTGAAGCTGTAGTCCTGCTGCGAACCCATCCTGCTGATCTTCTCAAAGACCTGCCTCGCCTCCTGGATGTACTGGTCCTGGATGACCATGGGGAGAGCATCCTCGTCCCCCCGCCGTCCCCCACCCAAAGCCACCTGGTCCTGGCTGTCGGCAGTGGCCAGGAGGAGCTCGGAGGAGCTCTGCTTCATGGTGCTCTGTAGGAAAAGCCGCCGCGTCCCCGATTTTTCGGAGCAGGTGAAGGACTTGGCGCGACGCAAAGTGGCCGTCAGGTCCTTGAGCGTTGGCCGCTCACCCGGGGCCCAGCGGCTGGGGGGCTGAGCAGCGTCACAGCTGCCCGGGGAAGGGTTGGCGATGCCGGAGCAGCTGTCGGAGCCCACGTCAAGGCCGATCCTCACCCCTTTCTTCTTCACCTTCAGCTCTGAGAGGTCTGATTTGAGGAAGCTGAGGAGCGTCAGGGTCTCAGTGGCGATGTCGGGGTTGGACAAGGACTTGCAGTGCTTGGCCCGCTCCCCTTCCAGCCCCGGCTGGTGCAGGCTCTCGCTCCCAAAGTCCGGTTTTGCCTTGGTCGTGCCCTGCGGCAGCTTGGGACGGACGCGGACCACCGGCTGTCCCCATGCCAGGCCATCGCTCGTCCCAAAACTGGGTGATCGATAGACGCCGTAACCCGCCTGGAGAGTCCGTCCTTGGTTGGGCCAACAGATCCCAAACTGTTCCTCTTCCTTCAGCGTCTCCGTGCTGGAATAACGACTGCCGCTCCGCGACCCGCCGGGGCTGCCGAAGGGCAGGATGTTCACCTTGGAGACACGGGCCACCACGGGCAAGGGATGACGGTGGACCACCCTCCCGCAGCCTTCAGCCTCGGCATCGCCACCATCCGCCGGGCTCTCCCAACCACCGCTCTCCTTCTTCTTCTTCCGGGCGGCGCGGTGACGGTGGGCACCGACTTGCCCTTCGCCTTCGCCGCCCGACGAAGAGCGGGGAGAACGGGATGCCGCCGCTTCATCCTCCCCGTTGGAGCGGGGCGATGGGGAGGAGCAGGGTGGTTGCGGTCGAGTCGAGTTATGCCAGGAATGCGGGCCGGGCTCCGGCGGAGCTCCGCGGGGGGAACGGAGAGCCGGGTGCGGGACGCGGCTGCGGGGCGGAGGCGGCGGGGGAGCTCCCC